>CM032231.1:71820000-72420000 GCA_019009955.1 Riptortus pedestris
GCATTTACATTGCTTCCATATTGTATTAACTGTTCAATTATTTCCAGCTTAGCTTTTCTTGTAGCAAAAAAAAGTACTGGTTCGCCATTTTTGAACTGGATGTTGAGGTCAAAATCATTTTCAAGCAGTGTAACAATCATTTCTGATTTTCCGTTCTGAATTGCTATGTGCATAGGCGAAAGACCTTGACAATCGAGAGCGTACATGTCAGCTCCTTTGCTTAAAAGATCAGCTACTTCTCCTGGTGAACCATTGAGTACCGCTGTATGCAGGGGAGTAGAACTGCAGTTTGCTCCTGAAAACTCAACCTCCAACTCTCCAATCTGAAACACGTAAAGAAGTTCTAAACAAATTTGTGCCCAGTATGTATATCCGTGTATATTTATACATACATATATACGCACACACTCACACGCACACAATATCAACGAATAAATTGTTTCGAAACGTACCTTAATGACTCCTTAATACGTAAATAATTAGGTAAACATAATTAGCGAACGGTTTTTTGAAATCATCATAATAAAGCAAAATATTAAATGTTAAGGAGTATGAGAATATAACCTTCTAATATTGATAATTACATTTAATTAGTATTAGTACATTTAATATGTCACGGCAAGGTAACAAATAAAGAAAATAAGATTTACTAACATGAAGTGATAGAAGGAGAAAAGATCCAACCAAATAATTCATTAAAAGATACTTGTTATTGGAATTGTTGTTATGGAATGCATAAATGCTTTAACAAGAGGTTGCGAGGGGGCTATTGGGCTTACCAACTTCTTACTCAGGGTAAGAGACACCTGTGTATAAGAGTTTTATCTTAATCTCACATGGTAAATCTAGAGCGACGAGTTCGATTCCCGCCTGGGCAAAAGGAATTAATAATAAATTATAAAAATAATCTATACATCTCCGCAACTAGTTGCATTTAATTTTTAAATACCTTATATTGCTAAATGTCGGCATTAAACATAGAAAGCAAATGAATAAAGATTAAATAATTATAGTTAAACTTACAGGGCTTGGAGTGCTTAGTGAAAATAACCCGAGGACTGTAATACTCAGGCCTGAAAAATAATTATATTTATTATTTGAGTGATAGTTGACATAAAACGGATATTAGTTCCTTGAAATAAGAAAATTAAACAAAGTTAATGTAATATAACTATTAAAAAAGCATATCTATTTCTTACATATAAAGTAGCCTAACACAACTTTAAATTAATGTTAGACTTTAGATGCTCAGTGTTAAGCATTAAGTGAAAAACATATAAATAGGAGTAGAGTTAACTGAAGGCAACCAAACAACCTAAATAACTCCTATTGGTAGATTTCAATCATGACGTGATTTGGAAAAAAAATCCTCAAATGTCCATCGATTCTATCTAGGAGATGACGAAAATGGGGACCGTTCAAAATTTGGTGGTGTGACGCTCTAGGTGTCGCCATTATTGTTTGGTCGTTACGAAACTCGATATTTAGTCGTGTTATGTAAAAAGAAAGATTAAGTTCGTTACCGGCTGAAATCGGACCAGGGAGCTTAGAGGTGGAGAATTTTGAAAATTCGAAACAAATTCCGGTACTATACCTAAGATTGAAAAAGTGTATAGAATTTACATTATTGCAAATTAAATGACCTATAAATATTGTTATTTACATTTATTTTCTATCTTGAATATTAATCACAATATTTGCATTTTTCAGCCTTCAGAAAAGTCCCACTTCTACTCATGTTACATAAACAACACTCTGTTATATAATAAACCACTTTATTCGAAGCTTAAATGTCAAATATTGTTTTCAAAAGATCTTTATTATACGAGATAAATGCAAATAAGTCTGGTGAACCCCCCCCCCCCTGTCTTAAGTACTTGGTCTACTAAATTTTGATTGATTGAGATAAGAATTATTTTGATTCATTATAAATTACAGTACTAGATATTGTAAATAGGTTTTTAATAAAATTAATATGTTTTATTTTGATATATTTCAGTAATTGTTATTAAAATTTACGTCGGGAAATTATTAAAATTTACTTAAAGATTTTTATTACCGTTTGTATTTATTCACTTAATATTCACGGTGGTGTTGTGTTACCTGCATATAGATTTATCAATTTTAAAATTGAGGAGGGAAATCTGGGGTTACGCAGCCCCTGCGTGATGGATTTTTTCACTATCTTGATTATAAACCGAGATATTTGCATTTTTTAGTTTTCGGTCCGTAAACTCCCCACTCCTACTCATGCCATGTTAACAATAAGCTGTTATATTATGAAGCACTTTATTTGAAGCTTAAATACCAAATATTGTTCTTATTGAACATTTAATTTTTCAGATAAATGCAAATACGTGGCGCACTTGGGAAATTTGCTTAGTTTACCCAGCTCTTGCGTGACGGACTTTTTATTATTTGAACAACATATTAACAATATTAATTTTTAGGTAAGATTGAAATAAAATGTTTTATGGTACATTGTTTTTTTTTAATATGAGATAAGTCGGAGTTGGGGTTTTCGGGGCCACGTTATGAAAGCGAAATTTCATACTGAATTTTATATAATTTCGGCGTCGCCAACCACATGTTGACCAGTTTTCGTGGTACCCAACCAGGCTACTCCAATTACGAGTCCCTAACCTCTTAAAATTTGTACGTTTATGTGTGTATATATATATATATATATATATATATTTGTATATATATATATATATATATATATATATATATATTCAACAATTCATTAATTAAATATTATCTCACCTAAGCGATGAATAAGGTCCATTCTGTTTTACATAAGATTCAAGACTGAACTCTCTCGGTGTTCGGTTCCCTTTTATTGGTTGCAGTGAATCATTGATAAGTATTAATCTGATATGTAAGAGAGGTTCTTGAAAATGTTTATTAATAACTATATTATTATTTATTAACGTCCACTTTTTCCTACTACGGCTATGTGGGAGGAGTAATCTACCAAAAGTTACCACTCCTCTCTATCAAGGATTATTAGGACTAAGGATTTTATTCAATGAGCCCTTCAATAACTTATTATTGCCATAAAATAGACAAGATTGTATTGTATTAATTACATTATGGGCTTACTATTGTTATTTAATTTATTATTATAGACTACAATCTTTTCATTTATTAATTGGGTTCCTCTAAAATTATTTAGGACTTGTTTGGGCCCGTTTGGTCTAACCCTACTTACAACTCAATATAACTAATACCATTAGCCCATTAGTTCAAAAATATATTCATAAATTGAAAGGATACAATTTGACAAGTATTCAATTCAAATAATGCGATGAGGCTTGTTAAACAGCAATCAGAATAACGAACTGCAAACATTATTAGGCTCTACAAACATTATTGAGCAGGTAGAACCTTCGTTATGTCTACAGCCAGATAGAGTTTAGTCTGAATAGAATTCACCAAGAAGAAGTACATTGTACTAAAGTAATTTTCTATAGATCAATATGATATTTAAATTATTTCAGAAATATAGTGACAATAGTACTTGCCATGGAATTAAATACTTTGGTCGTTCGAATTTCATCATACCTGAAAGGTAGTACGTGTGACGCACTCGTAAAGGAAAGACTGTGATCTAGAATATAGTATTTTGTTTAAATCTTAAGTAGATATCATTTAAAAGGAGTATGATAGAACTCAGTCAAAGAAGTACAAATATTTGCTGTTCAGAATTTATCACTGTCCAGCTGTACCTTCTGTTTTCTGTAGTTGAGACAAGCAAATCTTCACACGTTCTAGTTTAAAATATTTTTTTTGCAACACTCCAATGGCAGTAAAAGTTAACGAGGATTTTCCAGACTCAATTAAGAAACTCAAGGAGTTTATAAGTATATATAGTCCGCCTGTAAAATATTCTTTACAGATATTTATGGAAGCTGATTATAGTTGAGGTTAAGCTAGTTCGTACATACTCTACAGAGAACCGATAAGTATAGTCCTTGGAAGTAGGGAACTCTAGAAGTTTAAAAAAAAATGTGGAGCATACGAGAAACAACGGAATTAGTATGACTTCGTACATTTTTAAGACATACTTGGGGGTAAATTGACAAAAGAAATGAAGTCTGCCCCGCAGAGGCTACGTAAACTAAGCAGATTTCTCACATGCTGGAACTACACGCTGGTGATCTTATCTCACCATCTCTTCTATGGCTCTGTCTAGTTAGAATCATGTGTATTGAATGTGTTGAAATGTAAGTTGGACAGTGGCTGAGTTATTCAAAGTAAAAACTTAATGAGTAGAAGTGGTGGCTTACTGAAACCTGAAAACAAGAAAATACAAATAACTCACTATTTGAGTTATAAAAAATGAATAGAACAAAGATTTTCGCTTCAGGATTAAATGTTTAGGAAAATTGATTCTAAAGAAATTTTTGGATCTGACTCATTATTACCTTTCAAATTCCCCAAATTACACACCTCTTCTTCCTGGTCCGATTTCCACCTTATATAATATGATCTTTAGTGTTGAATGAAACGGTTAAATATCAAGTATGGTACTGATCAAATAAATATTTTCTAGACGAGAACTCAAAATCTTAATTGACGACTTCACACATTATTTATTTGCATGTGTCTTACATAGTAAAGCATGTAACAATATTTGTTATTTCAGCTTGAAATAAGGCGTTTCATCATACATTGGCTTGTTACTTGTGTGTATGTGTTCTTACAATGTGTACGTAAGAGTCCTCATGAAACTGTTCAATAATATAAATTTTAATATTAGCAGATTTCCCTTCAGGGAAATCAGCTATTGAGGTTGTACTCATGACGGAATTTTCGAAATTTTTCTTCAAACGTCCATCGATCCTACCTAGTAGATGACGAAAATGAGGTCCGTTCAAAACTGTACATATATATCTATATATGTATATATATATATATATATATATATATATATATATATATATTTGTCTGTTACCGCTCTAGCGGTCGCAATTTTGGTTTAATCGTTACCAAACTCGATATTTAGTCGTTTTATGTAAAAAGAAAGATCATGTTCGTTAACGGCTGAAATCGGACCAGTGGGAGGGGGGGGGGTTTAGATGGGAGGATTTTCGAAAATTCGAAATATCTCCGTTACTATACGTCGGATCGAAAAATTGTACAGAATTAATCTTATTGCAAATTACATTTACTATAAATATTGTTACATACATTTATTCTCTATCTTGAATATTAACTGAGATATTTGCATTTTTATTAAATTGACGGCTAACGGACGAGAGTGAGTTTCCCGGCAAAAGCTCGTTCGACCGTTTCCTTGATTGCGGCTCTCGTGAAATTTCTCTATTGTAAACCTTCACGTGGGAAATCTGCTTAGCCCCTGCGTGACGGACTTTTATCTGTGACACTAGGAATTCATACTGGATCAAACATTTTACAATTTATCATGTAGTCAGTCACAAGACTAAAACAAGTAGTAAAGAATAGTATACACCTCGTTATGTCATGTGCTCTCGAGATGTTGGTGTCCAACGGATCATAACCATTTTTTTACAACATTACCATTGAAATTGGAACCGTTTATCTCAAAACTTGAATCTTCTAAGAGGGTCAGTTGTTTTTGTAATTCGATGATAACTAAGCTGAAATATTCTTTATGAAAAAGTGAGAGTTTATCAGTAAGGCTAAACAGAGTAAAGCTATCGTCATTTTAAGAAATATATAGATGATTATAAAAACAACCAATCTAGATTTTGGTGTTTCATTTGTGAAAAACAAGAAGTCATGTAGACTTGTAAAAAACCAGTATTGCTTTCTACAAAAATAAGCCTTTTAGGTTTTTTTTAACTATGTAATGTATTGGTAAAAAATGTATGATGAAATTGTTAAATTTAAAACAAGAAAATAATAAGAACATTTTAACTCTCTTAATAAAACAGATTCTTTTTACTGAAAAAGGCTTTTATAGTTTTCCCTCCTACATTATCCAATTTCTCAATGGCTCTTTGCAAGCGGATTAAGACTGCAGTTTTAGTTTACATTGCCAGGCGTTCTAATAATATTGATTACTGATACTGATACTCTAACCTAGGTGTTACTTTCTAACATATAGCATTGAATTTGTAGTAAATAGTTCAGAATTCGTTGTAATTACCCTACCTGAGTTATACCCCATGCACCTTACATAATAATGAAAATATCAACAACCCATAGAACTGCAACATAGAAAATACAAATATTTTCGGGCAACATGAACAATTCACGAAATCGAATAAAAGCAGAATATGCTTTGCCGGCAGCATATACTACAAATTATTGTATAATCGTGTATATTGTCCCACAGAAGTTAAAAACGTCTGTTACGCAAGGGCTGCGTTAACGAAGCAGATATCCCACGTGCGTTGCGTATTTGCTCAAAACGTAATAGTTCAATGATAACAATATTTGGTATTTAGGCTACCAATAAAGTGCTTCATAACGTAGGTGGGGGTTTACTGAAAGCCGAAAACTAACAAATGCAAATATTTCAGTTAATAATCAAGATAATGAAAAAATGTACATAACAACATTTGTAGAAACTTACATTTACGATAAGATTGCTACTATACAATTTTACGATACGACGCATAATAACGGAGATATTAAGAATTTTCAAAATTCTCCCCCTCTAAACCCCCCTCCTTCTGGTTCAATTTCAGCCGTATAATAACGGACCTTTCTTTTTACATAAAAGGAATATATATCAAGTTTGGTATTGATAAGACAATAATTACGACCGCTAGAGCGGTTACAGACAAATATATATATATATATATATATATATATATATATATATATATATATATATATATACAATTTTGAACGGACCTTATTTTCGTCGTCTCTTAGGTAGGATCGATGGAGATTTAAGAAACATTTTGAAAATCGCATCATGAGCACGACCTCAATAGCTGATTTCCCATAAGAAAATCTAACAATGCACAATGATGGATACATACCACACAATCATATTGGTGCGTGTAATGTACACAACTACAAACATTGTTTAGAACAGCATACATTTCGAAGCATATTGTATACACCTTCACAATATGAATGTCTGTGCAATATGCTTCGATAATATAAGATATAGAAATATCGTAATGCATACATTACAGAACGCTACAATGCATGTTGTAATCAGTATCTAGTATTATGTTTCTCCCATATTTTTCGTTCTCTTTTCCTCTTTTTACAGATCTATAACAAGTGATTTATTTATTTGTTTAATTGACTCGAAATTTGAT
This sequence comes from Riptortus pedestris, assembly GCA_019009955.1. Lineage (NCBI taxonomy): Eukaryota > Metazoa > Arthropoda > Insecta > Hemiptera > Alydidae > Riptortus > Riptortus pedestris. The sequence continues at coordinate 71,827,272 of CM032231.1, forward strand.
AAGCCAGCATTTAATAAAGCATTCTAATATTTGTTTCAGGATTTTCTGGGTGTTCGCCACTTTTCTCTTCATGGGCATAGCTTGCACAGTTGGTAGAACACTCTGGCTAAAATTTTCAGAAAAACCAATTGAAATACACGTAGAAAATACTAATTTTCCTCTTGCTGAATTTCCGTTCCCTTCTGTTACTATTTGCCCCATACACAACATAAATACAACCGTAGCAATGCAATATTTGTCAAGGTAATATATTTTATATAAGGCTAGAAAAATTTAGTAGAATTAAACCCCTCTTCATACTCCTCTAATCAATATTTGTATAAGATTTCAGTACAGCGAGAACATTTCTCGCCCAAACATGTATTTTGAAATATCACATTATCGGGTTTTGAATAAATTTACTCACACAACCTTAAATAAAGGGTTCCGTTATTTCAAATCATATATAGAACATTCTACCATTCAGCAGCTCAGTTAATATCTTTTATTATTTGTAGCCAAATCATTTTACGCTACAATATGATGCTTATTTGAACTTCAGGTAATTAAAAAAAAAAGGAGCATTCCTGAGTAAGAAGGCCTGGAGAAGACAGAGTTGTTGTAAAAATGTTTTAACTATTGAAATACATTCTGGCTATTGTCAGAAGAGATTGGAAAGCGACTATTGACAGAAGAGAGAGGAAAGCAGCTAGTGGTAGAAGAGATTGGAATACAAATAGTGGTAGAAGAGTTAGGAAACCAACTAGTGGTAGAAGAGATTAGTAGTAGAAGTGATAGGAAAGACAGTGATAGGACAGAAAATAGTGGTAGACGAGAAATGATATCAACTAGTGGTAGAAGAGATTGGAAAGCGGCTATTGGTAGAAGAGAGAGGAAACCATCAGTGGTAGGAGAGAGAGGAAATCAGCTAGTGGTAGAAGAGAGTGGACAGAAACTAGTGGTAGACGAGAAAGGATTGCAACTAGTATGACCTCACAAACGAAAATTGTCGCAGCTAGCCATGACAAAAATTCTAATTATTACAATAACAGGAGTAAGTTATAAACAAAATAAAAGGTAGCTGAAGTGAATGTGAAGGTACATTTCTTGAGAAAGGTATTATAGTGAAACAATAGTCAAAGCTAAATTGTCAAAGGGAACATTTGTGTCATTTAAAATTAATGTCTTGCTTTGCCACGCCTAGTCGAAAACGAATATATGCGCATTTCAATATAAGAAGCGGGCACTTCCGTCCCTTGAATAGAACTGAAATGACTGAATTTAAATTTCCACTGAATTGGTGAAATGTCTACCCCAACCCCAAATAAAAATTCCATCAACTGAATTTATTATATATATAAACCTGGAAAGGACATCAACGGTTATGTTCTATTTGATCACCGAATGGGGTTATAACGTGCTTTGTATTTATGCGTTTTCGTATCATGGTCTCCAACAAGAATTCGAACATTTTAACATAGTACTAAGTAGTTTAAAACAATTCTGGTTACAGGTACATCAGCAGAGACGATAAAATGGCGAACAAAACACTCTATAATGTAATAAGTGCATTGTACTTTTTAAAAATGCCACTTTACGCTCAGATGAAGAAATATCTAAAGTCATCGAAGAAGTACTTAAAGAGATTTGATAACATGAATATAACTGACTTCATGATGGCGGTGAGTAAAATAATAGTAATATGGAATAACCTCTGTTTCTTTGAACTCAAATAATATTAGGAATATTACAAGACAACACTATAATTTGTGGTTGACGTCAAAATGTTTCAAGGTACGTATTGTTCTACATATAAACAATATAAAAAGACATATCAATATTATTTATAAATAACCACTTCAAGCATGAAATGTTGAGTGTTTACGTAATGGATGGACATCTGAAGAAACGTTTCGAAAATCGCGTCATGAGTAAAACCTCAATAGCTGATTTTCCTAAGGGAAATCTGCTAAAAGGGTGGTAACTATTAGGCAACCCGTCCCAATTAGCCATTGTAGCATGAAGTTATTTAATAACTTTTTTTTCAGCCCTTAAGAATAGTTATAACAGCAGTAATTTATACTCTAAATTGGGGGTTCAGATTGTCCATGTGAGTTAAGGCGTTGGTCTTAATACTCTTAGTGAACCTAGAGTTGTGGGTTCGATTCCCTCGTGGGCCACACGAATTTTTTTTTGACGAGCTCCCACTGGGCAGAAAATCCACGCCAGTAAGCCATAGTGCCATAAAATGGACGCTAATAAACAACATTTTAATACATTATCATCCATATTATGAAACTGGCAATTTAAAGGTAGATACTACCCCTTTCTAATAGATCCAAGATTAGGGGTTTAAACCCGTTAAATGTACATAATTGGTCCAAGTGGAAATCAAAACCACGACTCAAAAATCACTAAAGAGTATTATATAATAATTGATGATACTTGGTTATTTCTATTTTTTTTTTTTTTTTTTGAAGTAGGTACTGTTTTTATAGTTAGCTGAGTCAAACCCATCTATTGTTACACTCATAGAGTTGATGATGTATATTATATTACAAAAGAAAACAAAGTTAGGTATTAAGGAATTGACAAAATTTGCGGATGGCATTCCTACACTTCATTCTTTATTTTTCGTGAGTCAGTGTTTAAATTATTTATAAAATAAAATCGTTGGTCAGTCCAAGGCCTAACACCTGTTCTCTTGGTGATCATGTGATTTTAATTCAAGTAGCTACTCCAACTGCCTCACTATGCTGAGCAGGAGAGCAGATAAAACCCTACATCGAAGCTAACAGGACAAATAAATAAAATTTAGTGTGGAACCCTGGCTATGAATATCCGTCCATTAATTATTCATATAAACCATTACTTTATAGTCTGAAGTTATATCATTTTTCATTCGTTCATAAACAATAGTCAAGAACTTCATTCCAATACATTTGTGTCCTAATTACTTGGAAGCTGCGATAGTACCGTTAATTCAGAAAGGAACAGGCATATTTAACAAATTTTGTTTTGTAATAATGATTTACAAACCAACAAGAAAACTTAAAGACTATTCATCAGTGATAGTTTTTACAAAGTCTTTACACATCTAGATAACATTTATGAAAACTTATTTATACCGACAACGGCGTGAAATAGCCTACCAAACCATTTCTGATTATTGCACAAATTCGCACTAAATAAAAAACAGAAAAAATATTTAACGGACTGCTCTTACAATGTTACAAATGATGTGAGATTTTCAAAGAAAGGCCCAGTTTGGCCCGTATTTGTATCCCAAATTTCGTAATTATGAAATAATAATGACTTATAAAGGGCACTTCGACAGCGACGTATTTTAATACGGGAGTTATAAAAAAAAAGTATTCATAACCTATAAATTCCCCTCTCCCCCGCCATTCAGACTCTGCAGACTAATTCTGGTTGCAGACTTCAAAGATATATTCATCTAATGTGTTCAGCTAAATCAAAAGGTACTTGGAAGAATTCATGCAGGAGGTCGTCATGAATTCTTGACGAGTAGAGAGTTAGAGTAAAATTAGTAGGAATTTATTTTTCACTTCCCAACTTAGTAGTTCCTACAGAGAGAAGAGTTATTTAATACTTGTATGCATAGCCTGACCTAGTTCCTCCAGTTGCTTCTTCGCATTTCCACCGCATCATTGACGTCAAATGCTTAATGTGATAACATTCCCCCGAGTGATTTTTTTAAGATAATCATGATATGCTTGCGACTAAAATGAGTAATACATGTCTTACAATATATTTAAGGTGCTTCCACCCTGTCAGGCGATAATGGACTTCTGCTATTGGCATGGCAAGCCTGAGAATTGCTGCAACTTATTTACAATACAGCCGACTGAGGAAGGTTTCTGCTATTCCTTTAATGACTTCACTTCTGCTGAAAATCAACATTGGTAAGTTAAATTTCAGGCCTGTCTTCAATAATACTCACAAGTGTAATGAATTCTGTCAAGCAGGTACTATGACAGCTAAACAATTTATCTCGTGCTGAATGATACATTACAATGATAACATACATACCACAGCCTTAAACGTGTCTCAAAAATTGAAAATTTATAAAATAAGCATTTCTACAGTTATTTCCAAGTTTTAAGTTTAAGTAAGAAATGGCTTTCCCTACCAACTCATCTGTGTCTTTGGAGATGCACACATTCCAAATATTTGACCCAATTTGTCATATTAAAGAATAAAAGTTTGTTGAATGGGCAGTTGTTACTGTTCATTTAGTTCTAATATTCTTGGATATCTTAGAGTTATAGGATCAAATTGTGCTCTGGCATGGGAAGTTATTTGGTGGCGTTGAGTAAAGGCTCCTTAATACTTAAATGAAAATATTATTAGCAAAGGGTTTTTGAAATCATCAAGATGTGGTAGAATATTAGATGTTAAGGAGTATGAGAATATAACTTTCTGATATAGATATTTACATTTAATTAGTATTAGTACATTTAATATCTTACGGCAAGGCAACAAACAAGGAAAATAAAATTCACCAACATAGAGTGTTAGAAGGAGGAAATGACCAACAAAATTAATTCATTAAAAGATATTTGTTATTGGAATTGTTGTTATGAAATGCTTAAATATCTATGTATAAGAGTTCCATCATAATATCACTTGGTAAATCTAGAGTGGCGAGTTCGTTTCCCAACTGGGCAATAGGAATTTATTTAGTGACAAACTCATTAAATAAAATCTTTAGTCCCACCCTGGCTAGAAAAGGGTGGTAACCTCTAGATAACCCGTCTAAATTAGCCATAGTAGTAAAAAATGGGCGTTAATAAATAATAATAATATTTGATGACGTTCTCTTTAGTAAAATCCTTTGTCCCAGCTTGCTTAGTTTTACAAAGTGGGTGTTAATTAATTAAAAGAAGTTGTATTTACATGCTCAATTTCATATCCTTCTGTAAAATTAGATATTCTTGTATATACAATACTTATAATTGAATGGCAAACTATAGCCTGGAGATTACTTCTGTTAGGTACAAGTTTTATTTCTATTTGTTTCAGTCCTATTTACGATTTAACCAAGCAAAATTTGAAAGAGCAAAAAATCAGTTGCCAGCCAAAATTTCTAACTTTCTCTGGAGCATTCTCAGGATTGACCATTTTCACCAAAAGCCTCGAAGTGCCAGAAAACTTCTTAAGAGACGGACAAGTCTTTCTTCCGGCTGTTTCCGTAAGTATTGATCAAATGAGAAACTTACGTATGAGAATAAACTGTTTTAGATATATGAAAAAAATTGACATTTGACAATGCAAAGCTTGGATTTTTTATTGTAATTTTTCAAAAAGTTATGACTAGTAAAAATAGGCATCTATGGTGAATAATTCACGAAATGCACAGGAGAAAAAAATATGCTCTATTGTGGAATTGTTATCATAATGTAGCGAGGTGGTACTTGGAACATTGTAACCAACTTTGACAGGTAACTTTTCAACTATCAGATGTTCGTGAGTACCCGTTCTCTTGTGGCTATAGACAATGTCCGTCACGCAGGGGCTAATCAGATTTCCCACGTGCGTCAAGTATATGCTTTTATCCCTGCAAACGAAATGTTAAATGAGAACAATATTCAGTATTTAACCTTGGAATGAAATGGTTCATGATTTAATAGCTTATTGTTAATATGACATGAGTAGGAGTGGGAGTTTGCTTAAGGACGAAAACTAAAAAAAGCGAATATCTCCGTTAATAATTAACATAGTAAAAACATACATAACAACATTTATAGGACACTACATTTGCAATATGATTGGTTCTATATAATATTTCAATCCGACTCATACCAATGGAGATATTAAGATTTTTCGAAATCCCCCCTCTACACCTCCCCTCTCACTGGTCAGATTTCAGTCATTAACGAACTTAATCTTTAGTTTTACATAAATCGTGTATATATATATATATATATATATATATATATATATATATATATAATTAAGGGAAATCTGCTAAAAGCATAGGAGTGAGTTTAAAAAAAGAGCCATATTATTATAGAGGGTTGATGTTGTGTTACCAAGGTTTATTGTGTTTTTTTATACCTCTTGGTTCTGGGAGTTTCTTTGTAGTCATTTATGTGTGTAAATATAGTACACAAAAATCATCCCGACCATATCTATTTCCTCATAAACTTTCTACAATAGTTTACCTACTTTTTTGGAAAATAATTGAAATATTCATCGTTTTTGCTCTCTTCTGGAAATTACATATAAAAATATGATTTTTCAAGTTGCCCCATTTGAATAAACTAAACGAAGCTGCTCGTTTTGATTGCAGTTTTGTGTTTAAGTCTGAATCTTTTAGTTGAATCGACTCATTGTCCAAAATGTCGCAGGTGCTGGTGAGTACTGCCTACGACTACCCAGAGGCTGGTAGCGGTAAGCTGCTGGAGACTCTGCCCGGACACAGCTTGCAGATCGAGGTGAAGCCCGTCATGCTACAAAGCGACGACAAACTGCAGAGAGTCGACCCTTCTGAGAGGCAGTGCATGCACAAGTCGGAGAGCGATGTCCTACTCACGCACTACTACAGCCAGAGCTCCTGCTACCTCACCTGCAGGAATAACTTCATCATCACCATGTGCAGATGCCAGCTGTATCTGTTCTATAGTAAGTTGTTCTAGAGGTGGGTTAAGGACTGGCAACATCTACCACTACCCTCAGGTCGCTGAAGGTAAAAAGTCAGCATATTATGTTTTCACAGATTAATAGAATGTGCTTAAATAGTATTGAAGTTAATCATACATTCATTACAAAAGGAAAAATTGTGTAGCATCACACAAGATCCATTGAACTCGCTAGAATAGGTTGGGTACAATATATATACAGGGTGTTTCAAAAAGAATATACGTATTAAAAAGTATTATTTTGCCCAAACTATTGATCGCTGCACCTCGGCTCGGCTATTGGAGAAACGAATACATAGTCTAGTTTATATTATAGCCACTAGATGTCAGTTGTCTTCTGTTTTGCTTGGTAACCGTCATATGTTTAAAATGGCTACTCCGCAGCAGAAATAATTTTGTGTTCTCGAGTTTGCGAAGTGCAATTCCGTGATTACAGTGCAAAGACGTCTCAGGTTGAGGTGCCAATTTGATATTCCGATTGAGTGGAACATTTTCAGATGGTATCGACAGTCTGTAGATACAAGATGTGTATGTAAAGGAGTCTTGGCCGCCATTGTGTTCCACCGTTGGATTGGCCTTATGACTGTCACCAAGTAAAACAGAAGACAAATGACATCAAGTGGCTATAATATAAACTAGACTATGTATTCGTTTCTCCATTAGCCGAGCCGAGGTGCAGCGATCGATAGTTTGGACAAAATAATACTTTGTAAAATATCATTCGGCTATGTATGTATGTAGTGCAAACACTCAAAATACGTGTAATATAATTCGCAGATTTTCTGTGCCATGAAAGTACAAGGTACTCAATCTGATATAATACTGAATATCACATATTTTCTAGGCCTCGATAAAAACTAAAAAAAAAAAAAAAAAAAGGGTTCTTTCGTTATTTAATACACCAATATCTGTTTTCGCCTCGCATTCATTGCAGAATTCCTGACTTACCCTTTAAATTAAACGTCAATTAATGGCATTAGCTTGTGATGTTAATTATTCATAATCAAAACATATACTAGAGAATGAAAGATGAAAGCACCCATGGTTGAAGAAATGTCAACACCTCCACAATGTTTTCAAAGTTTATTCCTGAGCTAGTTTTCGAGCATCCAGCCTCATCATCAGTGCTTAGAGGCTGGGCCGTCAATATCTAGCTTCAGGAATAAACATTTAAAACATAGCGGAGGACCTTTTTCCAACCATGAATGTATATGTCGACCCCCACCAGCCAGGTGATCCGAATTGAAAAATGAACAATAATATAAGTAACAAATTCTTTTAAAAGGGAAATCGATTTCTTGTCTTAGATATTAGTATAAAATAAGAGTATCCTATTATGCATTCATCTGATGAACATTTCTCATTTAATTTATTTTTAAAACCAGTAACTGTACTTATTATGTTTTTTTATTGTAGATCCTAAGATATCAGCTCCATTGTGCAAATTACGCCAGCTTTTATGCTTAACAAAATATGCAGGTAAATAACCATAAATATGTTCATAAAACTAACAGGCATCATGTGTATTCAGTTAACCGTATCAGTTAGTGGTAGTAGTATAAACCGCTAATATTATTATTAAAAAAATGACTGAAATATTCGCCTGACGTTTCGAGCCATGTTATATATCATGTATAAGTGGTTCAAGTTCTTATGCATTACTTTTTAGAGGCCTTAAAGCCTGTAGAGAAAATGAAAGAATTTTTATTTTGAAATTTGTTCCATGCATTATATACTAATATATGTTATTTTTCAGGAGCCCTTCAGATAAAACCACCTTCAAAATACAGCTTTACAGCACCAAAAATAAAGGACTACCCTTCGTGCGCTTGTTGGCCTGGCTGTGAAGGTACTTGGTACGATCTAGGAATAAAAAGGAGCAACTTCACTTATATAATGGGGCGTAAAGTCACAGGTCTTATTGATATCCATTATGCCAAGTATGGAGCCATAAAGTACAAGAGAAAACTTGCTTTTTCTGGAGAGAACCTTATAAGTATGAGAAACAATGAAATAATTACTTTATTGTCAATTCAGTAATATGTATGGCATTTTTAAAGAGTTTATCAAACAAACTATCGTGATGGCCACTTCCTCCCCAAATATTAATTTTTAGTGCTTCGGGGGTAATTACTCTTCAGTGAGAGTGAAGATTCATCATCCGCTGGTTTGTAATCCAAATCAAGGAAGTATTTGTGGAAACATTTTCCGATGATAAAGTTTCACTATTAATAGGAAATTGTCCAATTCCTAGCTAGTATTTCGTTAAAGCTTATTTGTCCTATTTAAACTGGTATTTCTTTAAAGCTTAGTTGTCCTATTTAAAATTTAACTACCTGACAAGATTCGTCTAGTGGTTCTGATAATGATGTTATGAGAGGAGGGAGGGTAGGGCTTTATTACAAAATATTTAACTGAAACTCATATTGCATTTAAATTCATAGATGAAATAATTTATAACACTTTGGCAAGATGGAGTATTTTCAGCCATTGATGTCAAGCTAAGCATCTTTGTTTTTAATATATTTGTTGTTAACCTTTTAATACGTTGGCATTACCTTTTAATTGATTTATATTATTTATTTATATTACATGTTTTTACATAAATCTATTTGCGTAATGATACATAGCTCTGAAGATGGGGCGGTGTGACCCCGAAAGTACTCTACTTTTAATAAAAGAATTGCTAAGAGTGGAGGTGGTTTGACCTTTCTTATCCTTCAGGTTGATGATGGACCTCCACCAACCAGCTCAAATCCCGAGTCAGCTTATACTGTCTTAATCGCGGAACTATTGCTGCTATACAGTAGTTAGCTTATTAACTAGTTTTCTTCAATGTTATTTCATTTTTGTTCAAAGTTCCTTACATAAATTAAAATTGCTTCTTGTTTAAAAATAGAGTAGATCTTCATTTTAATTCGACGTAATTATCCTTAGCTACACCCGTGTCACCAATTGCTTATCCTCAAATATTTCCAGTTTACTATAGGATGAATGGGGTTAAGGTTCCTCGTGTTGCTCCACCAGGAACATCACCTGTTGCCTTTGTTAAACAGCTGTTGGCAGGTGTGAGGTACTTCGTATTTGGGGCACTCCGTACCTCTTGCCTGTTATTTGCTGTTCTGGTGTTTACAGCACTCCTTACCACTTACTGAGTTAGTGTTTGACAATTGTGTATTTATTAAACGATAGTGTGCTTTTTTTTTTATTTTTTACTTTCTAGCCATTTTGAGTTACACATTTATAATTACATATGTTAATTAAGCGGCTCCATCGTCAATACAAGAGATAATTTTCAGAAGCTATTACATGTATACATCGCTGACAAATACCCTTGAAGTTGTAAACAACAATAATGATCGAAAGAACGATTGATATAAAAATAAAAACTAGCGCCATGATTTACAAATCCCCGTGTTAAAAGTATTCAAAATTCTTATATATCTTACTTAAAATGTTCATTTGTCACCGTCAATACCAAATTGAATGCAATTTTTTATTTATTTAGTAAAAATGTATTAATCAAACCTGTTACAGTAGAGTTAATCTTACACTGATATAGGGAATACTATTGTTGCGAAAATTAAATACACCAGAGAAGGAACCGCGTGATTGGGGAGTGCAGAGGAGTTCAAAGAAGTGCCGCTAATTGGTCGCGTCCTTACTAGTTCCTTCTAGTCCTTCTTGGAAAAGCCTCGGTCTCACCCTGCTCTCCATTTACGCCTGTACAGCTAAATCTAATTATAGCCGTCTTCCTGGAACTTCTAGACCTTTCTCGAACTGGCCCCTTCTAAGCCTAGGCCCTTCTACATGTATATATAAGGGACTCTCACAGTAACCCCCAGTTCAGTTGACGCTCGACGGTCTTCGAGGGATGTTCAGCGCTACAGTGCGACTTGGTGCAGTGCGGTATGGTACCATGAAGAACAGTGTTGTGCCGTGACTGTAAGTAACAGTTTAGTGCTGTGAATACTGAAAATACTGATAAAAAGGAAAAATAAAATACTACATGATGCTCGGTCGGTGCTTTCAACTGAGCGTGTTCAAGGTGAGCGTGAGAAAACAACACAAAACAATGAAAGAACAAACAAGTGACAAATGTTTGCTTTAAAGCAGTGTTATATCTTATAATAGGTTTTAAATGCGTATGCTTATGTGGCTGCACACTGTGAGTTTCAAAATACAACAATGCTTAACTTCTTTAAAACAGCGTCTCATGCCAAGGAAAGTTTTCTTCAATACTGTGCACAAATCTCTCTTAGCCAAGGTTACAACTTAGGTCGATCGAGCTCTTACTACTCTCTAAATTTATAGGGCTTCGATCTTACAAATATCATGGAAGTTGTACCGTATATTTCAATGAAATAAATACTGCGGAAATGCAGCTCTGCAAAACAACAGTTTTAAAATTAGTTCTATCAAACTCCCTGTTGAAAAATATAAAGCTGCACAAAAATATATAGACAAACCACTTGTTACCTTTTTTTTATCAATTCCTGCTATTCCAGGAACAGGAGACATTGTTTCTTCTTATAATTTCTTTGGTAAGCCTTCTAATGAGCTAATAGTTAATTATATATAAGTATAGTTAATGCGTTCTGTCACAACATTGACTTGGTTTCAGCTAGCATCGGTGGTGTCGGCAATTTGTTCCTTGGGTGCAGCTTTATCAGCGCAACAGAAGTTCTATATTACTTAACTCGGAGCATCTGCATACTTATTTACTACCAGATAGCCAAAAGTGCTGGTTGCAGGAAACTTGTGCCATATGGCTAGGGTGACAATTTTTCAGGTAACAATAATTCTTTGTACAAAGTCTTTGTCAAACTTTTATCATTAACAAAACATTTGCTCCTTTTAAATGCTATCAGTCAACTGCTTTTAGTTCTAATAAAATGGGAAAGTTTCAATTCTTAGGTCTCATCGATTACAAGTAGTGTGATGGTGGTCTTGTGAATTCTTTGGCGGTAGATAGGCTCAGATAAAAGGAAAGAGATTCACTAAGAATACTAGCTTGGTTGAACAACTCGTTTGTATAACCACATAGTTTAGTAGTGCAATGACCTTACGGAGTTAGAGAAGATTGTACATTTGAATATTAGTACTATAATGGGGCGTGTTAAGAGTTATAAGAATCAGACAACGATTAGAGATGCATACCTTCACCCCTGTTACAAAACCTTGATGCTTCATTGTGTTTCTCGTGGAGTTAGAGGTTTTCTATTTAAGATGAAGATATGCAACAAAAACAGTTCCTTTTTACATCACTCCTGTACAAGCCACAATATCCTTCCCAACCAAGATAAACTACCAAGTCAAATAGTCTCCTATTACATTCATTGCATGCTCCTCCCTAAAACAACTAGAGCACTTTAATATCCGCCAACAGTCATTGTTATGATGTAACTCCATAATCTGCAGTCATTTTTATGAATTTATTTATTTTTTGTTTATTTTCTCATACCTCTTGTTAATATTATTAATTTCTTTTTTCTGCCAACATACATTGATTGACACAACCTATTCTTTATTAATTTTCTATATCGACCGACAATGGTGGTCTGCTATTCACATTTTTACTCGCTTTTATTAGACTTAAGGCAGATTAATCAACTCAATTCGTTTCTCTTATGGACTACTAATTTAATCTGTTGTTAAATGAGAAGAAATCCTCTATAATGGTTCTACTAACCTTAACTTAACCATAAAAAAAAACTACCTGCTAAAAGAAAATATATTTAGCAAGGTGAATAGGTCTTGAGAGATTAGCTAGAGCTTCATGAAATGTGTACTATTCAGCTTACACTAAATGAGATTGGTGTAGCTTGGCCAGGGACTTACAATATCATCTCGCCAGAGCCCTCTACTGGATGTGTACAATCCTAGACTCAATAAAAAGAACACTAGCTTTACCAACCCTACATAAAAGGTCTACAGTGATTAGGTACTTAAGAATTGAATGAGGGCAATAACAATGTACATACCCAGTAACACAATATCTGCAATAATTTAGTATAAAGAGTTAATTATTATTAATATTGATTATTAATCATACATTTTATTATTATCCTCTGATTAACAGAAAGTACTTCTGGTTGGTTACTTATGCGGCGGTGGAATAGAAGTACATACACAGGGATATTTGGACCTTTACAGCTGTGGACACTTCGCTGGTCGTTTTCACCTTTTATGCTTTTCTGATCAACTCTATTCACTGATCACTACCCTCATCGAATTGATCATTAGTCAACGAACTCTTTTCAATTAATTATTGAATATTATTAATTATTATATTATTAATTATTGCTTATTAATCCAACAATCTGACATTAATCTGTCATTGGCACACCTGCACACTATTTTGTTTTTACTATGATCCAATAAAAATTATATTTTAGGAACTTGATCAAATTCTTTTTCTCCCCCCACTTATTATATATTATTAAGCTTCATCACTCGTGAGAAAAAAGACAATAGAAGAATGTGAATGAAGAAATTTTTAATTTCCTGATAATCGATTTTGGGTGAAAAAACATAACAGGACCAGGTATTATAGTATAATGTAAAATACAGCATAATTGCAAATATTAATTAACTAAATAATTTACAACCAACATCTACATTTATGAAAAAAAAAAAAGAGGCTTAAATTCGAAGTTCATTTTAAAACTTTGAAAGCACTCCTGACATTAATGACCTGATTCCACTGTAGCTTATCATTGAGTTTCATAAATGGGTCTTTAAGGTTTAACTGTGTTTGAAGCTGACCCTTTTAATAAAATTAAAGTTCCTACAATCTCAACTGATTAGATTCCACACTACCAGGCTGTTTAGGAGGAAAACTCGAGCATAGATTTTATTCTTCCTTACTACAATGAGAAAAATACTTCATAGAAGAAGGCGCAGTCTCTTGAATCTAAAGTTAGCTCATACAGTTCAATTGAGTAATACTACCACTCATGAAATTTATTCATGTTCTCTACTCATAAACAAAAGCCTTAATTGATTTAAGTCATTAAGTGTGAACTAATTGTGGTGAAAGTGTATTTTAGTCCCCTCCTTGGTGGTGCACGATGACGTCGGAGGCGTTTTTTGTTTTTCTAACTATCTTTTTTAACACTTTAAAATTTCCAAAATACGCCATCGGTGGTTTTAAGCGAGGGTGGGGAGTATAAAGAAACAAGATGGCGGAGTAGGGGGGGGGGGACTAAACTAAACTTTAGCCCTAATTGTTTATCACCTCACTCGGGCTTAAGTGAATCATCTGAGCAATGCCATCTTAGAACCCCATCCACATGTAACTATCTCAACCCTCATATCTTCTCCTAACATTACTGCTCAGGGCAAGGAAAACCAGAGCAAGCTCCAATTTGAATATAACTCACCCTGCTCGTTATTTTTAGTTACAATTAAAATATTTGTTATTAATATGTAGGATAATTTATATGGAAGAGGCAATATAATAGATTCCTTGTCATTCTCTTTATGAAGTAATACCTGGCGGCTGTTTTCTCAATTTAGGAACCTATGGCTCCTCATTCTATTTACCGCCTGCGGGTGAGAAACCAGCTTGTCTGTTGCGCTAGCACTTTATTTGCGCCCGATTCTTTTTTTTCGGTGTTGGTGTACCTTCCCTCTCTTTCCGGCGGTTAACCGCTACTCTTGGCATTGCAATTTACATCTCCAGAATGCATATTACGGCGAATTGGTGAGATTCCCCATATTTCCTTTAGATCTTGTCCTTGATCCTTTTCTCTCCGCCTTCAGTATCTTCTGTGATAAGTGCTCCAGCACAATGTTGATTTATTACGATATGTTTTATTATATGTATTTGTACTTAGTACATTTTCTGCCAAGACTTAGCACATCTGAACCCGCCAGGACCTATTAATTTCTATTTCTTTATCAGTTGAACTAGTTCTTAGAACTATAGCCCACACTGCAGTGGGTCTTCTAGAGGAGCAACTCAGGCACAGTCAGTAAATATCAGAGTTGGGCAACATTGTAATTACAATTACAAGTTATAACTACATTAGTTGAAATATAGTAACAATTACAACTACTAATGTAATTAGTTATTGGTAATGGGCAACTACATTTTTCAACTAAAGTAATTGTAATTGAAATTTCACAACTACAGTTAGTAGTTGAGAAAATCAGTAGTTCAAAAAACAACTACAGTTAGTAATTGTAACTGTAGTTGTAGTTGCAACTACAATTACTTGAGTAGTTACTTTAAAAAACTGTGAAACACTGACTGAAGTAGTTGAGGCTGTTAAGAAATAACTACATCCAATGTCTTTATATTCAAAAGTTTATTATATTATATATAATACATTATTATAATAACTGAAAATATTTTTAATGCAAATAAATGAAAACTAAGGAACATAATATGTAAATTCCTTTTTATATTTTTCCGAGTCGAATGAAATTAAATAGTACTTTTAAATTTTAAAATTTAAACAAATTAGCCGTTAAAATTACTCAAGTTAGAATTTTTGTAAGACAGGCTATTTGATTTTAGTGGCTTTTGCCGTCGCGGCAAAAGAAAATAATCTCTCTACTGCCCTGCTCCAAAAAATAAGGAGTTCTAGTCCTCTCTTTCACTGCCAATCATTGTAATTTGTTTCTAAAATCTTTTCGTTCCCGAGGACTGGTGACGGATTTAGACTGGAGTGCCCTGCGCGAGAGTGACTAGAGGCTACCGGCAGAACAAGGGAGTGTGCTGATAGGAGTGTCCATCTTCAGTTCTGTTTCACATATTATGTGCACCAATTGAACATGGCTCGTCACAGATAAGCCATTCATCACCACCACGAATGTAAATATTTATATAGAGGCGATCAAAATATATTCGCTCTTTGGAACATAAAAAATAGCTGATCTATATGTAGTTGTAGTTATTACTCAAGAACTACAGTTACAATTACAACTACTAGTTGTAATTATTTTTATAACTACTTTTTATTTCAATTAGTAGTTGGGTTTATGAATACCATCTACATTTTTGTAACTGTAGTTGTAATTACATAACTAGTATTTATTAGTTGAAAAAGTAGTTAAGTACAAAAGTATTTAATTACTGCCCAACTCTGGTAAATATGCACATCACAAAGGCTGTTTATTTTGTTATTTAAAGTAACTCTTGTTACGTATTCTGAAGTATAAGTGAGATATACGCTAAACACAATAGCAGGCGTCTAAAATTGTATTGTGTACAAAAGACGGAGCCAAACTTAACAATATACGGTATGTGAACAACTCATCCATGATTATAAGGTGTATTAACATTTCTAGGGACGACCATTAGTGGGGGTTATAGCGGAGGCCTGAAATGGAAAAAATCGTTTCCTATTGGTTTTTAGCCAAAGATGCAAATAACAGAAGTTGTTTATTGTTATTTAAATTAGCTTTAAAATTTAATGAAAAATCTCTATTTTATCATTTAGAGTAATTTTTGTTATATAAATCTTTATCAAATAAAAATCCATAAACACGATATGCTTATTAAACTTTATTTTATTCTTGCATATTACGACCAATGACGTAACGTTTTAAACTTATATGGTAGTTTTAAGTACGATTCAGGTTCGTGAGGCGATAATGAATCTCCACCCCCCCCCCCCCGTAAAATTTCTTAACATACATTAAGTCACAGTTACGTAACTTTTTTCAGAGTTATATGTTTTCCGCAAGAAAGTGAATTATTTAACATTATGTAATTTTTCGAATAACCCAAGTTACAAGAGACATATATAGTCTCTCAATACATCCGCTGACTTGAGTCGGCATTTGGCGGGAAAGACGTAGAGATGAGCATCGAAAGCCAATCGTGGTTTCCCATCGAAACGAACATCGTCTCTATCACCATCGATGTTTTAAAACACATCGAAAATGGTCCGTCGATGTAGGATATGGAAAACTGGTGTATTACTTTTGTTTCTTCTTCTAATCATTAGTTTTTCTTTAGGTAATAGGTGGTAAAAACATTTAAATGGTTCTATATTATTAATTATTTATTCAACGTCAATAATTGATTTACTTATATACATAAAAATTATTCTTTCTGCAATACGTTCTAAAATCTTTATACAGACTAAAAACATTCTCAACTGTGTATTACACGATAAAGATTGGTTTACTTACATAATTATATGCGTGTACAAATTACTTCTTCTTCAATCCGTCCATAAATCATTAAAACGTTTTGATGGGCTTGAAGATGGTGCCTTCGCATCGAAAGCGCTTGTCAGCTTTACTCGATCATCAGCCAGTGACGACGGTCTCCACGGACAGGTATGGCAACAGTATCATTTATACTGGTGGTTCTAACCCTTTATTTGAATTACCATTAAAACGTCGTTAAGAACCTACGTATTTATAAAAAAGTCCGTCACGCAGGGGCTGCGTAAACTAAGCAGATTTCCCACGAGAAGTTACAATAGAGAAATCTGCCTAATAACAACTTTAGTAGTAAGAAACCTCTAAACCTAAAACATTATTTAGGGCGTAATAACCCAGTAGTTTCTAGCCCCAAAAAACAGTTAACCTAACCTTTAAACCTATTCACGAGGGACGTATAGTTATAGAAACGGCCGCCAGAGCTCTCGGCGGAAAGTACGAACATAGCCAACAGGTGACCACACGCAGAATACAAATGCACATATCTCGGTTAATATTCAAGATACAGAATAAATGTATAGAACAATATTTATAGTAAATTTAATTTGCAATAAGATTTATTCTATACAATTTTTCGATCCGACGCATAATAACGGAGATATTTTGAATTTTCAAAAATCCCCCCTCTAAACCCCCCTCCCACTGGTCCGATTTCAGCCATTAACGAACTTGATCTTCCTTTTTACATAAAACGATTAAATTCCGAGTTTGGTAAAGATCAAACAAAAATTGCGACCGCTAGAGCGTTAACAGACAAATATATATATATATATATATATATATATATATATATATATATATATATATATATATATATATATATATATATATATATATATAGATATATAGATATATATATATATATAATTTTGAACGGACCTCATTTTCGTCATCTCCTGGGTAGGATCGATGGAGATTTGAAGAAATTTTACGAAACTCGCATCATGAGTACGACCTCAATAGCTGATTTCCCTTAGGGGAAATCTGCTAAAAACAAAACGGAATTTACACAAAGACAAAAATTAAAATGACTACAAATCAAGATTTTTATTGTGAAGAAAGTTACACACCTTTCAGTTTAAATAAATGAACTGAATTATCTGTGTTTTATTCTTACTAGCTCAGATACCCGGCTTTGCCCGGGAATTCATTAGAGGCTGAATGGTGATGGTATTTTTTTGGCAAGGCTTTATTTTGGACAATATTTTAACATTTACCCGTCCCAGTGTTTAGGGTCTATACCCGTCGTGGCTGTGGATTAATTAATAATCAAATTCATTTTTTATCTAAGACTCACTGTCCTCCATATTAACATATTTCCCGTCTCCTGTGCATTATGCATAGATTTAAATTATTAAGGACAAAATATTAACATAGATTTGAATTAATTTTTCCAGGTGAGGTACCTGGTAGTTCATATAGAAAAGAATTGTTGAGCAAATTTCTCTAAATAACAAAGTAAACAACTTTTGTTATGTGCATATTTGCCAAAACCCCAATAGGAAACGTAATATCACTATTTTTAATCAGGCCTCCCTTATAACCCCCACACCTGCCCGTCCCAGAAACGTTAGTATGGCTTATTATAAGGAAGGCGTTAGGGCTAATACACATACCGAGTGTTTTATTTAGTTCGGTTGAGTCTTTTGTGCCAAATAAAATTGTTGACTCCTGCTATAATTTTTAGCGTATAACGCCTTTATACTTCGGTATACGACGATAGAGTATATAACAAAAGTTTCTCTAAATAACAAAATAAACAACTTTTGTTATTAGCATATTTGCCGAAACCCCAATAGGAATCGAAATATCACTATTTTTAATTCCAGGCCTCCCTTATAACCCCCACTCCTGCCCGTCGCTAGAAATCTTAGTATGGCTTATTATAAGGAAGACGTTAGTGCTAATTCACATACCGAGTTTGGTTTAGTTCGGTTGAGTCTTTTGTGCCAAATAAAATTGTTGACTTCCGCTATCATTTTTAGAGTATAACGCCTTTATACTTAGGTATACGACAAAATATCACGAATTTTTATTTCAGGCCTCCCTTATAACCCCCACTCCCGTTCTAACCTGAAAATTTTAATATAGCTTATAATCATGGAAGAATTAATGCTAATTGACATACCGAGTTTTTAATTTCGGTTTAATCGTTAGTGCCTAATGAAATAGTTGACTCCCGGTTTAGTTTATAGTGTATATCTCGTTTATAATTCGGTATAAGAAAAAAGTGTAGATAACAAAAGTTACTCTAAATAACAAATTAAACAACTTTTGTTATGTACATAATTGCCGAAAATGCAATAGGAAACGAAATATCGCTATTTTTATTTTCAGGCCTCCCTTATAACCCCCACTCCTGTTCGTCTCAGAGAATATTAACATAGCCTAAAGTCTAAGTTGGGTTAGTAGTAATATACATACCATGTTTCATAAAATTCGGTTCAGCCGTTTATGCGTGAAAAGGTAACAAACAAACATACACGAAAGAAACAAAATGCAGTTATGGTGTCTATGACATGTGAAACGAAAAGTTATCGTGAAATTTCGCGAAAAAAATCAATGTACAGACAGAGGTTACAATTTTATATATATATATATAACTTATGTTAGCATGAGTAACTTTTGTTATATACACTTTTGTCGTATACCGAAGTTTAAATGCGTTATACGCTAAAAATTATAGCGGGAGTCAAGAATATTATTTGCCAAAAAAGACTCAATCGAACTAAATAAAACTCGGTATGTGTATTAGCAGTGAAGCCTTCATTATAATAAGCCATACCAACATTTCTATGGACGGGCCGGAGTGGGGGTTATAAGGGAAGCCTGAAATTAAAAATAGGGATATTTCGTTTCCTATTGGTTTTTCCGCAAATATAAACATAACAAAAGTTGTTTATTTTGTTATTTGGAGTAACTTTTGTTATATACACTTTTGTCGTATACCTAAGTATAAATGAGTTATTCGTTAAAACTTTAGCGGGCACTAACGGCTGAACCGAACTTAAAAAAACTCGGTATGTGAATTAGCATTAATTCTTCCATGATTATAAATTATATTAAAATTTTTAGGTTCGAACGAGAGGGGGGTTAAAAGGGAGGCCTGAAATAAAAATTCACCATATTTACATGTATAAGAGACGGGAAATATAAAAATATCGAAGACTGTGAAGCCTTATCGAACAAATAATTCATTATTAGCAAATCCACGGCAAAGATGGGTATCAATCCTAAACACAGGGATGGGTAAATGTCAAAATATTGTGCAATGTAAAGCCTGCTAAAAAATACCATCACCATTCAGCCTCAAATGAATCCCCGGGCGAAGCCGGGTATCTGAGCTAGTATATACATATATATATATATACTAGCTCAGATACCCGGCTTCGCCCGGGAATTTATTTGAGGCTGAATGGTTATGGTATTTTTTTGGCAAAACTTTACTTTGCACAATATTTTGACATTTACCCGTCCCAGTGTTTAGGGTTAATATCCGTTTATGGCATTTGTTAATAATAAAATTAATTTCTTATGTAAGTCTTCACTGTCCTCCAAATTGTCATATTTGGTTATATTGCCATATTTCCCGTCTCCTGTGCATAATGCATAGATTTCAGTTATTAAGGACAAAATATTAACATAGATTTGAATTAATTTTTCCAGGTGAGGCACGTCATAGTTCAAATTAGAATGAATTGTTGAGCATAACAATATTTCTTCGCAAATTACTTGCTCCACACATTGTTCCTGGAGAAATGTATAAAACAAAAGTTAATCTACATAACAAAGTAAACAGCTTTTGTTATTTGCTTGTTTGTCAAAAAACAAAGACAATGAAATATCACGAATTTTTATTTCAGGCCTCCCTTATAACCCCCACTCCCGTTCTAACCTGAAAATTTTAATATAGCTTATAATCATGGAAGAATTAATGCTAATTGACATACCGAGTTTTTAAGTTCGGTTTAATCGTTAGTGCCTAATGAAATAGTTGACTCCCGGTTTAGTTTATAGTGTATATCTCGTTTATAATTCGGTATAAGAAAAAAGTGTATATAACAAAAGTTACTCTAAATAACAAAATAAACAACTTTTGTTATGCTCATATTTGCCAAAAAACGAATAGAAAACGAAATACCGCTATTTTTAAATTCAGGCCTCCCCTACAAACCCCACTCCTGCCCGTCCCTAGAAATGTTGGTATGGCTTATTACAATGAAGGCGTTAGTGCTAATACACATACCGAGTTTTATTTAGTTCGGTTGAGTCTTTTTTGGCAAATAATATTGTTGACTCCCGCTATAATTTTTAGCGTATAACGCATTTAAACTTCGGTATACGACAAAAGTGTATATAACAAAAGTTACTCTAAATAACAAAATAAACAACTTTTGTTATGTGCATATTTGGTGAAAAACCAATTGAAAACGAAATATCGCTATTTTTAATTTCAGGCTTCCCTTATAACCCCCACTCTTGTTCACCTCAGAGAAAATTAATATAGCCTAAAGTCTAAGTTGGGTTAGTAGTAATATACATACCAAGTTTCATAATATTCGGTTCAGCCGTTTATGCGTGAAAAGGTAACAAACAAACATACACGAAAGAAACAAAATGCAGATATGGTGTCTATGACATGTGAAACGAAAAGTTATCGTGAAATTTCGCGAAAAAAATCAATGTACAGACAGAGGTTACAATTTTATATATATATATATCTATATATATATAAAATTGTAACCTCTGTCTGTACATTGATTTTTTTCGCGAAATTTCACGATAACTTTTCGTTTCACATGTCATAGACACCATATCTGCATTTTGTTTCTTTCGTGTATGTTTGTTTGTTTGTTTGTTTGTTTGTTTGTTTGTTACCTTTTCACGCATAAACGGCTGAACCGAATTTTATGAAACTTGGTATGTATATTACTACTAACCCAACTTAGACTTTAGGCTATATTAATATCCTCTGAGACGAACAGGAGTGGGGGTTATAAGGGAAGCCTGAAATTAAAAATAGCGATATTTCGATTCTTATTGGTTTTTCGGCAAATATGGACATAACAAAAGTTGTTTATTTTGTTATTTAAAGTAACTTTTGTTATATACTTTTTCGTCGTATACCGAAGTATAAATGAGTTATACGCTAAAAACTATAGAGGGAGTCCACAATTTTATTTGGCACAAAAGACTCAACCGAACGAAACTAAACTCGGTATGTGAATTAGTACTAACGCCTTCCTTATAATAAGCCATACCAACATTTCTATGGACGGCCAGGAGTGGGGGTTATAAGGGAAGCCTGAAATTAAAAATAGCGATATTTCGTTTCCTATTGGTTTTTCCGCAAATATAAACATAACAAAAGTTGTTTATTTTGTTATTTAGAGTAACTTTTGCTATATACACTTTTGTCGTATACCGAAGTTTAAATGCGTTATACGCTAAAAATTATAGTGGGAGTCAACAATTTTATTTGCCACGAAAGACTCAATGGAACTAAATTAAACTAGGTATGTGAATTAGCAGTGAGGCCTTCATTATAATAAGCCATACCAACATTTCTATGTACGGGCAGGAGTGGGGGTTGTAAGGGAGGCCTTAAATTAAAAATAGCGGTATTTCGTTTTCTACTGGTTTTTCTTCAAATACGCCCATGACAAAAGTTGTTTATTTTGTTATTTAAAGTAAGATTTGTTATATTCACTTTTGTCGTATAACAAAGTATATAAACGAGATATACTCTAAATACTAAAGCGGGAGCCAACAATTTTGTTGTTCACTAACAATTGAACCGAAATTAGCAAAACTAGGTATGTGAATTAGCATTAATTCTTCCATGATTATAAGTTATATTTAAATTTTTACGTCCCAACGGGAGTGGGGGTTATGAGGGAGGCCTGAAGTGAAAAATTGTGATATTTCGTTTCCTATAATATTCTCGGCAAACATGCACATAAAAGTTGTTTATTTTATTATTTAGTGTAACTTTTGTTGCATTTACTATGTTCATAAAATGAAGTAAACACGGGATATACGCTAAAACTATAGTGGGAGGCATTAATTTTATTAGTGCTTATTTAAGTGTTTTTAATGAATGAATATTATGAAAAATGATTTTATGTTTTAGTTATTTCTCCTAGAAAATAACATTGCTATTTATTTCCAATAGAAATGTAAACTATAAGAGCATTTCCGTTGTTTAATTTGCATAATGTATTATTTAAACAAAGTCATGCTGAATTGGCACAAAGAGCGATAGCGGAAGTTATGGGGATCAAACTCTTTGGTTCTGCTAATATATTTTCTTATTTCCGATATCTTGATGTTATTGAAACAAATATGTACCATCATAACAATTAGACGTTAATAGTAATGTTATTATGAAAAAAGACAATATCCATTTAAATTTGATATGATTTAAAGTATTACTTATTTTTCAAGGAGGGCTACGTTCACTTCCCCTCACCTATATTTTTGAATATAAATCAAATTATTTTTCGGGTAATACTATTATTTAATTCCATCAGGTAGATAAATTATTAAAATAATACTTTGAATCGATATTTTAAGGAAAACGAAGGAAATGCTGGAGCGGAAGGAGGCCGGAGCCTAAACAGTTAATTGAGTTAACTTATTTCCTGTGAAATGATTTCGTCTGAGCTCTACTATTACGAATATAATCTAATTACAAAACTATGCTTAAACTATATGAGCTCGGATTGGTTTTTGACAGGAAATAAGTTTCATTATAGAGGATATTTAATTTTAATAAATGCTATCCACGATTATGGTTTGTATTATTCAAAAAGGTGAGTTAAAAAGTGGAGAGAGATAGATCAGGAACACATTTTTATTTATTCTTCAAAATTAAAATTTCTCATCTATACGTCGCCAGCCTGACCCTCGCGGGAAACAATGATTAGGAGCTTATTTTCATTTATTCTTGAAATACAATTTTTTTTTTTTTCTGTAAGTCGCCTGCCTGACCCTCACGGGAAAACAATGCGCCCAGACGGGAAGTGTAGTAAACATTGAAGCCTTGCTAAAAAAAAATACTATCATCATTCAGCCTCAAATGAATTCCCGGGCGAAGCCGGGTATCTGAGCTAGTATATATATATATAGATATAGATTACTAGCTCAGATACCCGGCTTCGCCCGGGAATTGATTTGAGGCTGAATGGTGATGGTATTTTTTTGGCAAGGCTTTACTTTGAACAATATTTTGATATTTACCCGTCCCAGTGTTTAGGATTGATACCCGTCGTTGCCGTGGATTTGCTAATAATAGAATATTTGTTGGATAAGGCTTCACGGTCTTCGATATTTTTATATTTCCCGTCTCTTATACATGTAAATATGGTGAATTTTTATTTCAGGCCTCCCTTATAACCCCCCTCCCGTTCGAACCTAAAAATTGTAATATAACTTATAATCATGGAAGAATTAATGCTAATTGACATACCGAGCTTTGTTAAGTTCGGTTCAGCCGTTAGTGCCCAATAAAATTGTTGGCTCCCGCTAAAGTTTTAACGTATAACTCATTTATACTTAGGTATACGACAAAAGTGTATATAACAAAAGTTACTCCAAATAACAAAATAAACAACTTTTGTTATGTTTATATTTGCGGAAAAACCAATAGGAAACGAAATATCGCTATTTTTAATTTCAGGCCTCCCCTACAAACCCCACTCCTGCCCATCCATAGAAATGTTGGTATGGCTTATTATAATGAAGGCTTCACTGCTAATACACATACCGAGTTTTAATTAGTTCGGTTGAGTCTTTTTTGGCAAATAATATTGTTGACTCCCGCTATAATTTTTAGCGTATAACGCATTTAAACTTCGGTATACGACAAAAGTGAATATTACAAAAGTTACTCTAAATAACAAAATAAACAACATTTGTAATGTGCATATTTGCCGAAAAACCAATAGAAAACGAAATATCGCTATTTTTAATTTCAGGCTTCCCTTATAACCCCCACTCCTGTTCGCCTCAGAGAAAATTAATATAGCCTAAAGTCTAAGTTGGGTTAGTAGTAATATACATACCAAGTTTCATAAAATTCGGTTCAGCCGTTTATGCGTGAAAAGGTAACAAACAAACAAACAAACATACACGAAAGAAACAAAATGCAGATATGGCGTCTATGGCATGTGAAACGAAAAGTTATTGTGCAATTTCGCGAAAAAAATCAATGTACAGACAGAGGTTACAATTTTATCTATATATATATAAAATTGTAACCTCTGTCTGTACATTGATTTTTTTCGCGAAATTTCACGATAACTTTTCGTTTCACATGTCATAGACACCATAACTGCATTTTGTTTCTTTCGTGTATGTTTGTTTGTTTGTTTGTTACCTTTTCACGCATAAACGGCTGAACCGAATTTCATGAAACTTAGTATGTATATTAGTACTAACCCAACTTAGACTTTAGGCTATATTAATTTTCTCTGAGACGAACAGGAGTGGGGGTTATAAGGGAAGCCTGAAATTAAAAATAGCGATATTTCGTTTTATATTGGTTTTTCGGCAAATATGCACATAACAAAATTTGTTTATTTTGTTATTTAGAGTAACTTTTGTTATATACACTTTTGTCGTATACCAAAGTTTAAATGCGTTATACGCTAAAAATTATAGCGGGAGTCAACAATATTATTTGCCAAAAAAGACTCAACCGAACTAAATAAAACTCGGTATGTGTATTAGCAGTGAGGCCTTCATTATAATAAGCCATACCAACATTTCTATGGACGGGCAGGAGTGGGGGTTATAAGGGAAGCCTGAATTTAAAAATAGCGATATTTCGTTTTCTATTGGTTTTTCGGCAAATATGCACATAACAAAAGTTGTTTATTTTGTTATTTAGAGTAACTTTTGTTATATACACTTTTGTCGTATACCGATGTTTAAATGCGTTATACACTAAAAACTATAGCGGGAGTCAACAATATTATTTGCCAAAAAAGACTCAACCGAACTAAATAAAACTCGGTATGTGTATTAGCAGTGAGGCCTTCATTATAATAAGCCATACCAACATTTCTATGGACGGGCAGGAGTGGGGGTTATAAGGGAAGCCTGAAATTAAAAATAGCGATATTTCGTTTCCTATTGATTTTTCCGCAAATATAAACATAACAAAAGTTGTTTATTTCGTTATTTGGAGTAACTTTTGTTATATACACTTTTGTCGTATACCTAAGTATAAATGAGTTATAAGCTAAAAACTATAGCGGGAGTCATTAATTTTATTGGGCTCAAAAGACTCAACCAAACTAAATAAAACTCGGTATGTATATTAGTGTTGACGCCCTAATTATCATAGGCCATACCAACATTTCTAGGGACGAGCAGGAGTGGGGTTTATAAGGGTGGCCTGAAATTAACATTAGTGATATTTCGTTTCCTATTGGTTTTTCGGCAAACATGCACATAGCAAAAGTTGTTTACTTTGTTATTTAGAGTAACTTTTGTGCGCATTCACTTTTAAAATGAGGTAAACACGGGATATACGCTAAACGGGAGTCAATAATATTAGTACTTATTTAAGGGGTTTTAATAAAGGAATATTATGACAAATGATGTTATGTTTTATATGATAGTTCAAAGTATGATTCGGATTAGTGAGGTAATAAATCTTCGTCACCCCCTCCTAATAACTTTATTATTTATTTCCAATAGAAATATAAACTATAAGAGCATTTCCATTATTTAATTTGTATAATCTACCTTGGTGTTATTGAAACAAATATTTAATATAATAACAATTAAACGTTAATGGTAATGTCATTATGACAAAAAACAATATGCGTTTAAACTCGATATGATATTTTCAGGGTGCCACTATTATTTAATTCCATCCGGTAGATAAATTATAAAATAATGTTTTGCATCAATAATATAAGTAGAAGAATGTTGAGAAGTCCCATGCGGGAACGGAAGATGACGGGAGCCTTACACGTTAATTGAGTTTAGTTACTTCCCGTCTGGCATTCCTGGAAGCGATTTCCAGTGAGATTCACTAATACAAATATAATCTTACGTGCAAAACTTTGCCTAAACTATGTGAGCTCGGATTGGCTTTTGAAAGGAAATATGTTTATTATAGATGATATTTAATTGTAATAAATGCTACCCATGATTATGGTTGGAATTATTGAAAAACGGTGAGTCAAAAAGTGTAGAGGGATAGATTAGGAACATATTTTCATTTATCCTTCAAAAATAAAATTTCTATTCTATTAATCCCCAAAAGTTACCATTCAGGGTTGGCTATTTCGGAAAATCATTACGTCGTGGAGGGAGGTGTAATTGTACACATTGAAGTCTTACTATCAAAATACCATCATTAGTCAGTCAAGAATGATTTCCCGGGCATCGCCGGGTACCTTAGCTAGTATATATATATATATATATATATATATATATATATATATATATATATATATACTAGCTCAGATACCCGGCTTCGCCCGGGAATTCATTTGAGGCTGAATGGTGATAGTATTTTTTAGCAGGCTTTACATTGCACAATATTTTGACATTTACCCGTCCCAGTGTTTAGGATTGATACCCGTCGTTGCCGTGGATTTGCTAATAATAGAATATTTGTTCGATAAGGCTTCACTGTCTTTGATATTTTTATATTTCCCGTCTCTTATACATGTAAATATGGTGAATTTTTATTTCAGGCCTCCCTTATAACCCCCCGCTACCGTTCGAACCTAAAAATTTATACTTAATATATAACTTATAATTATGGAAGAATTAATGCTAATTGACATACCGAGCTTTGTTAAGTTCGGTTCAGCCGTTAGTGCCCAATAACATTGTTGGCTCCCGCTATAGGTTTTAGCGTATATCTCGTTTATAATTCGGTATACGAAAAAAGTGTATATAACAAAAGTTACTCTAAATAACAAAATAAACATCTTTTGTTATGTGCATATTTGCTGAAACCCCAATAGGAAACGAAATATCACTATTTTTAATTTCCGGCATTTCTCATAACCCCCACTCCTGCTCGTCTCAGAGGATATTAGCATGGCCTAAAGTCTAAGTTGGGCTAGTAGTAATATACATACCAAGTTTCATAAAATTCGGTTCAGCCGTTTATGTGTGAAAAGGTAACAAACAAACAAACAAACAAACAAACAAATAAACAAACAGACACGAAAGAAACAAAATGCAGTTATGGTGTCTATGGCATGTCAAACGAAAAGTTACAGAGAAATTTTGCGAAAAAAATCAATGTACAGACAGAGGTTACAATTTTATATATATATATATATATATATATATATATATATATATATATATCTATTATATATATACTAGCTCAGATACCCGGCTTCGCTCGGGAATTCATTTGAGGCTGAATGGTGATGGTATATTTTTGGCAAGGCTTTACTTTGCACCATATTTTGACATTTACCCGTTCCAGTGTTTAGGGTAAATACCCGTTGTTGGCATTTGTTAATAATAAAATTATTTTTTTATGTAAGACTTCACTGTCCTGCATATTGTCATATTTCCCATCTCCTGTGCATTATGCATAGATTTGAATTATTAAGGAGAAAATATTGACATACATTTGAATTCTTTTTTTCAGGTGAGGTACCTGGTAGTTCATATTGAAAAGAAGGGTTGAGCAAATTTCTCTAAATAACAAAATAAACAACTTTTGTTATGTGCATATTTGCCGAAACCCCAATAGGAAATCATTATTATTAATTTCAGGCCTCCCTTATAACCCCCACTCTTGCCCGTCCCTAGAAATGTTAGTATGGCTTATTATAAGGAAGGCGTTAGTGCTAATACACATACTGAGTGTTTTATTTAGTTCGGTTGAGTCTTTTGTGCCAAATAAAATTGTTGTCTCCCGCTATAATTTTTAGCGTATAACGCCTTTATACTTCGGTATACGATGATAGTGTATATAAAAAAAAAGTTTCTCTAAATAACAAAATAAACAACTTTTGTTATGTGCATATTTGCCGAAAATGCAATAGGAAACGAAATATCACTATTATTAATTTCAGGCCTTCCTTATAACCCCCACTCCTGCCCGTCCCTAGAAATGTTAGTATAGCTTATTATAATGAAGGCGTTAGTACTAATTCACATACCGAGTTTGGTTTAATTCGGTTGAGTCTTTAGTGCCAAATAAAATTGTGGACTCCCGCTTTAGTTTATAGCGTATAACTCATTTATGCTTCCGTATACGGCAAAAGTGGATATAACAAAAGTTACTCTAAATAACAAAATAAACAACTTTTGTTATGTGCATATTTGCTGAAAAAGCAATAGGAAACGAAATATCGCTATTTTTAATTTCAGTCCTCCCTTATAACCCCCACTCCTGCCCGTCCCTAGAAATGATAGTATGGCTTATTATAATTAAATCGTTAGTATTAATTCACATAGCGAGTTTGGTTTAGTTCAGTTGAGTTTTTTGTGCCAAATAAAATTGTGAACTCCCGCTATAGTTTTTAGCGTATAACTCATTTATACTTCCGTATACGGCAAAAGTGCATATAACAAAAGTTACTCTAAATTACAAAATAAACAACTTTTGTTATGTGCATATTTGCTGAAAAAGCAATAGGAAACGAAATATCGCTATTTTTAATTTCAGGCCTCCCTTATAACCCCCACTCCTGTTCGTCTTAGAGAATATTAATATAGCCTAAAGTCTAAGTTGGGCTAGTAGTAATATACATACCAAGTTTCATAAAATTCGGTACAGCCGTTTATGCGTGAAAAGGTAACAAACAAACAAACAAATAAACAAACAAACAAATAAACAAACAAACAAACAGACACGAAAGAAACAAAATGCAGTTATGGTGTCTATGGCATGTGAAACGAAAAGTTACCGAGAAATTTTGCGAAAAAAATCAATGTACAGACAGAGGTTACAATTTTATATATATACTAGCTCAGATACCCGGCTTCGCTCGGGAATTCATTTGAGGCTGAATGGTGATGGTATTTTTTTGGCAAGGCTTTACTTTGCACAATATTTTGACATTTACCCGTCCCAGTGTTAAGGGTTAATACTCGTTGTTGGCATTTATTATTAGTAAATGCCAACATTTACAAAATTAACTTTTTATGTAAGCCTTCACTGTCCTCCAAATTGTCATATTTCCCGTCTCCTGTGCATTATGCATAGATTGCAGTTATTAAAGAAAAAATATTAAAATAGCTTGAATTAATTTTTCTATAATATAATATTTCTACGCAAATTACTTTCTCCACACATTGTTCCTGGAGAAATGTATAAAACAAAAGTTAATCTAAATATCAAAGTAAACAACTTTTGTCATGTGAATGTTTGTCGAAAAACAATTAGACAATGAAATATCACGAATTTTTATTTCAGGCCTCCCTTATAACCCCCACTCCCGTTCTAACCTAAAAATTTTAATATAGCTAATAATCATGGAAGAATTAATGCTAATTGACATGCCAAGTTTTTTTTAAGTTAGGTTTAATCGTTAGCGCCCAATGAAATAGTTGACTCCCGCTTTAGTTTATAGTGTATATATCGTTTATACTTTGTTAAAAGGCAAAACTGAATATCACAAAAGTTACTCTAAATAAAAAAATAAACAACTTTGGTTATGTTCATATTTGTCAAAAAATGAATAGAAAACGAAATACCGCTATTTTTAAATTCAGGCACTCCTTATAACCCCCACTCCTGCCCATCCCTAGAAATGATGGTATGGCTTGTTATAATGAAAGCGTTAGTGCTAATACACATACCGAGTTTTATTTATTTTGGTAGGATCTTTTGTCCCAAATAAAATTGTTCACTTCCGCTATAGGTTTTAGCGTTTATCTCGTTTATAATTCGGTATACGAAAAAAGTGTATATAACAAACGTTACTCTAAATAACAAAATAAACAACTTTTGCTATGTTTATATTTGTCAAAAAACCAATAGGAAACGAAATACCGCTATATTTAATTTCTGGCCTCCCCTACAACCCCCACTCCTGCCCGTCCCTAGAAATGATGGTATGGCTTGTTATAATGAAGGCGTTAGTCCTAATACACGTACCGAGTTTTATTTAGTTCGGTTGATTCTTTTGTGCCAAATAAAATTGTTGACTCCCGCTATAATTTTTAGCGTATAACTCATTTATATTTAGGTATACGACGAAAGTGTATATAACAAAAGTTACTCTAAATAATAAAATAAATAACTTTTGTTATGTGCATATTTGCCGAAAAACCAATAGGAAACGAAATATCGCTATTTTTAATTTCAGGCCTCCCTTATAACCCCCACTCCTGTTCGTCTCAGAGAATATTAGTATAGCCTAAAGTCTAAGTTGGGCTAGTAGTAATAAACATACCAAGTTTCATAAAATTCGGTTCAGCCGTTTATGCGTGAAAAGGTAACAAACAAACAAACAAACAAATAAACAAACAGACACGAAAGAAACAAAATGCAGTTATGGTGTCTATGGCATGTGAAACGAAAAGTTACCGAGAAATTTTGCGAAAAAAATCAATGTACAGACAGAGGTTACAATTTTATATATATACTAGCTCAGATACCCGGCTTCGCTCGGGAATTCATTTGAGGCTGAATGTTGATGGTATATTTTTGGCAAGGCTTTACTTTGCACAATATTTTGACATTTACCCGTTCCAGTGTTTAGGGTAAATACCCGTTGTTGGCCTTAGTTAATAATAAAATTATTTTTTTATGTAAGACTTCACTGTCCTGCATATTGTCATATTTCCCGTCACCTGTGCTTTATGCATAGATTTGAATTATTAAGGAGAAAATATTGACATACATTTGAATTAATTTTTCAGGTGAGGTACCTGGTAGCTCATATTGAAAATAAGCGTTGAGCAAATTTCTCTAATAACAAAATAAACAACTTTTGTTATGTGCATATTTGCCGAAACCGTAATAGGAAATCATTATTATTAATTTCAGGCCTCCCTTATAACCCCCACTCTTGCCCGTCCCTAGAAATGTTAGTATGGCTTATTATAAGGAAGGCGTTAGTGCTAATACACATACTGAGCGTTTTATTTAGTTCGGTTGAGTCTTTCGTGCCAAATAAAATTGTGGACTCCCGCTTTAGTTTATAGCGTATAACTCATTTATGCTTCCGTATACGGCAAAAGTGCATATAACAAAAGTTACTCTAAATAACAAAATAAACAACTTTTGTTATGTGCATATTTGCTGAAAAAGCAATAGGAAACGAAATATCACTATTTTTAATTTCAGGTCTCCCTTATAACCCCCACTCCTGCCCGTCCCTAGAAATGTTAGAATGGCTTATTATAAGGAAGACGTTAGTGCTAATTCACATACTCAGTTTGGTTTAGTTCGGTTGAGTCTTTTGTGGCAAATAAAATTGTTGACTTCCGCTATCATTTTTAGCGTAAAACGCCTTTATACTTAGGTATATGACAAAAGTGTATATAACAAAAGTTACTCTAAATAACAAATTAAACAACTTTTGTTATGTGCATAATTGCCGAAAATGCAATAGGAAACGAAATATCACTATTTTTAATTTCAGGCCTCCCTTATAACCCCCACTCCTGGTCGTCTCAGAGAATATTAACATAGCCTAAAGTCTAAGTTGGGTTAGTAGTAATATACATACCAAGTTTCATAAAATTCGGTTCAGCCGTTTATGCGTGAAAAGGTAACAAACAAACAAACAAACAAATAAACAAACAAACAAACAAACAGACACCAAAGAAACAAAATGCAGTTATGGTGTCTATGACATGTGAAACGAAAAGTTATGGTGAAATTTCGCGAAAAAAATCAATGTACAGACAGAGGTTACAATTTTATATATATATAGATATATATATATATATATATATATATATATATATATATATATATATATATATATATATAGATGTTATAGATCAGACTATCGAATGACAATCAAAAATAAAGTCCGTCACGCAGGGGCTGCGTAAACTAAGCAGATTTCCCTCGTGAAGTTTATTAACAGGTAAATCTACATACTGGTAGCACAACACCACCGTGAATAAATACAAACGGAAATAAGAAATGTTTCATCCAGTTCAATAGCCTGCCGACAGGAAGCGTTAGGTTAGAAATGTAAACAAACAGGTCTGCCAGCCTCACACCAGAAAGAAAAACAATTACTGAAATATATTAGAATATAACATATTTATTTATTTATTTTATTGAGAACTATTTACTATATCTAGTACAGTAATTAATAATGAGTCAGAATAATTGTTATCTCAATCAATCAAATTTTAGTAGTCCAAAACCTTAAGACGGGGGGGGGAGGGGCACGAGGGCATATTTGCACTTATCTTGTATAATAAAGGTCTCTTGAATACAATTTTTGGTATTTAAACTTCGAATAATGTGATTTATTATATATCAGAGTATTGTTTATGTAATTTGACTACAAGTGGCGGTTTGTTGATGGCTGAAAACTGAAAATATCTCGGTTAATATCCAAGGTAAGAATAAATGTATATAACAATTTTTATAGGACATTTAATTTGCAATAAGATTGGTTCTATACAATTGTTCGATCCGACAAAAATTTCGAAAATCGCGTCATGAGTACGACCTCTATAGCTGATTTCCCTTAAGGGAAGTCTGCTAAAAACATCAGATTCCCAACCACAGATTCTTATCTCTAAAAAGGGGTAGCTGATGCATAGTAATGACGAATACTATCGATGATTATTATTTACATTGTCCACATTGTTTTAAATAATGAAGAGAAATTGAGTAGGAAGTTAGTTTATTCATAATGTTTTGATCAACAAAGTGGGACCGCTTAGCTTTTAGTCTGAATATCTCAGTTATAGTTCCTTGTTCCCAGAAAGCTTTAAATTTTAACAAAAGTAAATTCGAAAACGGGAAATGTAAATGGAAAGGACTTATTGTAGCGTTACAATGAATAATAAACTCCTCGTCAAAAAAAACGCAACACCTTAAAATTTATTGATTGCACAAGTTTTTAATCGAAATAAAAAATATTATGTTGATGTTTCTAATCAGACAAATACATTGGAGGAGAAAAACAACAATTTCATTTGAATTCCAGCACTTCTTCTTATCTTTAATCCTATTGTTTAGAAACAGCATAAATTCCATAGTCATTCTTATCGACTTAGGGATACAAAAAAAAATTACTAAGGCTCAGTATTCGTGTTAATTTCATCAAGTACGCATTATTTTAGAATTCATAGGTAATTATGGCACGGTTAGATAGAGATGACACAATTAGGGCAGTGACGATGCACCAAGAAGGCCGTAGCACACGTTACATTGCTAATCGACTTGGGGTCCAGATTTTAACTGTCGCACGGGTCTTGAAACGATTCAGAAAGACAGGAGGATACGCAAGAAGACCTGGATCGGGCCGACCACGGGTCACATCAGCGGAAGACGACCGTTTTATCCGGCTCCAGACTCAGAAATCGGCTAATAACTGCAAATGACTTAAGAAACTTGGTCGCTGGTGTCCGAAACTTACATGTTTCGGTATCAACAGTTACGAGACGAGTGAGGAATAGTGGACTGAGGGCACGAAGGCACATGGTTGGACCACTTCTCTCCACAGAGCACCGAAGAGCCCCGCCTTAGGTTTGCCCAGGAGCACTGAGATTGGACTGTCGATGACTGGAGACGAGTCCTGTTCACCGATGAGACCAGAGTGGCGCTAAACTCTCCTGACGGACGCAGAAGAGTGTGGAGGAGGCCAGGTTAGCGATACAGCCAATGGTGTATAGTCGGAAGGGAGCCTTATGGTGGAGGACCCGTCATGTTCTGGGGTGGCATCTCATGGGAAGCTCGCACGGAGTTAGTTTCAATTCGTGGGGGCCCTTTGACTGCACAAAGATACGTGGCAGACATTTTGGAGGACTATGTCATGCCATACATGCCATTTATTGGTGAAAATGCATTTCTTATGCATGATAATGCAAGGCCACATGTTGCCCGTATTGTTAGGGACTACCTAAACGAAATCAATATCGACACATTGCCGTGGCCAGCGAGGAGCCCTGACCTAAATTGCATAGAACATTTATGGGACAGACTAAAAAGAAGTGTTCGAGCCAAGGAACCAGCACCACTCAACCTCAGGGAGCTTGAGGCTGCCGTTTTGGAAGAGTCGGAAAGATTACCTCAGGAGGTCGTCCAGGACTTGATCAGGAGCATGCCCACATCTATGGAGGCTGTCATTCGAGCAATAGGTGGCAACACTGGTTATTAGTGTAAGAATAGTCAATTTAATTTTTTAAAAAGTTAAAATTTTGTTTTTTCATTTTTAGGATAAATTTTTATTTTTTTTGTAATTAAAGGAATTAATTTTTTTTTTTCTGAAATACACTTTTTATTACTCCTATGTACTTGTATTATAAGACACAATAAGGTATGATTCTCTGCTTCAGTAAAAACCCAGTGAAATTAATAAATTTTAGGGTGTTCCGTTTTTTTTGACGAGGAGTGTATTAACACGTGTTAGGTACGCAGTCTAAATATTTCCCAAGCAAAGCTACCACAGTAATGGTACATAAATATGATGAATGCTATTCATGAAATGAAGGCGATTTTCGAAAAATGTCTTCAAATGTTCATCGATCCTGTCAAATAGATGACCACAAAGTCCTTCACGCAGGGGCTGCGTAAACTTAGCAGATTTCCCACGTGAAGTTTTACAATAGAGAAATTTTAAGAGAGCCGAACAGTTAAGGAAACGACCGACCAAGCTTTTGGCGGGACACTCACTCATCCGTTATCCACCCAGATTTTATAAAAATTCAAATATCTCGGTTAATATTCAAGATAGAGAATAAATGTATATAACAATATTCATTGGAAATTAATTTGTAATAAGATTGATTCTATACAATTTTTCAATCCGACGTATAGTAACGGAAATATTTCGAAAATCAGGTCCGTTCAAAACTGTATATATATATATATATATATATATATATATATATATATATATTTGTCTGTTACGGCTCTAGTGGTCGCAATTTTTGTTTGATCGTTACCAAACTCGATATTTAGTCGTTTTATGTAAAAAGAAAGACCAAGTTCGTTAATGGCTGAAATCGGACAAGTGGGAGGGGGGGGGATTTCGAAAATTCCATGTATATATATTCGTAACTGTACGTCGGATCGAAATATTGTATATACATTTATTCTCTATCTTGAATATTAACGAAGATATTTGCATTTTTCAGCCTTCAGCAAATCCCCACTTCTTCTAATGGCACATTAATAATAAGCTGTTATATCATGAACGACTTTATTCCAAGGTTAAATACAAATATTGTTTTCATTGAACTACTACTTTGTGAGATATAACTAATTTGAGTGATTGAGACAAACATTATTCTGGTTAATTATGAATTACAGCACTAACTATAGTAAACAGTTTTCAATAAAATTAATATGCTATATTCAGATAAATTCAGTAATTGGTTTTCTTTCCGGTAAAGAATATTTCTATCTATCTGTTCAGCTTTCAGCGGGTGACAAACCTGTTTATTAACAATTCAGACGCTTTCCGTTGTGAGGTTATCAAGATTGACTGAAAGACTTCTCATTACGGTATGTATTTATTCGATTAATACTCACAGTGTTGTTAAGTGTTAACAGCATGTAGATTTATCTATTGTAAAACTTCACGTGGGAAATCTGCTTAGTTTAGGCCCCTGCGTGACGAACTTTTTGTAACAGTGCTGAGGGATTGATCAGGATTTCTTTTTATTCTTCAAGACTAAAATTTTCGCTTTAGTTGC
Source organism: Riptortus pedestris (assembly GCA_019009955.1). Classification (NCBI taxonomy): domain Eukaryota; kingdom Metazoa; phylum Arthropoda; class Insecta; order Hemiptera; family Alydidae; genus Riptortus; species Riptortus pedestris. Next base: position 71,863,940 of record CM032231.1, read on the forward strand.
TAGAGGGGGTGTTTAGTTACTAAACACTGAGACGGGGAAATGTAAAAAATATTGTGCATAGTTAAGCCTTGCCAATACAAATGCCATCATCATTCAGGCTCTAATGATTTCCCGAGCGAAGCCGGGAGGGCACATTAGCTAGTATTATATTTATTTGTCTTTTAACACTCTAGCGGTCGAAATTATTTATGATCGTTACCAAAATCGATATCTAAATGTTTTATGTAAACATAAAGATCAAGTTCGTTAATGGCTGAAATCGGACAAGTGGGAGTGTGGGTTTAGGGGGGATTTCTAAAATTCAAGATATCTCCGTTATTATGAGTCGGGTCGAAACATTATATAAATCTAATCTAATATTGTAATTTACTACAAATGTTGTTAATAGAAAGCATGAAATTTAAGTCACAGCTTCTGTAGATTCCAAAAATTGAGTACAGCCTCAATAGTTGATTACCCTAATATAAAATCTGCTAAAATATATACTGATGTGGAGGCAATAAGGTGGAACTTGTTTGGAAAACATAAATGTCTTTCACTTTTTGTACGTATGACATGTTTCCAGGAGAGATTTTGTCACTATTCAAACTTCATACTATAATCTAAGAAATAAGGAAATCAACAATATAAAACCAAATCATTAAATGTGAAAAGAAACACTCGACCGGGCAGAAATTGGAGAGTAAACACTATTCCATTGAGACATAATGAGGGTTTTACTATAAATTCGCCTTCATGTTATCAGTAAATTGCAGCGATAATGTTTCTCTTTATCCGCAATAATTTTTATCTTTGATTGTTTGTAAACAAGTATAATGTGTTTATATTTACCTTTTTATTCTACAGGAGTAAAGGAAAATGTCTGTAATTTGTTTATTATGTAAATTCAATAAAAAAAACCCTACACGTGGCCATTCTACCATTGCCTTTCGAGATGCCTTCCTTAGTGAATGACCCATCGTTTCGACTGAGAAAGAGCCACACTGCAAAGCTTATTTCACTGGACAAAGCAACTCAAAAGCAGTACAAGAAGCTCAGGAGTTTATCATTACTTAAAGAGTTTACACAAAGTTCTACCATACACGGTGTCCAGCATATTTTTAGAGATGGCGAAACACCTCTCCATAGGTACTACTTTCCCAGGAACTACAAACTATTTGTACTTGTTTTATTCCAAGCGTAAATACCAAATATTGTATACAATAAGTCTTTACCGTATGAAATACATACAAATACGTTATATGATGATGTCATCTAAGATTATATTTCTTTACACGAAAATATTAATTAATACCATACTCTATATTTAACCTTTTCATTCAACACTAATGATCATATTTCTTAATGACAGAAAATGGATCATGGAAAAAATGAAAATTTCTAAATATTTCCGCTATTATGAGTCCGGTCGAAAAATTGTATAAAACCAATCTTATTGCAAATATAATGTGCTGTAAATGTTATCATGTATGTTTTTTCGCTATCTTGATTATTAAACGAGATATATGCATTTTTTAGTTTTCAGCCTTCTGTAAACCACCACTACTTCTCATGTCATATAAACAATAAACTGCTATCTCATGAGACACATTCATTCATATATCAAAAAAATCAAAGCTTTATACCCAATATTGTTTTCATTGAACTTTAACTGCAAATGTTTGCGGTGTGGAGAAGAAGAGATGCAGGTAAAACAGTATGTAATAAATGCTACAATATAGAAATTCTTTAACAAGTTATCAACTTGAAGTAAACACCTTTTGTAATGTATCTTTTTAGTGATAAATTAATTAATAGATAACCGATTGTTTTATTAGTGCTGTCATGTGAATAGAATTAATAAGGATGATGTCTATAAAAATATCAGTTCAATGTATTTGTAATGGATCAAATACACAGCACTTAAATCTACTCATACAACCATCATTCCAGAGATTCCTTAAAACTGGGTATACTCTGGCAGCCTAAAAACTACTGGATTACTCATTGATTCAGGGTTGCAATGAATACTTTGCATTAATTTCGAAACTGTACTGATAATGAATTAATTACATACCTGATCAATAAATAGTAAGTGTAAAAACAAGTCTATAAATTAAAAGAAGTACCTAATTCAACATTCATACTAATAATTCAACATCTCAAAATTCCTGAACAAAAGAATTTCGTTTATTGGTAGCATTGGAACAATGAGATATGGGTCGATAGCGGAGAATTTCAAAAATTCAAAGTATCTCCGTTTCATGAGACGGGTCAAAAAATATAACCGATCTTATTGCAAATTTAATTTTCTAAAAATGTTGTTCTATTTTTTCTATATCTTGAACATTAACCAAGATGGATTGTATTTTTCATTAACCAGTCTTTAGTAAACCCCTACTCAAATTTCGCTTTGATTCTGTGCAACTTAACATTCCTTATCCAGCTGATATTTCAATACCTGATTATATAGACTTCGTGGGAGAATAATTGAAAATGAAAAATATCTCCATTACTATGAGTGAAAATTTTTATAACACATCTTGATGAAATTTTAATATTTTACAACTGTTGTTCTATACATGTTTTCTCTAATTGGAATATTAAAGGAGTTATTTGTATTTTTTATGGTTTCTGTGAAACCCCACTTCTACTAACCCGATTTTCACTTTAAGTACCTCAGTCACTAAACATCTCATGCTCAGCTAACATTTTAGCAGATTTCCCTGAAGGGGACTCGATACTTAAACGTTTTATGTAAAAATAAAGATCAAGTTCGTGAACGGCTGAAAGGCCCTCTCGGACCAGTGAGATGGGGGGTTTAGAGGGGGAGAATTTAGAAAATTCTTAATATCTCTGTTGTTATGTGTCGGATCGAAAAATTGTATATAAACTATCTTTGTAATGTTCTGTAAATATTGTTATATACGTTTTTTCAATATCTTGATTATTAACTGAGATATTTGATTTTTCACCCTTCAGCAAACCCCTACTTCTACTCATGTCATATTAACAATAAGCTGTCTAATTATGAAGCACTTTATTTGAAGCCTAAATGCCAAATATTGTTCTCATTAAACTTTTACGTTTTGAGATAACTGCAAATACAGTGCACGCAACAGTGGGAAAGCTGCTTAGTTAACGCAGCGTCTGCATGACGAAATTTTTAATTCCTATTAGGACAGGCTTCTTACTACGGGAGAAATAGAAAATTGATTATGAATTGAGATCATCAGCACGCCACTAATAGCTTGTCAGAGCTTTGTCTAGTTTATGCAGCTCCAGCGCAGACGGACTTTATTTTTTTTTCACCCTTTAGTAAACCCCTACTCCTACTCGTATCAACTTAACATTAAGTTAATATATCATGAAATGTGTAATTTCAAGCTCAAATGCTAAATATTTTTATCAACAGAACTTTACTACGTGAGATACATACAAATTACATTTTATGTGAAAACATCAATTAATATTTTATGTTCTTGACACAAATATGTTGTTCTGATCAATATAATATTTTGTACTAAGCAAGTCTACAATACTAGGATGAAACATGTTCTACAATTGTTGTTCTATAAACTTTTTTCCTTAACTCCAATATTATTAAAGTTATTTGTATTATATTTATTTTCAGCCTACAGTAAACAATCCTCACTTCTACTCATCGATTTCCACTTGGAATGGAAAATCTAATGGTCAGCTTACATTTTATTTCCGAATTATATAGGCTTCTTTCTGCAGAAAAAAATAGAGGTGAGAAGGTGAAATGAGATCACCGATGTATCCTATCATATAGTCAGCGCATCCTCTGCGTGAAAGACCTTTTTATCGCTAGCTTAAGAGAAGCTCAGTGCGATTTGTTTTGAGCTCAGTAAAGCATATTCTGATTATTCATGTACCCAGTTGTGTAAAAATGTGCTATATCCGGTAGTCAAATACAAAATAATTTGGTTTGAATGAAAGGGAGAAATTGCAGGTTAGGCAATATTCTTTGAACCCTTGGATACCTGAAATCCAATGTCAAGTCCAATAAACAAGTACTCAATAACTCCTCTCCAAACATTTAGTTAGCTGAACGACTCCATGTGGAGTGGTGTTTTGACAATATATCTCGCCTAAAGAAAATCTTGGCTTACGTTTACCTCAAAAATAAATTCTTAAACTCCTGAAAGAAAAATATGGAATAAGATGATGAAAATATATGAAAGACTTAAATCTTTGTAACTTGTACTGACTGAGCCATTGCAAAGCAAACTTAGGTTCCTATTTTTACTCACTATTGTCAAAGAAATACATCTGACCAATTTCTAATAATTATAAAAAAGAAAAAAAAAGTAAAAGGCAATAAAGTCAAAACTTATCTCATTTCTGGCTTAAATTTCCTTTCCTTAACAAGAAACTGATTGTAGTCTCAATGCGACACAAATATACATCTGGAGAAGGAAGGGGTGCCTCAATAAGAAAGTATTAAAATACTCAAAATAAAACTTGCATACCTAGAAAAAAAATATTTTCAACATTATTCATGAAATATTAACCAAATCTAATAAAATGCAAATTCTGAAATAAGAAATATGATCTACTAGTTATTAAAAGCCCCCACATTATTTCTCCTTCTTGCAGCCTGTGCCTCGCCATGATCATTCTTTTCCACCATTAAACAACTTTTCCTTCCATCTATTGAGTTTCACCAACCTAAATTTACCAAATGCTGTGTAACCTATATAATATAGTGACCTTTATTTGAAAAAAAAGGTCTCATGGGTACAAAGGGCCATCCATAGGCAAGGTACAATCTATAAGAATTAATTTATAAAAAATGTACATTGTTCTTCTTCTAGATTTACATGGGCTATCTTCTTTTCTCTTTGTTTGTGTGGAGCAACTTATATGATTTACGATTCTTGGAAAGGATATGTCACTGTTCCAATTGCTGTCACTGTCTCTGATACCAACTATCCTCTTGATGGTGTATATTTTCCTGCAGTAACTGTCTGTCCAGTTGAAAAAATTGTTAATAATGAAGCAATGGCATATCTCAATAGGTATGAATTTATGTAGTAATGCAACTCCCCCCATCTATGCACATACACACACACTCACACACACACAATGGTTTTACCACTCCAAAAATTCAAAGGCTTTTCCTTTAATATCTCCAGAGTCGTCGATAGTTGAAAAGTAGAAAATCCAAATGTTTTAAGTGCCATTATCAAAATTTTACAGGAAAAGTATAAATCTATCAACCTGACTTTGTATTTAAATTATTACACCAAGAATACTTATAAAGACAGTTCCCTACTACAAAAATATGTTGTATAACAAATCTTTGCTAAAAATACAATTGTTTAGGAGAAACAAACTAATACCAGCCAAACGTTCTATGTGCCATATGATGAAAGAATTAGTTAGAAGTGCCATTCAACCTGATGTTACATTTTATTTAAGGATTTAGAAGTTATAACAATAAAAGTAACATAAATAAATAGCTATAAAATATACAATCTTATTAAATACAAAATACTATATCTTGTTTAACTTTTTAAAATATATTTATTAAGTTATTTTTCCTTAAATTATCTATGACTTAATGTACTTTTGATGTGAACAGGAGCCTAGATTCAGAGACAGCCAAGGATCCTAATATTTCTTCATTTTTGAAAGCTCTAATTGCCCTACAACACCCATTGTACACTGGTCTTGGGACTCATCTCAACAACAGTAGAATGCTCCTTCAGAAACTTAATAAAATTAATATTACAGATCTCATGCTTAAAGTAAGATTAGTATTTACTTATTCTTTATTCACTTTCAATAATTTAATATCAATGGCTCTTTCATTTTTTAGGCATTGCCAGGGTGCAATGACATATTTTTGGAGTGCTTCTGGAATGGTCATTTGAGACCCTGCTGTACTATGTTTTCTCTACAGAGATCCGAAGAAGGTTTCTGCTATTCATTTAACTCTTTTACTTCAGAAAAGAATAAAGATTGGTCCGTTTATTACTAGAAAATAAAAACTGCTTATATGTTTGACAATTGTTGTTTAATATAATGAATTTATTAACATTATTTTTCAGTATTTACAAAGACGCTTATATAAATAAAGAAAACTGCACTCTTCTGAGTACCTCCAATACTGGCCCAAGATCTGGAGTCGCAATTCTATTGAAATCACAATACAAAATAATGGTATCTTGAAAGGTTATATTAGTAATAGAATAGAGAATGTATTAAACGCAAATAACAAATCTATGATATGTTTTGAGTAGCAACAAATAATATTTGACACGAGAAATTAAAGAATATAATATTTTGAATTATGATAATATTAGCCATTATTTGGCAGAGTACCTTGACCACGTTCAATGCCTGCAGGCAGCATGCTTTATTATAATGTCTACAAATCAATGATCGAGTAGAAATCCAAGCAGGAGGCAGGGCACAGTCAGCTAGGAAGAATCCAATAAGAATGCTACCGAAAAGAGTTACAAATGGTCATTCTCCAGAAACACATATATCTACATTACTCATCTCCACATCCCTCATCACCTCCGGCTGTAACCCATGAATATTTTTTATTTTATTATCATTATTATTTTCATTACCAGAAATGATCTATTTCATTACACATTACTTATTGTTGTGCGTTTAATTTAAATTCCCATCCTTTTAATACAGTCCTACTCTCTTCATCATTGAGCACCAGGGAAATTAGGTAAAACACATTTCCCACTTAGGGAAATGTTTTTACACCTATTTTTTTATTATTAATAATATTATTATTATAATTATGGGCTTTAATTTTTGGATCATATAGGTGCAAGTGCATCACCCAAACGAGTACCCAGAAGCTGGAATGGGTACTGCAGTTCCGATTGGCGATTTGGACAAATTAAACATAGCTGTGAAGCCTACTATAACCGAGAGCTCGGATGACATCAGATCCTTACCGACCGAGGTGTCTGGCTGCTACTTTAAGGACTCTAAATTGTCTGCTATAACCAGGATATACTCCCAGAAGTCCTGCCTTCTAGAGTGCAGAATGAAATTCCTCTTAGAGCACTGCCATTGTCTCCCATACTACATTACAATGAAGCGTATGTAGAACTATATATTTTTCTTCTTTTACATTAATTTATGTTCTTATTATGTCATTGTTTCTAGAAAAAACAGAGCCCTGTAACGCGGAACAGCTGAATTGCATACTTGAGAACACAGGTAAATATAACTTTTATTTTTAAAATCATCGATTCACAATTGGCATATTCCATGTCTGAAAAATAATATAAAATTTTTCTCACCTATTCTTAACATTAATTCTCATTTCACTTCAATAAGTTGGCTGTTTTCCCACTCATTTAATGGGTTTAAGTACCGTAGGTCATACTGCTCATGGAAAACCTTCTACCTCCCTTCAAACCTGTTGGGGTTTGGGCTCAACTCCCATGAGTGCAATTGCAATTTATTTAGTTTTGAACTCACTAAATAGGGGCTCAGGTAATGCTTAAGGAATCGGTAATAGTACATTTGGTAACCCCAAGTAATGGGTCCAATTTAGCCTAAACTAATAAGAATTTATTTAGTGATGAATTACTATTGAGATAGAACTGAGAATTTTTTTAGTTTTATTTTACTCTTTGGTATGTCAACTACATATATATACATACATACATACAAACATACACACACATGTTTATGAGGAAGTCCAGAGGCAGATGTCAGATGCAGAGGTGGTTGCCACAACTTGGAGAATGCAGCACATCTTATGCAGAAGTACCCCTTGATGGTAGACATTATGACCCTGAGGCACCATGGCTTGGTTGACTTCCTCTAAGAATTTCCAGAGGAGAGGGCTTACTGTGTTGAAGGAGACAACTCTTGTTGAGGATGGGGTCAGGAGAAGGCCCTGATCTCATAATTTCTCACCTAGGAAGAACCACTATAATTGATCATGTGGTGAGGGGCAGAGGCAGTCTGGACAAAACAGACTTCATAGATAATGTTCTGGAAATAAGATTGGTCATAGATCCTTAGAGCTGAGCTCTCTGGACTCCCTAGCATACTCCTGTAACTCTCTTCTTGAAGGGAATATGACCAAGATGGATGTATGGGAGTTAGCAAGCTAGGAGTCTCTCATTGTGCCGATGACTGAAATACAATGCGAGTTCTACGGGGGGCTGTACAGGATATGGATTGAGTGCGAATGAGAGGCAGCAGCTGGTAATGGCGGGAGAGTGGAACTGGACAGGAGGGATGGCCTTGCAGATTTCGAGCTTCCATAAATTCCTTGCATAGGGATGCGAGTCTCCAGAATAGCGTCATGGGACAGGACGAGCTCCCAGTTGGCATGGGGTGATGCTGGAAATGGTGTATTTTTTTTGCTATTATTTCATGACATAGAAGTTATTTTTGCAAGTAATTACTGGTATTTTTTTTATTTTGTTGGTATTAGTTGATAAGGAATGGGTATTAACTTGAATATATATTAGTTTATTAAAATAGGTTAGTTGTATATACCCGTATAGCATATTAGTCTCCTAGCATTAAGGTTCTAGATTTATTCTGGAGTTCATGATAACTCTGTGGCAAGTGCCCTCCACGTTCCAGGGGTTAGGGTACTCCTGCTGAACTTGGATCTAATAGATTCAAAGTTATTAGTCAAACTTAGGGGCTATTGGACAAATATACTTCTATATTTTCAATCAATGTTAGGCAGAATCCTTTTAATTTTATTTTACCACATTATTTATTTTTTTTTAAATTGAAATTGCCCCTTTTTATAACAAAAACTCATTTGTGTTCGCCACTCCATCACAAAATTCTGTTGTATATCTTTTTCAAGAGTTGCAAGTAAGCTAGAGCCTCTAATTCCAAATTATCAAATACATTTTTTACCATTTTATGTGAATTGTAGTTATCATTAAAAGTTAACTTTGAGGCATATGTTGAGCCTAGCATTACCATGTTCTGGTAGCATTCATAGTTGAAAGTGGTATAGATGTAGCTTATCATTAGTTAAATTTAAATCAATTTTGATGACATTCACAGATATTTAGTTGAATGTCTTAATACTCTTGAAGAACTTGACAAGTTGTCAAATCCATTTTCCCACAGGGTTGGAGGCCGACTCAATTAATGCCTGAGTCCCATTTTGGTAGTAAGAAAATAGCAGCCTGTAGAAGTATGTCTAAAAGCCTTGTTACTATTACAAGAAAGTTCCCAGATTGAAGAACATACACTAAGGAATATAGCAACAAGGACATACAGTTGTTTCCCACCTCAAAATCTAATGGTAATAACTATAAACAAAGGACCAGAAAGAAGTTCTTGACATTCACGAAAGGATTTATCTCATCCATCAGCTAAAAATGCATGAGTAGGAATGATGATTTATTGAAGACTAAAAATTCTATTGAGAATTCAAATATCTCTGTTAATATTCGAGTTCCTGTAAAATTTGCAAAGCATTAATTACAGAAAATAACATGGTTAAAGAGATTAGTTCAATCATATTTTTTGATGAAATGTATAACCAAGATTTCACTTATTCTCTTCCTCCATGATGAAGATTCATCTTAGTCAATCTTATAAGCTGTCTAAGTATTCTCACAGACAGTAATTAACATTAGCTTGTCCATATTTGTAAGCATACAAAGTGCTGCAATCTGTGAAATGTGCTTCCTACTTTGCCAAATTCAAAACAAATTAAACTTTACATTGTTGCCAAAACCAACAATAATCGACTCTTTCAATAAATTCATCAGCATTTTTTCATATGACAATTTCTATTTTTTTAAATCTTTTTTCTATTTATCTCTATCTTTGTATAGTTTTGCATTCATTATTACGATTTTCGGAAATTTTAGAGTCACTGAGGTTTTACAGGCCACCAAGTGATGAATCAAAAGTGAGTGATGATGTTAAGAGGAAATATGTTGACTGCACAAATTGTCTTCCTACTTGCAATGAACGACAATATGAGATAGTTATTGACCTAACTAAAGATGTAACAGGGAGAAAGCGCAACTATCATGCTTATGTTGATGTTTTCTACAGGACTGCCGGAGCTGTTAAATACAAGCGAGATATGACCTACGATTATGTTCAACTTTTAGGTAAATTTTGTTGCATATTAAAGGAATTACAGTATTCTTATCAAACAGTATATAAGGTTGTGAAAAAGTAAGCAACCAAAATAATTCTCTGATTTCTTCTGAAGTACATGAACAAATTTTGATATGACAATTTGTCCCATATTTGATACCTAGTTTTTACCTTGTAAACATAATCAACTTCAGTTCAAAACAATGAATTCCAAAACATTTCAATGGGATAGCTGAAAACTTCAAATAAATTCTTAATGGCTCTGTCAGTAATTTATAATAGTTTGAATGTCAAGAAAACTGTAGATGAATAGAATGAAATAAGAAAAACTAATGCATTCTTCTAAATTCAGCTACTAAATTGATAACAAACACATCCTCTAAAACCTTTAGATTGTTTTAGAAACAATTTAGATAAATTTTGATTTGACAATATGAGGTCTGGAGAATAATAACTTCAAAAGATGCTTTAAATTTGCCAAAAAAATAGAATATTTGCTTAATATTTATTCAGGCATTCAAAATTGTCAATACATTTTCAAAAGAATTTAGACAGAAACCTATAACCACAATTGATTACGTGAATTAATTGAGAATAGTCACTTAAATGTATTTCTGTAAAGTAAATTATTATTAGTATTTTATTATTATTTTATGTTGTTTTCTAAAAATTAAGATATAAAAATAATGTCTTAAGTCTTGAATCTGATTATTCAATTTAAATCTGACACATATAAGTTACAATAAATTTAATTTTCTTTCCTGTTACAGTAAATTTAGGAGGGATTGGAGGTCTGTTTTTAGGAGGAAGTGTGCTGAGTTTGCTCGAAGCAGCCTATTGGTTCGGTAAAGCTTTCATAGTCTATATCTGGCCTGGAAAAGCTAAAATAATACAGAAGAACAAAGTCCATTCAACGGACATATTCATTACGGGAGAAAATTGGTTGAATTGAGAATGCTTAAAAACTAGAATTCAATTGTTGTGAAACTAGAAGGAATAGGTACAGCTATTTTCCACAAGCACCTTTCTCTGAATAGGCGTTTTCATTGTTTACAGCTCTGCATATACACTAGACAATCTCTGTTTCAATCAGAAGGCCTGGGGGGGGGGTAACTTATAGTTTTGGTTTATGGAAAATTAAAGCTAGAGAGTTGAGGGTGAAAGAGGGAGCTGAAGTAGTAATGAGAAATAAAAAAAGCCAAATTAGAGAAGAGTAAAACTGTAATATCAGTTTAACCTTATTATAGTTCATTTTAACTATTTTATTTTAGTTTTGTATTTATTTCATGTACTTCACTATTATATTTCTTTTTATTATATTTGATTTTATGGTAATAATTAATTATAATTGTTAATATTGTAAGACTCAATTTATATACATGTAATATGTTATGTGGCAATTAAACACATATTCAAATAATAACTTTTCGTAGGAATACTATGAGAGGGGGGGGGATACTCTAGTATTAGGAGAGTTGTAAAAGTTATGGATTTGATTTCATAAAAATGTATATCTTAGTACATGTGTTTTTGAAACATGTTACAACTTTCATTTTAGTAGATAAGGTATGTGTCTTAGTTTTTTAGTTCAAAGCTAATGTGACATTGAAAATTTCAATGAAATATAGTGACCCAACAAATAAAGAGAGTTATGACAACTATTTGATTTATTTGTCCTTCAACCAAACACTATATCTTGATTAAGAGACTAAGAAGGCCAATGAGAATGCTATAAATAAAAGAACTTCAGTAATATTAAATTTGATAAAAACATTTATTTAAAAACATAAATATAAACTTTTAATAGAATATACATATTTGAACATTAAGAAATATATCACAGGTTAAATTAATCCTACTTTCAAACTTTTAAGAGCTCAGTCACTTTTAAAATCAAGAGCAAGTCCTTCACCATTAACAATCAAGTCATCAACTTGGAAGCCACTACCAGTCAAGTCCTTAATGCATTCAGATATATTTAATTCATTTGCATCAGGAGGAATAAGTGTATAAGCATAGCCACCACCTCCTGCTCCAGTCAGCTTAGAATGTAGTCCTCTCCTTAAGGTAATAACACAGATCTCATCTAGGCGTGGATGAGAGACTCCTAGGGTCCTCAACAAACCATGTTGCAGGTCAATTAATGCCTGAAACAAACCAATGTTTATTTTAGCCATAGAAAAAGAAATATATGTTTTCCCTTTTGTGTGGTTGTCAGTTGTGTAGGTTATCACAAACTAAAACAGATTTGATGATGTTTTAATACAAATTTATTACCTTTATAAAGGACTTCCACACTTCTGGATCTTATTCACACTATTTTCAACGAATATCTTTGATCCCACAAGCCTTGATAAAGGGCATACATTTATACCATAATGTCAGCAGAGATTTAATTTATTGTATTATAACCTATGTGACCAACAATCACATAAAGGAAAAATTCAATCAAACTGAAGTGTCATCGCATTATGAGTAGTAAAAACTCCCCAAATAAGACTAGAGTATTTATGTGCCCCAGCAGATAAGAGCAATTAAATTATTATATTCTAACAGTGTTGAAGATCTTGTACTAGAAGTGGTACGGACTCTTATCAAATCAGTACTTTAGATTGAGACTATAAATTATAGCAAAAAATCAAGCCAAACCATTACATTTATGTAATAATTAAATCTGACTAATTTTGTAGAACATTGATATACACCAAGAGCTTGAAGAATAGGGGTTTATTGAAAAAATAAAAATATTCCTACCAAAACCAATTATTTAATAAGAGAACTATTTTTTAATACTACTTCTGACTAATAGCAAAATTTTGGCAATCCTCAAAATAAAATAAATTCTTGCATCCCTGAAACCTGTAAGAGATAAACATAATGTAAAGTAAATATTTCAAGAAATATAAAACAATGGATTCGTTCTATATAATAAGTAACATAGTATAATGTATTGCCAAATCTGTTGGTGGAGGCCACTGTTCCTGGCTCATTATTGAGAGGTGGGCACACCATGTACAAGCTTTCTGTATATAATATTGAGAAGGTTATTAATCTACTAGTTTTTGTTTAGTGGTTATTTAACTTTAGTGCAGGAAAGTGCTTGGTCATATACAACAGTTAATAGACAAAACAAATATATTGCACTCGCTGTTTAGATTCCATTAGTACAGTCTTAGATCAATGGTGATGAACTTCATCTTTAGAAGTCATGAAAGTTTATATAAAATTATACGCACCTGCAAAACTATACATGGGATGGAGTAAAAAAAGAATCAAAACAAGATACAATAAACATATACGAAAACTTTCAATTGCAACTACCTCAACTAAGTAGATTTCTTAAGTACTAGACTGGTACTCTTCTCACATTCTGTTCTAAATTTCTACTATAATAAGAGTCTAGGTAAACAGGAATTGAAATTTAAAAATTGCACGAATAGGAGTGGGGATAACTAAAAACCATAAAAATATAAACATCTTGGTTAGTATTCAAGTAAGTGAAAAATAACAATTGTAGGACATTATATTCTTAATGACTTTAGTTAAACATGGAAGCAAAGCATACCAACAGAGATATAAATGATTTTGTATTTTAATGTGGCTCTAAACCCACAGTTTTCCTGCCCAATTTCGGCTATTAACTAACTTATTGTTTTGTTTCACATGAACTGATTAAATACAAGGAAGGTAAGTATGACATCGATCTAATAAAAACTGAGGTCTCTAGAGCAAAGAATGTTCATTGACAACATATCACTGGGAATTAATGCAAGAATCCACCATCTAACATAGTAAAGGGGCATTAATGTATTAAAAAGAAGATGATGGTATTTAGGTTAGGAATAATACGGTTTGTGATTTATTGGCTTACAGTTAATGTGAGGTGAGCAGGATCCAGGTTTAATTCATTATGAAAAATACAACTCACTTCATGAATTTTTATGTTCCTTTGGAAAAATGTATAGAACACCATTTAGTCAATATTAGAAGTCCATCAAGATTGAATGTATAACATTTTTTTGATATGACTTATTTTAATGAAACCGATTTTAGACATTAACAAAATATGATACTGTTTTACATAGAATTTTTAAATATCATATTGTAAGAAATTAAAAAAAAATGCTAGAGGACTAACAGAAAAATATATAAATTTGAACAGATAGATTTCACAAAAATAAAAATACTTTACCTCAAGGCGTCTATAAACTTGAAGAACTTCTTGTTTGTCAGTTATATCTCGTAAATTTTGAGCATGATTAGTAAACTCTTCAGCTATTACATCCATTGCGTCAAGAATGGATTCAGCAGCTTTTTTGCATAGTCTATGTAAAGCAGCTACTGTGTTCACCATCTTAGCTGTTGATCTACTTACACCTATAACAGATCAAATAAGATAATTATAGTAAGCAGTTTAAAGGCAAAACAACAAGAAAAACTATAAATTCCCCCCTCCCTCCCTCAAAAGGCTGTAGAAAATTCAAACAAATAAAAAAGTGAATAACTAATTAACCTTTTGGGTGAGCACAGGACTTCACAGGTCCATTTAGTTTATATAAAATAAATGAAATTCTTTACGGATTAAAAAAAAAATATATAATTAATAAATGTTGCTTTCTTGTTGAAATAAACATTCTAACCCTTAAAATTAGTTCCACCAATTTATAATCTGATAAAATCCTTGCCTAAACTGTGCTTAGAATAGCGATTACGGTCCTAAAATATTATTAACTTTTATAAACTTCCAAGTTTTGACTTCTGGCCTACTGCAAAGACTTTATTGATGTTCTATAAAAATGCCTCAATAGAACTGAGAAATTTTTCATACATGAATATTGTTAACATGCACTAATTTATACTTTACAGCCATCCTCAGGGGGGTCTTCTTCAACATCAAAACAGATATTCGTCAATATCTCTCTTTTGATTTTATCTAAACATGTAAAGAGCGAATTGTGTTTAGAACCCATTTTCCAGTACTAAAACCAGGTTTATTAATGAGTTCACTTCTGACATCCATAGAAACCACTAAATAGAATTTATTAATGTTCTACAAAAATGCCTCGATAGAATTAAATTATAAAAATTGTCAAAATTTAATTATATTTATTTGGCACCAAGTGCCATATCATGCACTTCTTCTGTTGACAGGAGTGAATGTTTATTCCAAATAATGTTCGCGACATTTGAAATTAACAATTTTTATATCTATTCTGAACTACGTGCAATAAAGCTAGCTAATTTTTTCCGGCATCCTTTACCTTGTCATATTTCTTTGTAATTACAAGAATACCTGAAAAAAATTGTATCACAAAATAGAGGATAGTTGGGCATTGTCAAAAGAAGTACTCAATCAGTCAAAAGACGAGTGTATTTTTGTGCTAACAGTTTCGGACACCATTTTAGTTCCTATTTATCATCATCCTATATCATTCCTATTTTAACCTAACAATGATGGTTAACAAACAAAAGCGTGTGAGTGTGTGTATGAGTATTATATATACACACACATTAATAATTAAGTCAAATGGCTAAAAAACAGATACCTGTATAAACAAGTAGGATTCTAAAACATGGAAAATTATCCACGACTTGAAGCTTAGGGGCAATGTTTCCAGGAGAATTAATTAGTACAGTATTGCCAAATGCACACACTGTGTTATCCAATCCTGAAGGAGCCCCATGCATTAACCTCTCAACACAGAATGCCCATTTATTCACAATGTCTTTTTCCTAAAAAAAATAATAAATTAAATAAAAAATAAATGAATTATTACTATAATTCAATTATAATCAGGTTACACTTCTTCCAGTAAAAAAGAAATAATAAAAAACATTTTTTTTCTCTTCCCTACTGGTGTCTCACTTTTTTTATGCAGAAATAAAACCTTTTGTAGTTCAAATAAAAAAATGGGAGTGCTTTGGATAGCAGCTAAGATATATTTAAATATGTTGAATATTTCCTGTCTATGTTATTATGGAAATTCACTCAGTTTGTAGCTCCATTTAGTGAACTTATATTTACCACTTCAACTCCCTAATATTCTATCGACAAAACACACTAATCAGCTATGAAGAAGATAATAAATATTTGCATACTAATGGTAAAAATCCTTGTTGAATCTGATTTCAAATAGAAATTTGAATGTTAAAGAGCTTGTTGAATTACCACTGTGGATGTACTTAAGCCATAAAAGAATCGACTATATGAAAATAATTCAATCAGTGAAAAAAAAAAATATATATATATATTTTTTTGGAATTTATTCTAAACCTCTAAAATAAGTAAGGTCAGTTTTTATTATTTGAATTTATCTCTTTCAAAAATAATTTTTCTGCTATCAAAATAATTGACATTTTTTCCTCAGTTCCTTATCCTATCATATATTTGTTATTAAAAAGGAACCTCAGCTAAGCATTAATTCACAGAGATATAGGTGAATCTTGTAAGTTTTTCAAGATTCTCAATGCCTAACAAATATATAAAATACTTTGATCAAAAGATAAAAAATTGTTATAGTTTTTTAAGTCATAATTTACAATGAATAATGGATCTACAGCTGATAAGTTAAAAATGTTAATATTATCCATATTCTTACTGATGAAAACCGAAAAGTTTTACACATGTAATAAATAAATATGACCAACAAAACTTTGCTAAATCCGGCTAATTGTGAGCCATTGTTGGTATTCACAAGACTATGCTAAATTTAATTTAGTTAGGGACGTTAATAGTTTTGAGAGAGCCAAACCTATGAAACTTGTTTGATATTTCAGGCTCGGTAGTACATCAAATTTAACACAGCCTATACACTGCTATCACGTCTATTATTTGCAGAACTTCTCAAAGGCAGGCTATTGTAAGGCTTTCATTGCTCATTCTCAAAGATGATAACTGTACTTTAGGAAAAAACAAATTAGATAGTGTGGTTGCCATATAAAATTCAGATATCATAAAAATACATTTGTCACTTAGCAGGTTGCTTAAATACTCCAATAAAAGTATAAATGAATATCAGTTAAGTTTTTGTTAAATTACAAAACTTTCCTCAAGTTAAAAAATATTGAAACTTTTCATATTTCAAGAAATTATAGTAGACCTCAAAATGCAACACAAAATATGTGGACCAAAGGGCTATTCCAAATGGAAATGATGTAAAAATAATGATTTGCAATTTTTTTTTAAACTCCTCCTTAGTTCTCATTGTCATGGAAAACATAGCAATTCAAGGAGAGAAAATCTCCTTGATAAATACATATTACATAACATCAATTACCCCACAAAGACCAATCTTGCAAGCATTCATAAAACAATAAAGACATTTTTTATTTAATAATTTCATTTTAAATGAACGATTTCTCTGTCTATGTTAAGGCTATGGATGTTGGACATCGAGACAACTTCATTCAATAAGCTTTAAGCCTCAGTTACCTAATCCCTAATTAATAAAAACCAGGAGAGGCAGAAAGAAAAAAAAGTTGGTATTATTTTTATATTTATATGAAAGGACAGAACATGCTGTTTCAAAAAATTCAGAGATTACAAGGACAGGGCACTTAAGTTACGAGATAAAAAATAAATAAAATTGTTTGACAAATATCTTCAAAGTGAAGAAAACAAATACACTTCTTTATATGATGGAGTATGAAAAATATCAATTTTATTCTTAGAAATGATAATATTGTATTAATTACATAGGAAAATTAGGAATTAATTGCCAGCTTTGGTATTTATGATATTCACTGGATGTAATGGATGATTATCATCTTGTTAGTAAGTAAAAATAAAAATGCCAAATACCAAGTAGAATTATAAAATGAATTAATTTCTAAAAACACTAATTGAAACGAGCATTGGTGTTATTTAAAATTAGTAATAAAGCAAGAACTTTTTAAAGCTATCATAATATGATCTTAGATAATTTTTTTAACAAACCTCTTCTGAGAAACTACAATAATGCTGTGATAGCTTCATTACATATGGATTGAATCTTTTATTGGAAATATTAAATTCACCGGATCCATGCTTCTGGACAGCTTTCAGGCGAATGTAGTGATAAATAGCTGCTGCAATGCAAACCGAAAATGAGGCAGAGCTGCCAGTTCCAGCCCCGATAGTCAAATCAGTGGAAAACTCCAAATCGAAAGGAGTAATATCAACATCAGTGCACCAAAGCATTCCAAGGATTATGTAAAATATACCAGTTACAGCCTTTAACTTGGGTCCTTCTTCGCCAATCTTTGGCATTACAAAATCGTGAATTATTTCAACCAGTGATTCATGATTAAGAAGATCAGGAGAGTTAATAGAAAATTCTTTAATATTGCAAAGAAGTGGTTTATCCAACATAATCAAGTTATAAACACTTCTGAAATCCCACTCGATGACGCCTGGCATATTTTTAAGGTTAAATTGGATTTGCTGATGTGCTTCTCGGTGTTCTTTAAACTGTAGGAATGTACGCTTATTGATGGATGAAGCTATTCCTCGTTTCTTATACAAAACACTATGTTCTCCAATGAGTATCACTTTTCCAGGAGCAGAAACAATAAATGATATGTCGTCTTCGTGCATTTTATCCCAGAGGACTGAACTGTCTTACTGCGGAGAATCAGATTGAATTAGCTCGGTAACAAAATTCACTCAATTAGTACAAGAACAGTTTCAAAGCCAAGTCTAACGGTTTATACCCCTTTGCCAAAGACGTTAGAGTTAACGATAATCTCAAGATACCTAGAACAAATAACCAGTGACGTCATTTAGACAAAGAACATTCTATCTTTAAAACACTACATTATCATTTTGCGAGAAAGAAATCTATTTGCAGACAACTAATTTTCACACATTCACTGATAACTAATCTAAAAACTATTCAAGAATATTTTTTAATAAATAGGTAATAATTCTGGCATTATTATAACAAAGTATACAACAATAAATTTGAATTAAATTAGGTCCTTTTTATTTAAAAAAAATTATTAGTCTTGCCTACTTTTGATCTCATATTTAGAATAACATTTTTCCACATTAAAATCACCAATTGAGTCGACGTAGCTTTAACATTTATTGTTACAAGGAAATAAATTATGGGTGAGGATTTATAACTCGTCAAGGGCTAAAGTGCAGACTAGTCCCCCCTACGCCGCCATCTTGTTTGGTTATAATCCCCGCCCTCGCTTAAAACCATCCATGGCGTATTTTGGAAATTTTAAAGTGTTTAAAAAGATAGTTAGAAAAACAAAATGGCCGCCGTCGTCATCGTGCGCCACCAAAGGGGGGGGGGGCTAAAATACACTTTCACCCTCGTCAAGACATAATAAGCTCAGTCTGTCTTTATACAGGAACTAATTCTTCATTTACTTTAAAGATTCTTTTAATATTCCCGAAAACACTATAGTTTAATTAAAAGTAATATATAATTGATTGTACAGATTGCACAACAACAAATCTAACAAGGAGCTCATTACAAGTCAAATCTAACTCGAACTACAAGCATTGTACACATATTCCATAATTTTATTTTTAACCATGTTTTATGTATCTTTAGGGCTTCACCCTAATGCTAACCCCAATTCCTACTCACGCAATTTTTACTTACACCTCACGGCGTGCCTAAATTTCAAGGCTTCTTATTAATGGAAAAAATAAAGAATAATAGGATAATTTCATCGGCGTGGTATTGTAGGATGTGACATCTACATAGTTTACGCAGTACCTGGGTGTCGCTTATGTGTAATGACTTCACAGGTCTTTTGGGTAGTTTAGACAAAATTTAAATGATCATTAAACCCATTTTGAGTGAATGAGTAATTATGTGATGGACAGACAGAAGAATTTCGTCATGGCACCATTGTTCTTAGACGCCATCAATTCACCTGAACTGAGGACAATAAAGTCCGCCACGTAGGGGCTGCGTTAACTAAGCAGATTTCCCACGTGCGTCCCGTATTTGTAGTTATCTCAAAACGTAAAAGTTCTATGAGAACAATATTTAGTATTTAGGCTTGAAATAAAATGCTTTATGATATAAAGCTTATTGTTAAAATGGCGAGAGTAGGATTAGGGGTTTACTGAAGGCTTAAAACTAAAAAAATGCAAATATCTCGGTTAATAATCACGATAACGAAAAAACATATATAAAAATATTCATAAACAAGTAAATTTTCAATAAGATTGGACCTATTGACTTTTTCGATCCGACGTATATTAACGGAGATATTGAGAATTTTCGAAATTCCCCCTCTACCCCCCCCCCCCCTCCCTTATTAACATGATCAGTGGTAGGAAGGGGTGGGTGTTAGAGGGGGAAATCGAAAGTTCTAAATATCTCCGTTATATATATATATATATATATATATATATAAAAAAGTAAACTCTGTCTGTACATTGATTTTTTTCGCGAATTTTCACGATAACTATTCGTTTCACATGTCATAGACACCATAACTGCATTTTGTTTCTTTCGTGTGTGTTTGTTTATTTGTTACCTTTTCACGCTTAAACGGCTGAACCGAATTTTATGAAACTTGGTATGTATATTACTACTAACCCAACTTAGACTTTAGGCTATATTAATATCCTCTGAGACGAACAAGAGTGGGGGTTATAAGGGAAGCCAGAAATTAAAAATAGCGATATTTCGTTTCGTATTAGTTTTACGGCAAATATGAACATAACAAAAGTTGTTTATTTTGTTATTTAGGGTAACGTTTGTCATATAAACTTTTTTCGTATACCGAATTATAAACGAGATATACACTAAAACCTATAGCGGAAGTGAACAATTTTATTTGGGACAAAAGACCCAACCGAAATAAATAAAACTCGGTATGTGTATTAGCACTAAACCTTTCATTATAACAAGCCATACCAACATTTCTAGGGACGGGCAGGAGGGGGGGTTGTAAGAGAGGCCTGAAATTATAATAGCGGTATTTCGTTTTCAATTCGTTTTTCGGCAAATACGAACATAACAAAAGTTGTTTATTTTGTTATTTAGATTAACTTTTGTCATATTCATTTTTGTATTTTAACAAAGAATAAACGAGATATACACTATAAGCTAAAGCGGGAATCAACTATTTCATTGGGCGCTAACGATTAAACGGAACTTAAAAAAACTTGGTATGTCAATTAGCATTAATTCTTCCATGATTATTAGCTATATTAAAAGTTTTAGGTTAGAACGGGAGTGGGGGTTATAAAGGAGGCTTGAAATAAAAATTCGCGATATTTCATTGTCTATTTGTTTTTTGGCAAACAAGCACATAACGAAAGTTGTTTACTTTGTTATTTAGATTAACTTTTGTTTTATACATTTCTCCAGGAACAATGTGGGGAGCAAGTAATTTGCGTAGAATTATTGATATGCTCCACAATTCATTCCTATTTGAACTATGATGTACCTCACCTGGAAAAATTAATTCAAATCTATGTTAATATTTTGTCCTTAATAACTGAATCTATGCATAATGCACAGGAGACGGGAAATATGACAATTTGGAGGACAGTGAAGACTTACATAAAAAATTGATTTTCTTATTAACAAATGCCTACAAGGGGTATTAACCCTAAACACTGGGACGGGTAAATGTCAAAATATTGTGCAAAGTAAAGCCTTGCCAAAAAAATACCATCACCATTCAGCCTCAAATCAATTCCCGGGCGAAGCCGGGTATCTGAGCTAGTATACACACACACACACACACACATATACAGGGTGTTCCAACTTATCGTACCAACCCCCTTAAAATCTGTAATTGTATTAATAAAAGGCTGAGACATGGTGTGCAATAATAATTATAGGAAATTTATTTTTCAACAAGATGTGTTATGCAACATTTTTCGATTCATTTTATAATAAGATATATTTCCAACGCCCCCCCCCCATCCTGGTGTGATTTCAACCGTTAACGAATTTCCTCTTTTATTTTACATGAAACGCTTAAATGTCGTGTTTTTTAAGATGAGACAAAAATTATCACCACAAGTGGGATGCAGCAGACAAATATATATATATATATATATATATATATATATATATATATATATAAAATTGTAACCTCTGTCTGTACATTGATTTTTTTCGCGAAATTTCACGATAACTTTTCTTTCGTGTATGTTTGTTTGTTTGTTACCTTTTCACGCATAAACGGCTGAACCGAATTTTATGGAACTTGGTATGTATATTACTACTAGCCCAACTTAGACTTTAAGCTATACTAATATTCTCTGAGACGAACAGGAGTGGGGGTTATAAGTGAGGCCTGAAATTAAAAATAGCGATATTTCGTTTCCTATTAATTTTTCGGCAAATATGCACATAACAAAAGTTATTTATTTTATTATTTGGAGTAACTTTTGTTATATACACTTTCGTCGTATACCTAAATATAAATGAGTTATACGCTAAAACTTATAGCGGGCGTCAACAATTTTATTTGGCACAAAAAAATCAACCGAACTAAATAAAACTCGGTACGTGTATTAGGACTAACGCATTCATTATAACAAGCCATGCCAAAATTTCTAGGGATGGGCAGGAGTGGGGGTTGTAAGGGAGGCCAGAAATTAAATATAGCGGTATTTCGTTTCCTATTGGTTTTTTGGCAAATATAAACATAACTAAGTTGTTTATTTTGTTATTTAGAGTAACTTTTGTTATATACACTTTCGTCGTATACCTAAACATAAATGAGTTATACGCTAAAAATTATAGTGGGAGTCAACAAATTTATTTGGCACAAAAGAATCAACCGAACTAAATAAAACTCGGTACGTGTATTAGGACTGACGCCTTCATTATAACAAGCCATACCATCATTTCTAGGGACGGGCAGGAGTGGGGGTTGTAAGGGATGCCTGAATTTAAAAATAGCAGTATTTCGTTTTCTATTCGTTTTTCGGCAAATAAGAACATAACAAAATTTGTTTATTTTATTATTTAGATTAACTTTTGTCATATTCATTTTTGTCTTTTAACAAAGAATAAACGAGATATTCACTATAAGCTAAAGCGGGAGTCAACTATTTCATTGGGCGCTAACGATTAAACCGAACTTAAAAAAACTTGGTATGTGAATTAGCATTAATTCTTCCATGATTATTAGCTATATTAAAATATATAGGTTAGAACGGGAGTGGGGGTTAAAAGGGAGGCCTGAAATAAAAATTCGCGATATTTCATTGTCTATTTGTTTTTTGGCAAACAAGCACATAACAAAAGTTGTTTACTTTGTTATTTAGATTAACTTTTGTTTTATACATTTCTCCAGGAACAATGTGGGGAGCAAGTAATTTGCTCCAGTAGAAATATTATATTATAGAAAAATTTATTCAATCTATTTTAATATTTTGTCCTTAATAACTAAAATCTATGCATAATGTACTGGAGACGGGAAATATGACAATTTGGAGGACAGTGAAGACTTACATAAAAAATTAATTTTCTTATTAACAAATGCCTACAAGGGGTATTAACCCTAAACACTGGGACGGGTAAATGTCAAAATATTGTGCAAAGTAAAGCCTTGCCAAAAAAATATTATCACCATTCAGCCTCAAATAAATTCCCGAGCGAAGCCGGGTATCTGAGCTAGTATATATATATATATATATATATATATATATATATATATATATATATGTATATAATTTTAAATGTACCACAATCTTCTAGGTTGAATCGATTTGGATGTGAAGACATTTTTTTAAAATCGAGGCATACAACCTCAATAGAAGATTTCTGTAAATCTTATCCACCACTGATTTTAGTTCTAAAGTGCCCACATGATTAAGGGACTAGGGCCATAAGAGGTTTTTCAATGGCATTCAACATTTAGGTCAATTGACGAAGGCCGATATTCTAAGGTCTCATCATAGAACAATATTTTTTTAGTGGAGGGACTATTTTGTTTTAAATAGACAATATTGACATAAATAGGAATGAAGATATGTAATGCTTTCGAAGCGAAAACTTCCAGTAGTATGACATCTAGTAAAGCAAGGCGTCATCGGCAGTAATGCACAGGTCAACAAACAATGTAAACACTTTCAATAATAACAAGCAATAAATAACTCATGGCCTTTATCTCCTGAAGAGGGATTGGACGTGAATATTTTTTTTCATTCATGGAATAAATGTCTGTTTTGTAAGTTTTATGGGCATTTACATTTCATAATGAGTTCTCTAGCCGGTCTGAGGAACCAAAGCTTTATGATCTGCCCCTTATCAGTCAAGATACAGGTTTCGGATGCTTATAAATGATTCCTACATGATGGAAAACATTGCCACAAGATAAAATGTTATCATAAATGATGCCAGTAGTTAAACAATGAATGAAACTGCCTTTTTCTATGAAAAAAAAAATAAATAAATGTTACCCAATGACTTACGCCGAACTTAAGGCGCCAGCTGCTCTTGAAGGGGTTACCGTATTAGTCCCTCAGGAAAGAAAAAACGCCTCGTTCCTTCACTGTTCTTTATTTGTTGTGACAGAGCGCTTTCAGAGCATACGCTCCATCATCAGTGCCCTGCTGGCAAACAAATACCATAAAAACGTTGTACAATATGTCATTTAATTGAAAAATTTAGAAAATATATGTACATGTTACATGGTCAAGAGTTAAAACATACAACAATAATATAAAATTAGTGTCCCAGTGAATATTTACAGAAATAAGAAAAACTATTTTCACAGATTAAAATTAAAAATTAAAAACTTGTCAGTAGAATATATACACACATTTAATCTGTAAAAATAGTTTTTCTTATTTCTGTAAATATTCACTGGGACACTAATTTTATATTAAAATTGTATGTTTTAACTCTTGACCATCGACATGTACATATATTTTCTAAATTTTTCAATTAAATAACATATTGTACAACGTTTTTATGGTATTTGTTTGCCAGCAGGGCACTGATGATGGAGCGTATGCTCTGAAAGCGCTCTGTCACAACGAATAAAGAACAGTGAAGGAACGAGGCGTTTTTTCTTACCTGAGATAATAATTCCTTCACCATCCAGCATCTCAAAAATGGGGGGTTATTAGTCGTTTATTCTTGAAAATGTATGGTTTACCACTTGTAGTATTTGCATACTTCGTGTTTTAGCAGATTTCCCTTATGTGAAGAAGTATAAGGTCCCTACTATAGATATTTCTTCATAGTTTCTATACAGGAGATGATAAAAATTCGATCCTTTAACACACACACTCACACTTATATATATATATATATATATATATATAAAACCTATTTCAGCATTAAAATCATTTTTGTATTTAAATGAAATAAACCTAATACTTAGCCCATTTTACTTAAAAATCTAATCAAATAAATTTTATCCCTTTGGAAGAATTAAATTCGGTCAAGTTTATCCACACTTAATACCGCAATGTAGGTTATACATAGAATCAGTTTATATACTTAACAAATTTCCAGCCTTAGATTACATATTTAAAAATACATTTATTATTATCTAAATAAAATCAATTTAAAACTATTATGGTTGCATTTAGTTATTTTTTTTTGTTCTTTTATATGATTATTTAATCACATATTGTAAAGGAATTTTTGGCACCCACACTCTGAATTAAACTTAAAATTTTAATTGCTTTATAAGGGTGTGAAACAATTTATCTAATAGCTGAATTTTATCAAAGCTGTTTTTTTATATAGGTAACAGAAAATGTATATTAAAATATGTAATTCAAGCCAAGAAGTTTTGTTGTAATAAATGTTTATATAAGCTATTACATGTTAAAACACTACCAAGATTCAGTAATGACAAATTTAATTATTTTAAAGGAATACAATTATTCCACCTAGCAAAATAGGATAGGTAATAGGTACATATTATGTTACTTGTGTGTGCGTGTGTTGTGTGTGTGTGTGTATATTGTGTTTGATAGTAATATTTGTTTGACCATTACCAGACTCTAATTTAAGATTTTTATGTAAAACTAAAGATCACGGTAGTTAATGTCTGAAATCGAAAAAGGAGTGGAGGTTTGTGTAAAACGAAATTCAAAATATCTCCGTTATTATGAGTTGAATCGAAAATTGATATACAACCAACCTTGACAAAATCCGACAATTGTTATTGTACGTTTTCTCCCTATCAAAAAAAAAAAATGTCTACCTTCAGTAAAGTCCTCGTTCTCATATTACATTGTTCGTTTACTATGTACAACAATTATTTTTCTCTACGTAACTCAGGTATGAAACTAGTTATTCGAGTTTTTTTATTTTGAACTAACCCACGAAACTATTTTAATTAAAATTCTCATTTTAAATTTCAAGTCCAATTTACACAGCTTTTTCTTTTGGAAGAAATAGAAAGTCAGAGATGGACGCAGATCCTGTATGGAAGCCTTCTTTTTTACTGCTTTCAAGAAGATAAGGAATGATGAAGAAATAGCATTAGTACTATTTTATTGGCCATTTTCTCCAACATGGCCTAGTGGATGAGAATAACGCATTTGAAAATATGGAATATTATAGATAGTCCTCGTACCAAGATTAGGCATGCTTCAGAATGTGTTATCTTTTAAAAAAAAAAAAAAATAATAGATTATCAACTCCATGTGAAATTATTAGTCCCATCCGGGCTTGGAAGGGGTAGTAACCTGTAGATAACCCTTTCCAATTAACCATATTAGCATAAAGTGGACGCTAGTAACTAACATTTAGTGCAAATTGTATACTAAGGTTTGGTAGTTCTCAGCAAAGGAAAAAAAAGAACTATTTACTAGTCCCTAGTATTCCTGATTCCTAGTACTTACCTAGTGATGACATATTCGCCTAATACTTGTTGGTGATTGAATGAATGAAAATAGCTTTTATTATGTAAAAGACTTTTAAAATTATAATGTAATATATTTATAGATCTAGTTTTACTAATTTTTTAAAGAAAATTAAATTATATAATATGTTTATACCTTGTATCATTTTTAAAAAAGTAATAAATGTATAGTAAATTAGCATATATTCTCTTGATCTAAAATGTTTTTCACTAGCCTTCCTCAGAAGAGGAAGAGGAGGAATGGTACTACTCTTCTTAAGGTGACTAACCCAAGCAGGGTTATCTTCATTTTTAGTAATTAGAAGTAATACTGTCAGAAAGGCCGATATATATATATATATATATATATATATATATATATATATATATATATATATATTTATTTATAGGTTATTTTAGAGCTTAGAAACCTGCCTCACCATATATCTGCAGTTCACAAGCAAACGTAATGTCCATTTGTGCAACTCCTTGACAGGGTTAACCCACACCTTAGGTCATTTAATTTATTTATTCCCCAACAAGTGGTCAACGGTATTTATTAGGTCCCTTTTCAAAATTAGCTGCCATTTAAAATATATCTAAATTTCTGTTGGCCCCCAAATAACATTCTTTGGGCGGTCTTATCCAAGATCAGCAGTTCTCCTTGAAGAGAGTCCAATATTCACTGCTGAACACTCCAGTCATCATAATTTTAGGTACCTTTGGAAGGACTTAGAACCTAGTACTTAACGGTTTACGCCTCAATAGTAATGTTCATACGTGTAATGCACTTTAGCAAGAGAGAATCTAGACGAATGGGTTGTTAATTTCAGAGGAAAGCACCGAAAATCGACTTTTCAGCAAAAGACACATAGGAATACTCTGACGTTCAACCAAACATGAATTATGTGCCAGGCTCGATAGTTTAGAAATAAAAGAGAAAATGCAAAATATCTTTCTCAAAAGCTTGAAATAAGAAAGTTCGTATTTTGACATACTGATAATGAGTAAGAGTAAGGGTTTACTGGAAGGTGAAAACTAAAAAATGCCAATACCAAGTTTACAGTTAGAGAAAAAATGTTAAAAACAACAAGCAAGTGTGTTTTCTCAAATGCTGAGGAAAATTTATTTCCAGAAGCATCTACGAGTAGTGATGGGAAATATCAAGTTTGACACTAATACTTGCCAAATTTGATAATTGTTTTTTTTTTTGTTAAAAAAATAGGTGGTCAAATGAGAGAGATAATAACTACCCGAAAGAATAAAATATTCTTAAAATTATTATATGGGGCAGAGAACATTGTTCAATCAACTTTTCTTCATTGTTCTAATTTCTTTTCGAACGAACGAACGCAATTGGAAATTAATGTATAACCGATAGGGTCTGATGTCCCATAATTAATATTTCACAATGATTAAACCACAGCTACTTTTGGAAAAACTACTCTGAACAGGTATTTTGAGTTTTTCATTTTAAACTTTTACATTTTAGCCCAATCTCCAGGCTTTCATTAAGAGAGAGGGATTTCAAAACGGTTGTGGGTCATTGGCCTGATTGATGTCGAAAGATTTCAGGTTCCTGTTCTATTACCAAAAAACGAAAAAGGGTATAATACAAACAAAAAATGAAAAACAAATAGTTAGTCTAGCTGTGACCAAATCAAGGTTAGAGATAAGAGATGCCAAGGAGCTGGAGTCGAGCCAGCTCATTGGAGAAGTAGAACTGGTCCTGGAATTCCTGGAGGCACACTGGCCGAGTCTTTTTATCAGTCAAGGTTACAGCATCGCCCTTCCTTTCTCCAGTTGTCTTGACAGCTAGTTGCTCTACAGCCCCTAGTCATTCCTCCTCACTTATCTTTTCTACTGGATATGACAGACATTACTATAGTTTTAATAAAAAAGCAGATAGGAAACCAGGGGAAAACGCTAAATTCAAAATCTGTATAAAAAATAAAACTTTAAGGGTTCCAGAAACGCTATTTAAATTGATTCTGTTGTGATATGTTCATTTTTAGGTCCGTTCAAAACTATATATATATATATATATATATATATATATATATATATATATATATATATATATATATATGTTTGTCTGTTAACGCTCTAGTGATCGCAATTTTTGTTTAATCGTGGCTAACTAGATATTTAATAGTTTTTAGTAAAAAGAAAGATCAAGGTCGTAAATGGCTGAAATCGGACCAGTGGGAGGGGGGTTTAGAGGGGAGAAATATCGAAAATTCAAAATATCTCCGTTATTATGAGTCTGATCGAAAAATGGTATAGAACCAATTTTATTGAAAATGTAATGTTCTATACTTGTTGTTGTATACATGTTTTCAATATCTTGATTATTAACCTAGATATTTGCATTTTTTAGTTTTTAGCCTTCAGTAAATCCCCACTCCTTCTGATGCCATATATACAATAAGCTATTATATTATGAAGGTCATTATTTTCATTAGATCTATTTAGGTCTTCGGGTATTGCCAGTGTCTTCATGATGTTTGCCGACGTGCCGCTAGACACGCTTCTAGATTCCTCAGGGCTTCTTCTGACTGAAGAGTTCTATTCCTTCTCAGGTATATATTGGTGTCGTCCGGTAATAATAATAGTTCTAATGACAAGGACTGTGGAAGTCTTAGAGTACACTTGACATTATTTGAAGCCTAAGTACCAAATATTGTTCTCATTGAACTTTTTATCTTCCTGTCTTTGGTCAGGCGTTTGGTTCAAATACAATTTGAGGGATATCAATATATATATTTATGTCATCAACCTCAAGGCAAAACATATACTGCATTAGAAACTGATTTTTGTTTTTAATCAGAAGAGAGAATTTATTTAACTTATGTTTTAAGATTGCATAAATACTATTGGAAATTGTGTATAAATAAAATAAAACCACCTAATTATTTTATTTCTACATAAGTTAATTTTGATATCCAGATTAATTTTGAGATTTTGATATCCACTATTTCCATTCTCATCCCTAGCATAGGTATTCCTTTTTTTTTTTTTTTTTTTTTTTCCTTTTTTTTTTCTTTTTTGGAAAAGCACCAGGCAAATGTAATATTATTTGAAACACACAGAGTAAATGCATGGGATTATTGCGTCAAGTGTATGTCTTGCGAAAACCACTTTTATTTACTCGTTTTTTGTTTAATAAAATTGGTGATTTCAAGTTGAGCTGATATGTTATATTAATTTTTGCCGATATCTATATTCTACAAAACCTATGCCTTCTTATACACATGATCCTCAAAATTGATTGTCAAATAATTTGATGATTTCTTTTTAATTAAAAAAATATCTCCAAGATTCCGATAACAAAGTAAAAATAAAAATAATTTCACACCTATATTGACGTATAAACGAGTAAAGAAAGTGTTTGCTTAATGTTTTTATATGGATGTTTGCAAAATGGTTGTTATAACCCACACCGGTATCTAACTATATTTGTAAAAGGATTGCAATAATGTTACACCAGTGTTATTTCTAGCTTTCGCATCGTCAATATCACATTGAACATTTCTAGAGACTTAATTTAAGTATGGCTTTCTTTAGAAAAAGGAGCTATTGTGGTCGCTCACATGACTAAATTACAAAAAAATCCTTTAATCTTATTAAATTACAGTAAATGCGTGCCAATAACTTCCGCTTTAAATTATATATACGTGTATATATATATATATATATATATATATATATATATATATATATATACTATATATATATACTAGCACAGATACCCGGCTTCGCCCGGGAATTCATTTGAGGCTGAATGGTGATGGTATTTTTTTGGCAAGGCTTTACTTTGCACAATATTTTGACATTTACCCGTCCCAGTGTTCAGGGTTAATACCCGGTGTTGGCATTTATTATAATAAAATTAATTTTTTATGTAAGTCTTTACTGTCCTCCAAATTGTCATATTTCCGGTTTCCTGTGCATTATGCATAGATTTCAGTTATTAAGGATAATAAATAAATAATTATTAACATAGATTTGAATTAATTTTTCCAGGTGAAGTACCTCATAGTTCAAATTGGAATGAATCGTTGAGCATATTAATATTTCTAAGAAAATTACTTGCTCCACACATTGTTTCTGGAGAAATGTATAAAACAAAAGATAATCTAAATAACAAAGTAAACAACTTTTGTTAAGTAAAAACAAACAGACAATGAAATATCACGAATTTTTATTTCAGGCCTCCCTTATAACCCCCACTCCCGTTCTAACCTAAAAATTTTAGTATAGCTCATAATCATGGAAGAATTAATGCTAATTGACATACCGAGTTTTATTTATTTCGGTTGGGTCTTTTGTCCCAAATAAAATTGTTCACTTCCGCTATGGTTTTTAGCGTATAACTCGTCTATACTTGGTTATACGACAAAATAGAATATAACAAAAGTTACTCTAAATAACAAAATAAACAACTTTTGTTATTTTCATATTTGCCAAAAAACCAATAGGAAACTAAATATCGCTAATTTTAATTTCAGGCATCCCTTATAACCCCCACTCCTATTCGTCTCAGAGAATATTAATATAGCCTAAAGTCTAAGTTGGGTTAGTAGTAATATACATACCAAGTTACATAAAATTCGGTTCAGCCGTTTATGCGTGAAAAGGTAACAGACAAACAAACAGACGCCAAAGAAACAAAATGCAGTTATGATGTCTATGACATGTGAAACGAAAAGTTATCGTGAAATTTCGCAAACAAAATCAATGTACAGACAGAGGTTACAACTTTATATATATACTAGCTCAGATACCCGGCTTCGCTCGGGAATTCATTTGAGGCTGAAAGGTGATGGTATTTTTTTGGCAAGGCTTTACTTTCCACTATATTTTGACATTTACCCTTCCCAGTGTTTAGGGTTAATACCCGTCGTTTCTGTGGATTTGTTAATAATAAAATTAATTTTTTATGTAAGACTTCACTGCCCCCCAAATTGTCATATTTCCCGTCTCCTGTACATCGTGCATAGATTTGATTTATTAAGAATTGTTGAGCATATCAATATTTCTACGCAAATTACTTGCTTCATACATTGTTCTCGAAAAAATGTATAAAACAAAAGTTACTCTAAATAACAAAGTAAACAACTTTTGTTACGTGCACATTTATCGAAAACACAAATAGACAATGAAATATCGCGAATTTTTATTTCAGATCTGTCTTATAATCCCCGCTCCCGTTCGTACCTAATAATTTTAATATAGCTTATAATCATGGAAGAATTAATGCTAGACATACCGAGTTTTGTTAAGTTCGGTCCAATCGTTAGTGCCCAATAAAATTGTTCACTTCCGCTATAGGTTTTAGCGTATATCTCGTTTATAATTCGGTATACGAAAAAAGAGTATATAACAAAAGATACTCTAAATAACAAAATAAACAACTTCTGTTATCATATTTGCCGAAAAACCCATAGGAAAGGAAATATCGCTATTTTTAATTTCTGGCTTCCCTTATAACCTTCACTCTTGTTCGTCTCAGAGGATATTAATATAGCCTAAAGTCTAAGTTGGGTTAGTAGTAACATACATACCAAGTTTCATAAAATTTGGTTCAGCTGTTTATGCGTGAAACGG
This sequence comes from Riptortus pedestris, assembly GCA_019009955.1. NCBI lineage: Eukaryota > Metazoa > Arthropoda > Insecta > Hemiptera > Alydidae > Riptortus > Riptortus pedestris. The sequence continues at coordinate 71,896,424 of CM032231.1, forward strand.
TAACAAACAAACAAACAAACATACAAACAAATAAACTGACACCAAAGAAAAAAAATGCAGTTATGGTGTCTATGACATGTGAACGAAAAGTTATCGTGAAATTTTGCGAAAAAAATCAATGTACAGACAGAGGTTACAATTTTATATATATATATATATATATATATATATATTTTTTTATAGATAGATATAGTCTGTTTGTCTCTTCGCTCTCTAGTGGTCGTAAATTTCGAGATATTCAAACTTCATATTTAAACTTTTATCGGGAAAAGGAATATTAAGTTCGTTAGCAGCCAGGATCGGCTAGAAAGAGGTTAAATCGAAAATTCGGCATATCTTCGTTATTATGAGCCGGATCGAATAAATTTGTATAGCCAAACATGTTGCAAATTTAATTTACTAAATCATTACATTTTTGTACGACTAACGGTTATCGAATACGGAGGAGTTTAATGTTTTTAGAGTATTTTTTTTAAAAAACTGTAAGTACTGAATTACATACATGACAAAATTAAACAAAAATCCCTTCAAATATTCGTTCCTTTGGCTATAATTCGAAGTGTGGTGTAAAAGTAAATTTGTATTGTGTTTTACACATCTGTGAAGATGGTGTTGAATCAATTATAATTTGATAATGGTGGGAGCTCAGGTTCTTATTATATAGAATTAATGAAAATATTAATTACATTCATAAATATTAATGTATCCTTCAGCTTTTAAGTGACTTTTTGTCTGCCTCAGAAGTCGATTATCATTGACTAGGCAATCTGGTTTTATTTAACATTCTACTGATGGTGCTAATGTTCATGGTTTATTCCGAAGTAGCATTGGCTCCTGATAAAACTGAAATATATTTCCAAAATTCTAAGTGGTTTAGAAAAAACGCTGACATTTGGCCATTTTATGTAAAACTAAATGGTTACATTCGTTAATAAATTGAAATCGCAAAGAAATGAGTGGGGGTTTAAACATGGTGTAAAAACAAATATACTAAATATCTTCATTATTAACAGCTGTATCGAACAATGTCATACAAGCAATCCTGTTGAAAATTTCTTTTCCTGCCATCGTAATTCTATGCATTTTGTTTTTCTCTAACTCGAACTTAACTGTATTTTTTAGTTTTTAGTATTCATTTGACACCCTTCTAGTAATGCAATTCAACTTAAGGAATCTAGATGCATGAATAAACATCTCCAGTCAAGCCTAAGTTTTTGAAGTTTCAAGACCTTTTTACTTGATCTTTTGTTACCCAAAAGATTCAGACTAGACGTCGTGTCATATTCTACCCTATATTTCTCTAGCAATGATAAATAGGACTTGAAGTGATTTAAAAATCACGTCATGAGTACAACCTCAATATCATAAAGGAAAATGTGCTAAAATAAAAAATCACTGACACATAGAAAGTAAAATACAGTACTTACAATATTTTCAACAATGATTTGATCCATAGTTTAAATTTGAATTTATAATCCAGAATATTTATCCCCAAAGGCAAAAATACTATTTGTACAGCTAAACGAACAAAAAACAGAATACTTTAATGAGTAAAAAGTTACCGTTTAGACGTGAAAACATTGAACAAACAATATAAAAATTACCGTATAGAACGGAGACAAGCCACAAGAAAAATGAGGCAGTTAGATACTGGCGGGGAGATAGATAATTCAAACGCCATAGAGATAAGAAGCAGAAATCAAATACTCAAGCTCAAATTACGATATACCTCCAAAGCCGTACTTGCAAAACCGCAAATTCCCCTCACTTGTCAAACGTGTGCCCAAAGGAAATAGTACAATAATGTTTTCCTTATTTTGCTCCCTTTTCCAAATTACGAGTACTATAAACCTGAAACATGGGAATTTATTTTCATTCAGTGGGTTAAATTTTAGGTATATTTATTTATTGTTAGTGTTTTGTTTGCCACCTTATTTTTCATCTAATTACATAAATGTTATAGCCCATTTGCAGATTTAAGTTAGAGATAGAATTTTTCTAAGATATTACTGTAACGATATGATATAGGATTGAGAATAAGTAAGGAAATTACGGAATAAAAATAAATAGTAAAATATACATAACTGTAAACAAATTATAATAACTCAATCAAGGCAAAAGTAAAAAACTTGTTAATTTTGGGAGTGGCCAAATTTGTTCATTTAACGTAATTTGTAAAAATTAATTTATCGCATTTACTTGAATAAGTGGAAGCTGAATGGCTGTAGATCGGCTCTGAATTGGTTGGCACATTCATATTTGTTTTTATCTGTTAGTTTAAGTGTAGATCTTGTGTTCCACAATTGAGACGTTTGTATCAATGATAAATAAACCAGCTTATTTTCTACAGTGTATGGAATTGTGGAAGAATCATTGATGGACACACTATTTTCTTCAGTTTAAGGTATGATGAAAGCACCATTGAAGGACACACTGTTTTAGCAGATTTCCCCTAAGGGAAATCAGCTATTGAGGTTGTACTCATGACGGAATTTTCGAAATTTTTCTTCAAATGTCCATCGATCCTACCTAGTAGATGACGAAAATGAGGTCTGTTCAAATCTGTATATATATATATATATATATATATATATATATATATATATATATATATATATATATGTCTATTACCGCTCTAGTGGTCGCAATTTTTGTTTGATCGTTACCAAACTCGATATTTAGCCGTTTTATGTAAAAAGAAAGATCAAGTTCGTTAATGGCTGAAATCGGACCAGTGGGAGGGGGGGTTTAGAGGAAAGGATTTTCGAAAATATTTCCGTTACTATACATCGGATCGAAAAATTGTATAGAATCAATCTTATTGCAAATTAAATTTACTAAATATTGTTATATACATTTATTCTCTGTCTTGAATATTAACCGAGATATTTGTATTTTGTGCGTGGCCGGCAGGAGTCGGCTGTTCGATGCTTTCCAAAGAGAGCTCTGGCGGCCGTTTTCGTAACTGTTCGTCTCTCGTGAATATGTCTATATATACCTTCCTACTACTGTTATTAGGCAGATTTCTCTATTGTAATACTTCACGTGGAAAATCTGCTTAGTTTACGCAGCTCCTGCGTGACGGACTTTTTTTTTAAAGTGTCAGAAATGATGAAAGTACCATTGATGGGCACACTATTTTCTTCAGTTTAAGGTATGATGAATGCACCATTGAAGGGCACATTGTTTTTTTTAAAGTGTCAGAAATGATGAAAGTACCATTGATGGACACAGTATTTTCTTCAGTTTAAGGTATGATGAAAGCACCATTGAAGGGCACACTGTTTTTTTTAAAGTGTCAGAAATGATGAAAGTACCATTGATGGACACACTATTTTCTTCAGTTTAAGGTATGATGAAGGCACCATTGAAGGGAACACTGTTTTTTTTAAAGTGTCAGAAATGATGAAAGTACCATTGATGGACACACTATTTTCTTCAGTTTATGGTATGATGAAAGCACCATTGAAGGGCACACTATTTTTTTTAAAGTGTCAGAAATGATGAAAGTAACATTGATGGACACACTATTTTCTTCAGTTTAAGGTATGATGAAAGCACCATTGAAGGGCACACTGTTTTTTTTAGTGTCAGAAATGATGAAAGTACCATTGATGAGTATAAGATTCTTTACAGTGTAATCAATGATAAAAGCACTATTGATGGGTACAATATATTCTACAGAATACGGAATGGTGAAAGCATCATTGATGGACACACTATTTTCTACAGTATCCTTTTTTTTCCCCCAAAGAAAATTGTAAGACGGTAGAATGTAGATATCAAGAAGAAAACACACAAAAAGACCTTCCTTTCACAAACTATTTACGATTTTTTGTGAAAGGAAGGCCTGTCTGTGTGCTCTACTTGTTTTTCTACGGCGTAAGGTATGAATTCAGTCAAATGAGATTATCTGCATTCTTAGTAAACCAGAGCTAGCAAAGTATGCTTTCAGGTTTAATTTCTTCAAAAGGAAAATTAGTGAGCTATGGATTGTAAGTAGGTGGCTTCTATGAGCACTTGGAGTGAGTGTAAGAATGATGTGAATATAATAAAACGAAGCTTCGTAGCCAAGGTCGTGAGAGACGATCAGGCTTCTTCAATAGCAGAGTATAGTCCTCATGACGTGAGCAGGACTAATGAAATAAAGAAGCATTACTACCAAATTTAGTTATTAGCTCACCAAAAGATATCCATAAACATAAATATAGACTATTATTCGGGATAGGTAGAAGAAACAGATTGACCACGACCTGTCTGATAAGGCACCAGAGATCAGTAGAAGATGTTTCACACAACAAACATTGGGAAGTAATCAGAAGTGCAATATGCTGTCCTATCGAAGACTGGAACACAGGAAATTCACAGCCCAAGAAATGTTTTACAGCGGGAAGATACAAAAGGCCATCACACAGGGACTGGGTAAACTAAGCAGATTTCCCACGAGAAGTATTACAATAGAGAAATCTGCATACTCCTAACACTTAATACCACCGTAAGTAAATACAAACGGTAATGATAACGGTATTTCAGTTAATTTTAATAAGCTTCCAACTGAAACGGCTTCTGAATTGTAAACAAATAGATCTGCCAACCACTCAGAGCTGAACAGATAGATGGACATATTCTTTACATACATTAATTTGCTATAAGATTGGATCTGTACAAGTTTTCGATACAAGGTATGGTAACGGAGATATTTCGAGTTTTCGAAAATCCCCCCTCTCGTCCGATTTCAGCCATTAACGAGACTTGATCTTTCTTTTTGCATTAAACGAGTAAATATCGAGTTCGGTCAGTTTTACAATAGAGAAATCTGCCTAATAACAACTGTAATAGAAAGAAACCTCTAAACCTAAAACATTATTTAGGGCGTAATAACCCAGTAGTTTCTAGCCCCGAAACACAGTTAACCTAACCTCTAAACCTATTCACGAGGGAAGGATAGTTATGGAAAAGGCCGCCAGAGCTCTCGGCGGAAAGTCCGAACATAGCCTACTGGTACCACACGCAGAATACAAATGCAAATATCTCGGTTAATATTCAAGATACACAATAAATGTATAGAACAATATTTATAGTAAATTTAATTTGCAATAAGATTTATTCTATACAATTTTTCGATCCGACGCATAATAACGGAGATATTTTGAATTTTCAAAAATCCCCCCCTCTAAACCCCCCCTCCCACTGGTCCGATTTCAGCCGTTAACGAACTTGATCTTTCTTTTTACATGAAACGACTAAATATCGAGTTTGGTAACGATCAAACAAAAATTACGTCCGCTAGAGCGCTAAGAAACAAATATATATATAAAATTTTGAACGGACCTCATTGTTGTCATCTCCTGGGTAGGAGTGATGGACATTTGAAGAAATGTCTCGAAAATCGCGTCATGATTAAGACCTCAATAGCTGATTTCCCTTAAGTTCTGCTGTTTAAGTAATCTGCTAAAACTTTAAAAGAAGGAATACAATTAAAGAACCTCAGCCCACGTAAATGAGATAGGTAAGAGGGTTCTGAGAGCTGTTAGTAAAGCCCTTAGAAAATGCAAAGGTATTTCTTTCTCAGTGACTCCAGACATGGACAGCAATTGGGAATGTGGTAAGGAGAACCATTCTGATGCTGGTAGAGGTGCAGGGAGGACCGGTTGTACAGGAGTTATCACTGAAATATAAGAAATATGGAAATCGAACTGCTGTCAAGGAAAAAGTACTTGTGATACTGATAAAGCACTTTGAGTAGCTGATGATTACGACCACGCTGAAAAGTAAATGGAAATGTGGTTGCGGAGTCATTTCTGGAAACGATATTTGACAAAATCAAGAGGAGAATTCTCCGGGATTGGCGGCTTGATTGTCAAGCTTTTTAAGAAAGACGGTGACCAATTGGTGAGGCAGATGAGAAAGTTAGTAATTATGAAGTTCAGAACAGGAAAAGGATGCAAAAGGTGATTGCATTGTATCATATGCAGTTCAACCTACCTTTGAGATGATAATATTAGTACTATCCAAGGTGGTTGGGTAATTATTGGCAAGTAAGTACATGTGTAAATTCCAGGGTACTGTAGCTCTCCTCGGTAGCAAGAGAGAGAATATACAGTGTCATGCGAGATAGGGAAAAGAGATAGGCTTGCTGGTAACCAAAGAAAAGACGAAACATTTGGTATAAACCTGAACTAAAACTTGCAAAAAGCTTCAGTGTAGGGGATCTATCTTTCCCTTAAATAGAAAGCTTAAAATACCTCGGGGTAACTGTAGCACTATGAGCGACGAGTTGAATGAATTCACCCAGAGAATAAGTAGTGCCAAAAATTTGAAACAAAGCGCGTTTAATTTCTTTGTCAAACACGCACTGATATACGTGTACGAGACTGACGGGTAACCTTGAATCAAAATTCTTTCTTTGGGGAAGGGTCGTCCACAATAAGATGGTTATATAGATCTCTGGAGGAGGATGTTTTTGATATATGAAAAGAGACAGTTGATTTCACTTTACATGAAGGTAAAGACGTTATGTTGGGTAGGACATGCGTTAACAAGTACTCCATCCGACTTCCTATTCAAGACAATGAATAGGATGTGATAAACAGCTGACCCCTAGGAAGACATGCCTGATATGGGTTATTGAGAAATCAAGACATTGTTGAGTTTATTTCGTACACTGGAAAGCCATCCCCTAGGTGATGGTGTATAAAGGTATTCATGACATGTAAGCCCAACAAGGAAAAATACGAAAAATAATTTAGCTGGTCAAATTAGATAATTTATTTGGATTAGGAAAGAAAGGGAGTATAAGGAAAACATAAGGTAAAAATAGTTTCCCAAAGGCTTCCGCCTGAGACTATTCAATAATAAATTCTTTAGGTGAGTGGAGAGCATTCCAGACATTCCAGAATTGCTAGAGGACCGTTCATGTCGCATTCAAACAAAATTAAAATTACATTAAAGATTATGGCCACACCAAAAATAAAAAGTCCGTCACGCAGGGGCTGCGTAAACTAAGCAGATTTCCCACGTGAAGTTTTACAATAGAGAAATTTCACGAGAGCCGAGCCAGTCAAAGAAACGGCCGAACTAGCTTTTGGCGGGAAAGTAACTCTCGTCCGTTAGGCTCCGAGATTAAATTAAAAACAATTCAATCTCAAAAAACAACAAGAACACAAAAGATGGACTTACCGTTAATGATAGCAGCGCTCTGAACACTTATTACACCAACACTAAATAGTACCACAGAATATCCATTATTTGTAAGACTTAATACTGCTGTGAATATTAATTAAGTATACAAATAAAGGGCAAGTCAAATGGTAAGAACCTTCCTGATAGCAAACAATCAGGTTAGCCAGCTTTTACCGGAAATAAAAGCAATTACGGAAATATATTTGAATATAAGTTATAAATTTTATTCATATAACTATTTATTATATCTAGTACTGTAATTAATAATAGGCCAGAATAATTTTAATCAAAACCATTCCAAATTTAGGAATCCGGGAAGAAAATAGAAAGGGGGGGGGGCAAATACGATTCAGACGGTTATAAGATTTTCACATGATTAAGGAACAAGCAGGTTAGCCAGCGAAGGTTTACAATAGATAAATAAACATACAGGTAACACTTCCGTGAATATTAGTGAATTACAAACGGCAATGAGAAATCTTTCAGTGAATTTACAATATAAGTTAATAGTCCCTACAACGTAATACGGCTGGATTGTAAACAAACAGGTTAGCCAACCTTGTAGTGCAGTATCGATAGATAGACCGGAAAAACAAACAATTAAAGAAATATATCTGAATATAAAATATTAATTTTATTGGAAACTATTTATTATAGTTAGTGGTGTAATTTGAAATGAATCAAAATAATTTCTTTCTCAATCACTCAGATTTTTGTGGTCCAAGAAAAAAGGGGGGGAGGGTTTCAACAGAACGTATTTGTTTGTACCTCGTAAAATAAAGCTTTGTTGAAAACAATATTTTGTATTTAACCTAATAATGAGGTGGTTCATTAGATATCAGCTTATTATTAATATGTCCCTAGTAGCAGTAGGGGTTTACTGAAAGCGGAACTCATTACAAAAAATACAAATATCTCGGTTAATACTCATTATACGGAAAATATGTATAGAACAATATTTATAGTAAATGTAATTTGCAATAAAATTGATTTTATACAATTTTTCGATCCGACGTTTAGTAACGAAGATATTTCGATTTTTCGAAAATCCTACCCTCTAAACCCCCCCTCCCACTGGTCCGATTTCAGCCGTTAACGAACTTGATCTTTCTTTTTACATAAAACGACTAAATATCGAGTTTCGTAACGATCAAACAAAAATTGCGACCGCTAGAGCGGTAACAGACAAATATATAGATAGCTATATATATATATATATATATATATATATATATATATATATATATATATATATATATACATACAGTTTTGAACGGACCTCATTTTCGTCATCTACTAAGTAGGATCGATGGACATTTGAAGAAAAATGTCGAAAATTCCGTCATGAGTACAACCTCAATAGCTGATTTCCCTGAAGGGAAATCTGCTAAAAAGGGCTTATTTTGCAAAACAAAATGCATAGAATATCATTTATAGAACACTAAAATTTGCCATAAGATAGGCTTTATGCAATTTATTGATCCCATAAGTAACAACTGATTTTTTCCATGAACTTCCCCCCTCCCCCCATGATCTGATTTGAGACATTGGCAGATATAATTTATATGAAATTGTCAAATATTGAGTATATTGTTGATTAAAAAAAATCATGTAGTCTAGAACGAAAATCTTAATTGATGACGTTCCACCAAACATATGGAGTAATTCTCATTTAATAAAAGTCCGTCACGCAGGGGCTGCGTAAACTAAGCAGATTTCCCACGTGAAGTTTTACAATAGGGAAATCTGCCTAATAACAACTGTAGTAGTAAGAAACCTCTAAACCTAAAACATTATTTAGGGCGTAACAACCCAGTAGTTTCTAGCCCCAAAAAACAGTTGACCTAACCTCTAAACCTATTCACGAGGGGCGAAGTTATAGAAACGGCCGCCAGAGCTCTCGGCGGAAAGTTCCAACATAGCCTACTGGTGACCAGTATCACGCAGAATACAAATGCAAATATCTCGGTTAATATTCAAGATACAGAATAAATGAATAGAACAATATTTATAGTAAATTTAATTTGCAATAAGATTTATTCTATACAATTTTTCGATCCGACGCATAATAACGGAGATATTTTGAATTTTCAAAAATCCCCCCCTCTAAACCCCCCCTCCCACTGGTCCGATTTCAGCCATTAACGAACTTGATCTTCCTTTTTACATAAAACGATTAAATTCCGAGTTTGGTAAAGATCAAACAAGAATTGCGACCGCTAGAGCGTTAACAGACAAATATATATATATATATATATATATATATATATATATATATATATATATATATATATATATATAATTTTGAACGGACCTCATTTTCTTCATCTCCTGGGTAGGATCGATGGACATTTGAAGAAATTTTTCGAAACTCGCATCATGAGTACGACCTCAATAGCTGATTTCCCTTAAGGGAAATCTGCTAAAAGTACAATAAAATCAAGATTTTTTTTTTTTTTTTAAGATTGGAAGAGAACGTTTCATGGTATAATAGCTTGTCGTTAATATGAGATGAGTAGCAGTGGGGGGGGGGGGCTCTATATTCCAGACTGAATACAAAGTTCGTCACGCAGGGGCTGCGAAAACTAAGCAGATTTCGCACATGTTGGAATGGCCAAATCTATTTTTTATGAGAAGGTGCGGGGGTTTACTGACAGCTGAAAACAGGAAGTTAAAAAAAATGTTTTTTGGACTTAGGTCCAAGGTACCAATTTCTTAGGTACTTGAAGGTTAGTGAAAAATCCACTGAGTAGAAGTGGGGGCTTACAAAAGGTTGAAACCTACAAATAAATCGGTTAATATGGGATTTAGAGAAAAGATCTATAACACAGTATTTGTAGGAAATTAAAATTTCACCAACATTGGATACATACATCTTTTCGATCCGAGTCATAGTAACCGAGATATATCGAATTTTGAATTACTCCCCTTTCAACGCCAGGGCTTTCCTCAAGGCATTTCCGCCATTACATAATAAAATCTTTAGTTTTCCATAAAACAATTAAATATGGATTTTGGAACGTAAAATCTTAAAAATTGACGTAACGCCGAAAACAATTCCATATATCAGACCCAGTAAATGTTCAACGATAACAAATTTTGGAATTTAAGCTTGGAAAAAAGTGGTTCATGAAATAATAGTTTATTGTTATCATGACACGAGTAGGAGCAGGGGTTTACTGAGTATTGAATACTAAAAAAATGCAAATATCTAGGCTAACATTCAAGAACAAAAGTATATAAAAATATTTGTAAGAAATTAGAGTTGCATAAAGATTCTATTCAACTTTTCAATCTTACGTATAACGACGGAGTTTGAATTTACAAAATAGCTGATTTCCGTAGAGGGAAATCTGCTAAATTGCAAAAATTTCCGTTAACATTCGAGATAAACATGAATAGAAAAATATATTCGGAAATTACGTCTATCTATCTATCTCTCTCTCTCTCTCTCTCTCTCTCTCTATATATATATATATATATATATATATATATATATATAGAGAGAGAGAGAGAGAGAGAGAGAGAGATCATCCCTTAGGTAGGATCGACAGTCATGAAAATTGCGTCATGAGTACAACCTCAATAGCTGATTTCCCTTGAGGGAAAACTGTCAAAAGGCATGACTTGGAAACTGAGAGTAACCTAGATGTGAAAAAGAACCCTATTCCAAAGAGGTAGAAGGGGTGTAACTACCTCCGAAAGCCATCATCCCATTGGCTGATAGTATGGCATACTTACCCCCTACCCCCTCCGAATATCCTTCACCCGCTCACCAGGTCCTCTTCTACTCACTCCTAGCTAGTACTTCCTTACAGGAGCTTCTTCAGTCTTCAATCTCTACTCTTCTTGCTGCGAGCTCACCAACAGGTCAGTCACTCATTTCTTACATGATTTATAAGCTAAAGTTTGAATGGATATTTGATTTTTGAAACAACATAGGAGGTCCGTTAGAACTTCAGATTTTATAACAAAAAATAGTTTATAAAAAACTACTACTACAATTTTTAGTCCAACATTGTAAAATTATTATTTTATATTAAAAACCTTAATTTTCAGAAAAAAATGAACTTATATACGGAATGAAATTTGAGAACATTGGGATTTTAAAAGTAGCCTAAAATGGATTCTATAATTTTAATGAAAATTTTCTGGAGAACCGTATAATGTCCAAAATTTGAGGCTCAATTGAAGTTCAAGTTTTTGATTAATGTTTTAAAAATATTTTGTACCATTTAACCTTTACATTAAGTAATATTTCATTTGTTTGGGGCTAAATTGGGCATTAAATAAAATAAAAATGACTAGAGTTACCCGAAACCCGTCTTAAACCATATAAGAAAAAAAAACATCGATGAATCAAAAATGTATGAAACTATACCCTCGATTTTAAAAACTTTAACAGAAAAAAGTTACTTGAACCTCCTGGTTATCTATACCAGAATTCAATCCTCTGTTCATTCATTTAGCATATTTCTTTTAAGGGTGGTATATTTAAAAAATGTTATTTTCCTTTAATTGTATTAGACTATTCTCAATTACTTCTTACATCAGATATTTCTTTAGTACCGTTGGACAGCCACATTCAACTCTGGTTCTCTTTGCCACACATTTCAATGAAGTGCTTCACAGTTGATGTTTAATTTTATCACTTATTGCATGCAAATAAAATCAAGATTTTCAGTAGATTAGAATATGGTGGGCCACACACCCTATTCCTAATCTAGCCAGCGCTACTTCTCTTTTATACCTTGGCGACCATATCACATAAGGTTCTCGGATTTTATTTATTTACTTCATTCCTGTGGCCGTTAATGATTTCACATGCCTCGGAGGATCATTTTCTTAAAGCTGTGTGCACTGCTATTTGTTAACTTTTTATCTCCGTGAGCTTACCCTTTATTCTAAGTCTTTATTTATTTAATTTTGTGGTTTCACCCTCAACGGAGCTGTATTCCTCAACCGCATCCAAAGCCAAGAATCTTAGTGTACATAACTATATTCGCCAGTTAAATGAATGTCTTAGAGCGCTAAAAATATGAGAAATCAAGGTTAAATTTATAGTTGTAGTGTTTTTGGAATTAATAAATTGTTTGCAAACACAAGTTTGCTTTTATTCAATGTAATAATAATAATAATAATAAAAAAAAAAAGCTTATTGAAGAAACGATCGTCTAATGCTACTGGACTACTTGACAAGAAAATAATAACCATGTCAATATGCATCTCTTTAAGCTGGTCTTTGGATTTCACCGTGGTCATATTGTCAACTTCAGAGTTTCTGTCAGGAGTTATGCTTCAGGCACTCGACTGCACTGACGGCAGAAAGCATGGGGTGCATATATCAGAATCCTAGAACAAGATCGTCTGGAGATGGTGTGAGTTTTTCGTCTGGAACGTCCTCGTTGAAAGCGCCAAGTAAATTTAGATTGCGATGGATATTAATTTATGATTATTATCTCCTTATTGTACTCACAAGTTTTTGGTTACCTTAAATGTGAGAAATTGGATTTTATAGCACAAAACATTGAAACACTTTTAGTTTCTTCTTAAGACTGTTAATTTAAAAAAAAATCAGTTGGGGAACATACATTGGATTTTTTTTTCGATGAACTTACTTTCCCAGCTACTTTCCTGTGGCATCGGATATGAGAATTTCATTCCATTCACATATTTTGTAGTGGTATTAAAAGTCTTCGATGGCTAATTGTGGTAGTAAAGTGTAACCTACTATGCTTTTTGAGTTTACTGAATTCAGTTTTTAAGTTTCTGGAAGTTGATGACCAAAGGTACTTTATTTGCATGGCGTGTGACATGTAAATCCACTTGATACTTTTATAACCAGGTTTTCAATGAAAAGCTTATTTGATTCAAAATAGTTTCAAAACGCTTTCAAATAACTGGCGAATTGTCCTGATGGCAGTAATACGCTAGATTCGCTTTAAAATCCACCTTCTAGAATTTCTTCTTTAATTCTAATTTTTATTTTCTGACTAGAGACTGTCTTTTTCAATCGACTCTGTGATTTTGATGGGTCTTTGAAAGCACTCTACATATTTATTTCAACATACAATAACTTGTTACATATACAACACGCTACCGATTCACCATGTAGAGTATGAACTAGAGATTCAACAAATACAATATGAACTACAGTTTCAGCATATACAATATGCGCTATAGATTCAACTTATACAATATATGGTACAATTTTCACCTCAATGCCAATACGGCTAAACTTATACTGTTGGTTGTTTGGAAGGACCATAAGTGCAACATTGACTAAAACGAACTCCACTTGGGAGGTAGTGAACGCATTGACTTGTGTTAGAAAAAAAAAACCTCGGTTAAAATTTTTTATTGCGAATTTGTTGTCATTAGTGGTGACAATAATAATCCTTTCATGTATATATTTATTGCCTCTGGCGTAATAAATAAAATGATTTATTTGTTCAGACTCATATAGCTGTAATGTTGAAATACCCGAGTTAATTTTTTATAACTTATTTATTTTATTAGTATTTATATATATATCTCTTTTCTTTTTCGCAACGAGAATCACGAAAGGATAAATATTCTTATTTTATCCTTGCCATTTTTTTTATATTAAAAACCTTATATTTTCAGAAAAAAATGAACTTATATACGGAATGAAATTTGAGAACATTGGGATTTTAAAAGTAGCCTAAAATGGATTCTATAATTTCAATGAAAATTTTCTGGAGAACCGTATAATGTCCAAAATTTGAGGATTAATTGAAGTTCAAGTTTTTGATTAATGTTTTAAAAATATTTTGTACCATTTAACCTTTATATGAAGTAATATTTCATTTGTTTGGGACTAAATTGGGCATTAAATAAAAAGTAAGTAAGTATAAGATAATTATCTTATAATACATAGCTAAATTGATTTGTGGAAGTTAAACCATGTTGTTCTGCGGGCCCTAGGATAAGTCCAATTTGTTTTATTACACTCTCACTTTTGATTTACTTCTTAAATTTTGAATTAGTGCAAAACTGACTGGGATTCAGTGGAAAAAGAGCATAGTTTACGTAGCCCGACGTCGTCGCAAGTGTGTTGTTCTAGCACACATGATATCAATTGCCTATATTGCTTAAAATTGAGATGTTCACAAGTGATATAATAGGTTAAAGTATAAATAGCATGGTCTTGATATGTACTTGATGAATAAACTCTGGCTGAAATAAACTCGATAATATTCACGTTTCAGCAAAATTTATGGAATATTAATTTAATTGTAAAATCCGCGTACTTATTTCGTCTGAAATGGATCACTTTATTTATTTTTCTGTATAGTTATAATTGGTTCAAATATGGAGGGCCAATACTTTCATTTACACTCCGTTATGTTGTCCTGCAATATTAAGGTACAGGTATACTTTTTGTACCCAATGTCAAAAATGTGGTATTAATAATGGAATAGTCATCTGTAACGTCTTATATATATTTTTTCCAGTTTAGCTTAAATTGGCCAATGAATTAAATCTCATATTTTGCATTACTGAAGGTTCTTTGAGAAATACTAATCCCCTCGTCTTCCCTAAAAACGTTCCTTGACTATCTTCACTTGAAACCATCAAACATTAGAAATTTCTAACTGTTTTCATAGAGTAGGCAAATGCCAGCGTGAGAAATAATGAGTTTTGTAACGTATGACTGTGTAACCACAAGAATGTCAGTCAAGTGCAGTTCAACCCATTTTTTGATATGAAAGTAGTTTATAGGCCGAGATGTTGGGTAATCGAAAGATTATAAAGGGCGGGGCCAGAATAATATCTAATTTTAAGATTGTTGATAAGGCAAATGCTATATTAGCAAGGATTTGAAAGGTGCATTTTTGACGGATGCAGGAAACAGGTGGGTTAAACTCCGATGCATCTTGTGGATGACACCTACTTTTTACTCACAATAAACGCTTTGTTTTTAACAACTTCATTTTTGTAGAGTGACCCCAAACAGATATGAGCAGCTTCAACAGCAGCTGGAGTGCAACTAGGGACAATTCTATATCTATTTGTATTTCTTATATATATCCGAGGTATTCCCTAGACTCCAAATTTCTTGAAAACACTGTATTTCTTGTATCCTTTCCAACAACGAAAACTACAGATGCAGTGAAGTCGCTAACCACGTTAAGAACTGGATTTTTTTTAAATTGCGATTATAACTGAATCATCAAAAGTCTGTCACGCAGGGGCTGCATATAATAAGCAGATTTCCCACCAACTGGCATGGTACACTGCTGATCTCATCTCACCATATATTCTACATATTCAAGTAAAAGTCCGATGACTCGAAGTGGACGGTAAATTAAATCTTAATTGATGACACCAATCCACATATCATTTGGAAGTATTTAATCAAAAAAAGATCTGTAGAAAATAATAATAAGTATTTTAAGCTTGGAACAGGATGTTTCGTGATATATTCGCTTATTATTAAGCTTAAATGACTAAAATTGTGGATTTACTGAAACTGATTATACAAAAAATCAATAATCGTAAATATTTAAGTTAGTGAAGAAGAGTATAGAACAGCATTGATAGAACATGCGTTGTTTTAAACTTCATCGCTGGGAACTTATTATAGTTGGCATGTAGATATACAGACTGCGTATTACACTACTTGAAACATAACATTTTCAAAAAAATATAATGTAAGGCCATACTGAAAATATTTGCAGAAATGAGCATTCTTACGTAAATATAATAATGTTATATGTTAAATAACTGATTCGTCGCTAAATCGCCCCAGTTGCGAAATGACATTATTATATGAATAAAATAAATAGTTGTCGTGTGCGGCATATCTCCAACGGTGTGGTTGATGTGGTGGTCCACAATATTTCACCTATTTTCCATGATGAAGCCGATTGGAAAATTGGCGAAATATTGTGACCTACCACATCAATGATACCGATGGAGATACACCGCATATGACAACTATGATAGAAAATGGTATTTACACCAAGATTGGTTACATATAATTTTTCGATTTGACTCGTTGTAACGGATTTCAGCTGTTAACGAACTTGATCTTTAGTTAAACATGAATCTGTGGCGGAGGTGAGTCCGTATAGTAGTAATAACTTGTGACTCGATACCCACTCGAGGTAACCGCAAGATAACCTGCGGAAAGTGATATTATTATTATTATTTATTAACGTCCACTTTTTGCTACTCAGGCTAATTGGGACGGGTTATCTACAGGTTACCACCCTTTTCTAGCCAGGGTGGGACTTAGGATGTTATTTAATGAATTTCGTTATTAAATAATTTCCTTTGTCCAGGCGGGAATTGAACTCGCTACTCTAGGTTTTTGTACAAGTGTAACTTGTACACTAGGTTGTGTTATGATTCTGTTGTGTCGATACATGTTTGATTAATAAAATAGGTGTTGTCAAATATGTATTTAATTATTAACGAAGAACGTTAAAAAACGTTTAAATATCGACTTTGGACTGTATTAACGACCTCCCAAGTGAGGACAGTCGTAACGAACGAAAGAGGGAAACGAGCACTTCAGAAATGGAGACCCCTGAAGAGGTGGTATATAGACCTCGAAACATGTAGAGCAGTATCAATAAAGTTTAAGCGAAAAATTGTTTTTTAATGGTGATCCTTGCCAAGAAAATATGAAGAATATATAAAAATATTGGGCCCAAAATAAGAAGAATATATATATATATATATATATATATATATATATATATATATTAAATTTTGAAATTCATGATGTTGTTTTGGGCACTCATGTATTTAGGTTCGCGAATATTTGAAGGATTTTTTTTGTGATTTTGTCTTGTTAGGGACCTCAATAGATCCTTTTTCGTACGAATACCCGCTAATATGAAATTGATTTGGATCAGGTTTAGCCTCTCAGGAGACGACAGTGAAGATTGAGTTGAACTCCGATGATCACAGTGAACACTATTAGTGAGATAGTTCAACTCCTAGAGGTTAAAAATGAGTTTCTCATAAGCAGAATGACATATCGTATTTGACGATTAATGTTTTCAACACAATAAGATGAATTCCACGACTGTGTTTAATTTCTACAGTTAGTGCCATTTGTGTTGCGAACCGTTACCTTCTTGTACCTGTCAGGTGTGAATGATAAATCATCACTAAAAGGGGTCATGAAATGCCCTCAACCGCCCTTGGTTTTTTCTCTCTCTCCAATTCATTCGTTGGATTTAACATATAATTTATGGTTGGAATAAATAGATAGATAGAAATATTCTAGACCGGAAAGAAAAACAATTAATAAAATATATCTCAATATAACATTATAATTTTATTGAATACTTTTATCTAAATCACTCAAATTTTAGTAATCCAAAAAGAAAAGAAGGGGGAAGGAATCAAAGAACGTATTTCCATGTATCTCACAAAGTAAAACCTCAATGAAAAGAATATTTGGTATTTATTCTTGTAATGAAATGGCTCATGATATACCAACTTATTATAAGGGTTTACGAAAATCTGAAAACTGTAAAATCCAAATATCTTGGGTAATATTCATGATAGAGAAAATATGTATAGAACGACATTTATAAATCTTTTAATTTGCATTTAGATCGGTTCTAGTAGAGAAACAATGTTATTTTAAATGTAATTGCCTATCAATGTCCAACTCATATCATATTAACAATAAGCTATAATTTCAAGAACTACATTATTCTAAGCTTAAATGCCAAATATTGTTTTCAAGAGACCTTTATTTTGCAAGATACATTCAAATTCGTTGCATGATGACTTCATCAATTAAGATTTTACGTTCTTGTTTCGAAGATGTTTACTTGATCTGTACGATACTCGATATTTAACTTTTTTAGACAAGACTAAAGATCACATTCGTTATTGGTGGTAGTCGACTTGGAATAGTGGGGTGGGGATTCAAAAATTCGAAACACTGTCGTTATTATGAGTCGGGTCTTGATAAACTATTGATGTTCTACAATTGTTGAGCTATTCATTTTTTCGTAACTCAAGTATTAAACTCGAGTTATTCGTACTTTATGTTTTCGGCCTTCAGTAATTAAACAAATTTCTATTATAAACACTGCAATGGTCGTCGGCTCGTAATGTTGATTATCTATTCATTATCATCATAAATAAATAAAGATTATTTATGTTTCTTTATTTTAGTAGTAGCTATCTGGTGTCTTTCACATTTAAAAGACAAAAATATCTATTATATTTTATAGCCCCACCCTGGCTAGAATAAGGTGGTAACCTGTCGATAGCCTGTCCCAATTAACCTTAGCAGTAAAAAAAGTAAACGTTTATAAATAACAATAATAAAAAAAAAAGAATCATATTATATTTAATGTATAAACTATATCCTTAGAAACTCATATTTTTGGAAAATGTAAGTTCATGCTCATACAATTAAAATTTAAAAAATGCTTAATGATCAAGTTGTGTATGCCTTTGATATCACCATCTTCTTCTCCTTCTTTGTAATAAAATTATAAAGTTGACTCAAATTCTATTTAAATTTCACTTGGATTATGGATTTAGTACATAGCAAAAATTTTTAAGAATGTATCGTATATATGCTTTCAAAATAAGTGTGGAATTTCTTTTAGTTTTGTCATGCGCAAGGACGCAATATTAGGATATTCGCTGCACTAAAATTTATTGGTTGTTTTGCAACAAGGGCTTTCGACAAGAAGGAAATTACGATTTTATTGAAACAAGAGTTAACGTTTCAACTTGAGTTTCATTTCATATAAACAGTGAGGAAAGTTTACGATGTTTATTTCAGGCACTTCAAACATTAAAGCGTGTGCATTTCATATTACATCGACACGCAATGCCCCCATGTTTCTCAGAACCCGACATATTGACTTTGTTTATGATCAAATTGCTGACGTCTTTTGGACGGTCATTAGTAGAAGCTGTTGAAGGCTTAAATTTGATTGCTTCATTCACCAAATAGAAGGGCTCTTGCATAAGGGTTGAGTTGGTAGAACTGGTTTATTCGGGGGGGGGGGGGGGAGGAAACCTGCGCCGAGTCTGTCGATACTCTGTGGCATTAGTCAAGCTCGGGTGTCCACACACACACACACACACACACACACACACACACACACACACACACACGCACACATACGCGAGCATTCCAATAGACACGGCTGGGTTTTACTCGCCCAACGAGTTTGGATGCACCCTACTGTACTCAAAGTCTTTTGAAAGCCCCAGGGTCACCCAATGTCAAGACCGTTCTCTAGACCTCTAGGCGGACGAAGCAATGACAACAAAAAAGAATTCCCTGATATTCTATAACATAATAGGTTGTAAGGCTTAGCCAAAATAGGTTTATCAAACCAACAATCCTTATAGTTCCTACTTCAAATTAAAAAAAAATGTCCGTCACGCAGGGGCTGCGTTAACTAAGCAGTTTCCCACGTGCGTTACGTATGTGCATTTATTTATAAAAGTAAAATTTCAACGAGAACAATATTTGGTATTTAGGCTTCAAATAATATGCTTCATAATATAACAGCTTATTGTTGCTATGACATGAGTAGGAGTGGAGGTTTACTAAAGGCCGAAAACTACAAAATGCAAATATCTCGCTTAATAATCAAGATAATGAAAAAAATGTACTTGACAACATTTATAGAGCATTACATTTTCAATAAGATTGATCCAACGCATAACAACGGAGGTATTTCGAATTTTCGAAATTCTCTCCCTCTACACCTCCCCTTCCACTGGTCTGATTTCAGCCATTATCAAACTTGAGGCTACCCCTAGAGCGTTGACAGACATCCGTCATATATACCTGTAAGAGGGCGTCTTGCAGACGCACCCCCCTAGGGTGGTTAGGGGTTGGTTTGGTGGGAGGGTTCGGGAGTTGTCGGGGGTGGGTAGTAGAGGTGGACTTTAACTTTTACTTTAAGGCGCCCATCGTTAACAGAGGCGCACACGCTTTTCTATATACGTGTATATATATATATATATATATATATATATATATATATATATATGATACATGAGTACGACCTGAATGGTTGTTTTCCCTTTAGGGAAATCTGGTAAAAAGGTGGATTTACTAATGAGACAAGGTGGATTGGAAGTACTAATGAGACATTTTTGGCACCATCACACTGAAGTCTCTATTTCTCTCTTAACCTGAGTAAACCATACTTGAAATTTTAACTGGAGACTAGATGCACAGTAAAATAACATTTCCATATAACAATTTTGGAATGGAAGTTTTTTAATAACGCCACTCATATTCAAGTTAGAGATGGTTGATTTTAGTAAATTGATTATATTTTCCAAAAGATAAGTTATGTAACTTCTTCAATAAGACGAATATTACCAGATATAGGTATTTAGAGCTTTACATTTCACCTTTCCCTAAACCTCCTCTCTTTTTGTCAGTTTTTGGGCAATCACGATCTTGACCTTTGGCATTTTAAATTTGCAACCCAACTTCACGTCGTCAAAAATAATTTAGTAGCGTTCCATGAGAACGCCTCAAACGAATTCTGAAATTTTATGCATTTCCATAAAACATTATGAATACGTCTTTCATATTTATTCAGGGAATGCATTTTATCAACATGGGTTATATTTACCAGTCTACCATAGATAGGAGTGTGAGTTATCTTAGAATACTCCTGATTTCCCGGTAAAACAATTTTTATTTAACCCAAAAAGAAGGGTTACAATCTTTGGCAATTACCTCCGGTTTCGGATACTACTTCTTAACCCATAGAATTAAAGGAGAATACTAAAATAGAATTTTATCCAATTCGATGTTGGAATCATTAAATATTGAAGGGAAACTAGATTTCTTTGCAACCATGAACGATAATAAATTCGTCGATATTTGCACAATTGTTAATTCTATCTTCTTGATTAATGCTATAACATGATGGTAATTTGGTGACAATAGAGATTACTGACAACTGATGATGCATATTTACTGATCAACGTATGGACATTTGTGCTATGCGATGATGAATATGACGGTATTAATCTGAGCATAGGTCTTTATATTCTTGTAACAAAGCTAGTACTATTATAAAGCTAAAAGCCCTTAAACTTCTTTTATATATTTATTGAAAAATAGTATTTAATACCCTGGAAAATATCCATTACGGCGCTCAAGTGGAGAATTCAAAATATGATTTAGAGAATACTCTAAGAATGTCAAATCAGATGGTGAGTAGTTCTAACAATATTTCTGTAAATGCAATGCATTTTTCATTATTAGTCTCTTTTCCCGACCTTGGTTTATTGCCATGAGTCACTTGATTAGAAGTGCAATATCTATGATTAAGACCTTCTTCTTGCTCTTTTTAATTGCTGTTCTGTCAACAAGTCTTCCTGAATCACGTAAATGAAATGATTTCATAATTATATTCATAAAATAATTAGATGATTCTTTATACGTTGTGGAATTCAGAGCCTTGCACGTATATTGGGAAAGATTTTAATGATTAAACTACCCTTCACACAACTAGAGACATAAATCAGTTTGATTATCAATATGATGCTATAATATGGAAAATAAGATAGTTTTATTCTGTTATTCTCTAGGGCCAATGAAATTACCTAGGTATCTAAAAAACTGAATAACACTAACATCGATTCATATCTCATTTTCGGTCTTATCCTGGATTATTCCTCATAATTCTTAAAGTAAAGATGTATTTTGGAAAGATTTCACGTTTTTAAAACAATGGGAGCGAAGGCGTTGGTCTTAATACTATTGGTCATCCTAGAGTTGTGGGTTCGATACCTCCGCGGATAATAGGAATTTATTAGTGACGAACTCACTAAATAAAACTCTTAATCCAACATTGGCTACAGAAGGATTTATAATCTGCGCTCACAGCCATAGTAACGTGAAGTGGGAGTTAATACATAACAACATATTTTCTAATCACGCTACACTTTTAAGTCAGGATATAGAATGTTTCATACAATTATCAGTAGCATTAAATAATGTAAATGAATTAGAGTTAGAATATAGTTTTAAAAAAGTAATAAAACCTGAACTATTATGCCAAGCCTACCTAGTTTGAAAATTGTGAAAGAATAGTTACAGGTATTGGTAAGTTTTCTGAAAATTAAATGACTTCTGGCACCAGCGTTTATATCATTCTCCTTGAATTGAAAGTTGAGACCGTTTTATAATTACATTGATAATAGCAACTAGTCTACTTTACTTAAAACACAATACAATATTATTTCATCTCAAATAAATGTTCTTTAATTGATAAACCCTAGAAGGCATTACTGTTACTCATATCACATTTTATGATATAGTGTGATCACATATTGTTAGTTCAATTCGTATTCGAGTTACGACAAAACTTATTGATTAAACGTTATTGCAAATAGCTTAATTAGCAAGAATGACTGTATAATGGTTTTCTATGGTAAAAATGATATCTGAGACTCAAGGTCAGAATTACCAGAATACACTTATTATTTTTTACGAAGTGTTTAAATAGGAAATAAAAAGTGTATGCGATCACATAATAATTTCACCCCTATAGCGTTACTGCTAGTATACTGAACGTATACACAACACACAAACACAAATTTGAAAAGAGTTATCAGACATCAGAGAGATATCAGAAAAAGAGCGGTAGACATGTGTAATATTTTGAAGAATACCTCATTTGTAAAATCCCAATAGCAGATTTCTTTCAAGGGAAATCTGCTAAGATAACATAAAAGTCAAGTTATGACGTGATGCCCAATGTGAAACAGATGAGGCATTAAACAGTCATGAATTTCTTTATACTAATCTTATGCTCGATTAGTATATGACCCAGTGTTATTTCTTAGAGCTATAATGATGCAGTAATCATAGAGATGTTGGCCTTAGCCCGGCGATTGCTGCAACCTGTGGAAATTGGCGAAAGGTAAGTTTGCAATAAGCAACACAGGCTCAGCTGTCTTCAGCGGGAGAATTAGTTTGCAGCTGGATAAACATACGTTAAGAGTCATTAGCAACACTTCTGTAAAACGGTC
The DNA here is from genome assembly GCA_019009955.1 of Riptortus pedestris. Classification (NCBI taxonomy): domain Eukaryota; kingdom Metazoa; phylum Arthropoda; class Insecta; order Hemiptera; family Alydidae; genus Riptortus; species Riptortus pedestris. The sequence goes on from CM032231.1 coordinate 71,919,638, forward strand.
TCCAAGCAAGCCGTTACCAATTTGATAATAATGCGAAAGAACACCTAATTCTCACAAGTATTTTAATCTCGTATTTTGTATAGAATCCTTTTTATGGCATTTATGTTTTGCTTATGCCAAATGCGGTTTGGAACGATTTTCTAACTTACATTATGAACAACATTGCGTGACTTAAATATATAAAAAATAAAAAAATCAATGAAGACCATTATAATTATTAGGAATCATCTTTTGAGAATATAATTCGTGTGCTAGATATCGTATTTACTTTTCATAATATCAGAAGCTACCACCTGTTCCAATATTTCTAAATAAAAGCATTTTTTCTGTTCAATTTAAAAGCATATTACAAAAAAAAATAGATCTGAGTAGCACTGCATGATTTCCTTGTACTCTTATAAAATTAAAGAAAAGAAATGATTGGTTTGGTTTCAATCGAAAATAGTATACGGCATCTCCGTTACAATGCATTTGTTTGAAAAACGTTATAAAACATTATTTACAGATCTTTCCATGATAAACAAATAAAGTCCTCTATACGCATGTTCTTTACCTTTTATAGTATTTTAACCCCCCTCCACCTCATTCTGTTGATGTCTATCAAAAGAGGAGGTGCACGACAAGACGTCTCTACAATCCTACATATGGAATTCCAACGTTCTAAGCCAGTGTTTGAGTAATGCCAAATACATAAGTACGAGCATACGTCACGCAAAAACTACCCAAAATGAGTCCTGGGATAAATCTGAAAACCCAAAATTTTCGTGTTTGCAATGCTTCCTTGACTTCGAAAACTGGCCATCAAAAGCTATTGTAGTGCTGATAGAAGTTGTATTTGCTGCCAAAATTGTATTGTTAGTTGTATTACTTATCAGTGAATTACTCTTCGGGCTAATTCTAAGAAGGAAACGGTATTTACGAATATTACAGTAAATTAAGTTTTTAATTTTCGGAAACATTTTTCAATTTGCATATATGACATTTTTCGTTATTCATCCTCCCTAAAGTAACCGCTAAACGGTAAAAGCTAAAATTTAATTTTCTCGTTTTGAGTAACCAGTATCGGCTATATATACTTTCTAATGTATTATATTCAAAGTAGGCGACCCGAGTACACAAAAACCAAATGAAAAAAAAAATAAACTTAGTGGAAAGCATCATTTTTCACCCTGTGGAGTAGTGGGCTGGGAGACTAGCGGGTGCCCTGGAAAAGCTGACTATAGTGACATATCCAGGGCATGCTCCAGTATTCCCTTTTTGTCCAGGGAGTCGCTCCGTACCTAAAATCCTATTCACCCAGAGCATCCCCTTTTTTCCGCACGCACCCTCCACCTCTGCCATTCTCATAGCACAAAGAAAACCTAGAGGCGCACGGAACAGGAAATTGGGACCCGGGACCGAAAAATAATCTAGGTGGATGGGTGCTGGGGATGGAGGGCCTGTGAAGCTGGAGTGTGCAAGTAGCCAAGCCTTTCAATGAATTTCGTCTTCAGGGGAACAAACATGTTCATGTAGCATGTTGATACCACAACAGTTTTATGAAAACAAAACACATTTTTAGGTTTATTTTAACTACTTATAGTCGCAAACAAAATTTAATAATTTTTTTTTTTTTTTATTTGGTAACTTAGTACATACTAAGAAAATGTTCAAGCTATAGCTATACATATCTATGATAGTCGATACATCGAATTGGTGGGTTTTATTCCTGCGTGTGTTATTGGACTCCATTAACAATTAGTAAAGAACTCCCTAAATAAAATCCCTACTCATTTTTAATTTCAGCTGGTGGTGAGGGTGATGAATCAGGTTAATCAGAGACGCTTTTGTGGCTCCTCACAATTTATTTTTTCTAACGCTTAGCACTTAGAATTACATTCACATCCTCAGAGCGTAAGGCGTGCCTATGGGCAGAGATGCTACTGGGCTGAACTCTGCTGAAGCCCTCTGCTCGATTACGGAACCACTGCGTGACGGTTTATTTTATTACAATAGTTATTACCTCATGACTTGCTCAAATGTATTCTCAAATTATATGAAATCTTCGAAAATACACTAATTGCTCAGCTTCTATTTGACGGACACTTTAAAATTCATTTTTTGTATACTGATTTCCTATAAATTCATTTCAAAAAATAAATTTGAAACACCGGTCGAAAAGTTTAGCGATGTTTGAAAATTGTAGATACACTCGCATTAGTGACAAATGATACGGTGACTGGTTTAATAATCCCTCTCTATCCCTGCAGATTTAATGCAATGTCTTAAATTATCTCAATCACATCTCTTTCAAGTTCCGCAATTGGCTATGTTGGTGATGCAATGGAGAGTTCCTTCCATGTTGAACACATTACCCTACTTTAATTTATCATGTTTCAAACTGTGAAACAGAGCTTCCTGTTAAATTCAAGGCGTGGTATAAGTTCATAATTAGGGAATACTGAACACAATATAGTTTAATGCTTTTCTAGTATATTTATATATATATATATATATATATATATATATATATATATATATATTGTTCTTAAGCACAAAAAAAGGTTAGAATGTATCTCTTTATTCTTGAACTCATAACTCAGAGAGAACAAAAAACTATCTTGTGTATCTACAACTACAAAACATATGTTTCTACACCTAACCTATATCTTACAAATCCAAAGAGATATAAATATAAGAGATATATACATCTTTCATTATAATATTTACTCCCTAACATATATATTTTTTGAACCCGAGATCAGATTTGGACTTGTGTCAGTAGAATTTAGGGTCTATTTACACCACAGTTTAATAATATCTAACTCTTCACGAATTGCTTTCAGTAACTGTATACTGTTTTTGAACAAAACTTACTGAATGCCTGAATATATCATGCATCAGTAAATCTCTTGTGGATCGTTATGCCTCATTTAATAGTTGAATTACTGCTATATATGTTTCTCTTAAGCTATTAGCAAATAACAACAGCAATCGCTGACAAGCCGTTTGTAAATGAAACACGTTTCGTTGTTAACGACTTAGTTTAAAAACTCTACATGTTTCAATTCTCATGAGGCCTATTGGGGCTCCACCTAGTGAGCCCACTCAAAACTTCTGAGTCCATTTTTAAAACTGACTATTAAGACTGTAATCATCTAAAATAACTAAGGTAATAAATTGAGCTAAAATTTCCCTCAAGAGAAATGAGCTAATGGGAGATCAGCTATTGAGGTTGTTCTCAATAGCGCAATTTTCGAAACATTTCCCCAAATTTCCACCGATCCTACCTACTAGATGGTGAAAATGAGGTCCTTCCAAAAATTTTTTATATATATACTGAAGATCACATTACGGAATGACTGAATAAAAAATTGTTTTTTTATCACGAATATTAAGAGAGTTCTAAGCATTTTTTATGTTTTCAGCCTCAGTTATAATCGTCTGATATTTTTTTATAAATAACTGAGCACATATCAATTTCTGTTTAAATAGACTTCTTACGAGAGAAATCGGGAATAAATGGTGAGATGAGGTGAGCAGAGTTTCAAACCAGCTCGTGGGAATCTACAATTGTAGTTTCTTGCCTTTAGACAAAACCCCACTACTCTCTGCTAAATTTATATCATTCACATACTTAGTTTCATAATCATAGGTCAAATATAGACTTTAGTAACTATCAAATAAAAGTGGTAGCAGCTAAACAACAATTATGTATGCGTCGTGAGGGAAAATCTTTTCCCGTACATGCTAAGGTCGGTAACCTTCTCCTAGGTCGGTTACCTGCGTGTGCTAGGAGAGATCATTTTTTGCAGTAATTATCACACCAACAAACTTCACTAATGTGGGAAAACGTACGTAAGCAATGATGTTAATACAGCATCGGGTGAGGGGGGAGAACTCTTCAGAAGAAACTTGTAATACATTTTAGAAAATACCATGTGATGGCGTGGAGTTCTAAAAATTTAGACGAAATCTTTTCCTCATACTAAATGTTGTGAAAGCACCATCGTCTACCAACGCTATAATCATTGGATCTGATTAGGAATGTGCTGCGCAACTAAATGGCACGAGCAAGCAAACCTCATTTTAAGCAAACTTCCCTTATGGGAAATCAGCTATTGACCCATGACGCGAATTTCAAAAAGTTTACTCAAATGCCCATGGATCCTACCTAGTAGATGACGAAATGAGGTCCATTCAAAATTTATATATACTTGTCTGTTACCGCTCTAGTGGTCACAATTCTTATTTCATCGTAACTAAACTCGATATATAAGCGTTTCATGTAAAACTAAAGGTCGAGTTGGTTAATGGCTGAAATCGAACCAGTGGGTTCAAAGGGGGTGAATTTCGAAAACTCAAAATATCTCCGTTATTATGCGTCTGATCGAAAATTTGTATAGAACCAATATTATTGCAAATGTAATGTTCTATAAATGTTGTAGTGCACGTTTTTTCACTTTCTTGATTAGTAACCGAGATATTTGGATTTATTAGGTTTCGGCTCTCAGTAAACGCCCGTTCCGACTCATGTCATATAAACAATAGGCTGTTATAATATGAAGCACTTTATTTTAAGCTTAAATACCTAATAATGTTTTCATTGCACCTTTACGTTTTGAGATAAATTCAAATATGCGACGTACGTGGTAATCTGCTTAGTTAACGCAGACCCTGAGTGACGGGCACTTTTTTTTAATTAATAAAGTCCAAGATTTTTACCAAAATTTGGCCCATAAATGTATGTATCACTGAGAGAAATATTAATAATAAAAATACTAAAATACATATAGTATGTATATACCTATAATTAAAAATTAATTTTTTTAAAATGAAAAAAGATCTGGAATCAGATGATGTCTAAAGTTTTCGTTTTCCGATATTCCAGAGAATTTTTATCAGAGTTGTGCAAAATTGTAATTACAATTACAAGTTACAACTACATTAGTTGAAATATAGTTACAATTACAACTACTAAGGTAATTAGTTATTGGTAATGGACAACTACATTTTTCAACTAAAGTAATTGTAATTGAAATTTCACAACTACAGTTAGTAGTTGAGAAAATCATTAGTTCCAAAAACAACTACAGTTAGTAATTGTAACTGTTGTTGTGGTTGCAACTACAGTTATTTGTGTAGTTACTTTAAAAAAACTGTCTGAAACACTGACTGAAGTAGTTGAGGCTGTTAAGAAATAACTACATCCAATGTTTAAACATTCAAAAGTTTATTATAGTACATATACTACATTATTATGATAACTGAAAATAATTTTAACGCAGATAAATGAAAACTAACGAAAATAATATGTAAATTCCTTTTTATATTTTCCCGAGTCGTATGAAATTAAATAATACTTTTAAACTTTAAAATTTAAACAAATTAGCCATTAAAATTACTCTAAACTCAGAATTTTTGTAAGACAGGCTATTTGATTATGATACTTTTGCCAACGCGGCAAAAGAAAATAATCTCTCTACTACTCTGCTCCAAAAAAAAAAAAAAACAGTTCTCGTCCTCACTTTCACTGCCACTCATTGTAATTTGTTTCAAAAATCTTTTCGTCACCGAGGACTGGTGAAGGATATAGACTGGAGTGCCCTGCGCGAAAGTGGCAAGAGGCGACCGCCAGAACAAGGGAGTGTGCTGATAGGAGCGTCCACCTTCAGTTCTTCTGACATATTCTGTTTGACATATTATGTGCACCAATTGAACGTGGCTCGTCTCAGGTGAGCAATTCATCACCTACACGAATGTAAATATTTATATAGAGGCTATCAAAATATATTCGCTCTTTGGAACGTTAAAACAGCTGATCTATATGTAGTTGTAGTTATTACTCAATAACTACAGTTACAATTACAACTACTAACTGTAGTTATTTTTATTTCAACTAGTAATTGGATTTATGAATACCAACTACATTTTTGTAACTGTAGTTGCAATTACATAACTAGTATTTATTAGTTGAAAACGTAGTTAATTACAAAAGTATTTAATTACTGCCCAACTCTGATTTTTATAAAGCTAATATCAAATTGGCACATATTTCCCATTAAGACAAAAAGGATGTTCATTAAACGTTCTGCTTTAAATACAAATTTCAAACAATTATGAGAAGGTAGTACAAAAGAATCTCCAACTGGAGAGAATCTCCCTTAAGGAAAATCTGCTAAAACTAGAAGGATGATTAAAACATTAATGGTGTCTACCAATTCCTTCCTGAGCCCACAAGAGGGAGCCACCATCTGGGCATGCAAGTTGGCCTTGGACTCTCCCCTGGCACCACATTTCCTTGTAGTTTTGAAAGACATTGGGCAATGCCATTATAAATTATTCTATCAGGCTATCAATCATATAATTTTTCCTGGTCTATCCACCCACATGTTTTTATAAAAATATGGTACCTGCCCGCATTATATATGGCCTATTGTATTATCACAGGTCTACATATACGATATTATGATACGAGGTAAAACTTAGTTGAGGTGCGTTCAAGATGAATGGACTGGTTTTTCAATCCAATTCCAAAAGCTTCTTTCCTTAGTCACTTTACTCTTTTTTATCATTATGAAATTTTGATTCTTACGGACCATTAAACTAAAAAAGTCCGTCACGCAGGGACTGCGTAAACTAAGCAGATTTCCCACGTGAAGTTATACAATAGAGAAATTTCACAAGAGCCGAGCCAGTCAAGGAAACGGCCGAACTAGCTTTTGGCGAGAAAGTAACTCTCGTCCGTTAGGCACCGAGATTAAATTAAAAACAATGCTGCTGTGAATATTAAGTAAACAAATAAAGGGCAAGTCAAATGGTAAGAACCTTTCTGATAGCAAACAGTCTGAGTTCTAAACAATCAGGTTAGCCAGCTTTTACCGGAAATAAAAGAAATTACGTAAATATATTTGAATATAAGTTATAAATTTTATTCATAACTATTTATTATATCTAGTACTGTAATTGATAATAAACCGTAATACTTTTAATCACAACCATTCCAAATTTAGGAATCCGGGAAGCAAATAGAAAAGGGGGGGGGCAAAATACGATTCAGACGGTTATGAGATTTTCACATGATTAAAGAACATGCAGGTTAGCCAGCGAAGGTTTACAATAGATAAATATACATACAGGTAACACTTCCGTGAATATTAGTGAATAAATACAAACGGCAATGAGAAATCTTTCAGTGAATTTACAATATAAGTTAATATTCCCTACAACGGAATACGGCCAGATTGTAAACAAACAGGTTAGCCAACCTTGTAGCGCAGTATCGATAGATAGACCGGAAAAACAAACAATTAAAGATAAAGGGAAATCTGCTAAAAATAAACTTTACAAGAGGTACCATGGGAAGAGAAATTTTGTTGGTCGGAACTTAAAATCATTTGTTTATACATTTTAGAAACTGATTGTGAATTTTATGATGGTTTTGTTGGGAAGTACTGTACCATAATTATTCAACCAGATTCAGAAGCAATTAATCTCCTGATTCGTACTTCCATGCTGATATCATCACGTACTGGAAGTGGAAAGATGAATTCGGTATTTATCTTGGACTACTGTAATAATTCTTCGTTTGTTTACTTATTATATAATAGTTATCGTATATTCGTAACGAAATATGATAAAATTATATGAAATGAATTGTAGAGCTATCTTTTGTGATCATTTAAGTATAAATAAAAAGCATTAAAAATATTTTCTGTATTCCTAATAGTTACGGGGAAATACGAATTTTTGTATCTTGCCTCCCACCCCACTCTCCATACCCGATATCCCTGTGGCCGCCAAACTTAAATCGTCAGGACTCAGATTAGCCATTTGAGTTAAGGCGTTGGATCCCACTTGGTAAACCTAGAGTCCGATGTTCGATTCTCCCCAGGGCAATACGATTTTATTACATAACTATTATTATTGCATTATAAGTAAAAAACATCCTTTGTCCTATTCTGGGTAAAATGGGTGGCAACCTGTAGATAACCCGTCCTGATTAGTCGTAGAAGTAGAAAACTGGACATTTATAAATTACAAAGAAATGAATATATGAAATATTGGAATGCATCACAAAGTTTTAGGATGAAAATGAAAATTTTTAATAATAATGAATTTACTAAATGCATATATGGGGTTTATTAGCTAGGGATAGTGGGATATTGGCATGGAGGTCTATCATTTTATTTATTTATTTGAGATACCGCTACAATGGCGATTCATCTTTAAACATAGTAGAATATAATTTTAAAAAGTAAAATTAATATTAAAAATCTAAAAAACTAAATTTTACAAATGTAAAAAATAGATAAAATGCACAAAATAAAATATAAAATGTTAGTGTATTCACGACATAAGAAAGAAAAAAAACCCCATAAAGAGTAAAACTGGAAGATGGCAAATCTTATATTCCACAAATATAGTGCATGCTATATTTAATTTTCATAATGATAACTAAAAGCTTTTATATTTCATCAAATAATCCAATATTTCTTTAATACTTAAAAACATCAGTATAAAACTTTAAAAAACATCAGTATAAACTTTAAAAAAACAGTATAAATTAGCTACTGTCGAATACATAAAAGGCTAGTAGTTCGTATACATTTGTGGGCCATGGGTACGTTATTATTTGTGTGCAGTCAGTTAGTATGTGTTTTACATCAAGCGTCCTACTGCAGTAGCGACATATAGGTTGTGTTGGTATGTCCTGTACGTAGGCGTGTAAGTACAACGCCTTCTCTTCTAGAGTGTCTATTACTTAAAGTCCAGTTGAGCGTATTCGATTTGATTTCTCTTGGAGTGGCTGTACCCAGGAGCCGGTTTAGTCATGAATAGAGAAGTGGGCCAACAGGTGCCCTCATCAGAGAGATACAATCAGTTCAGCTATTGTTGGCTGATAGACCAAGCATCTACTACAATTGTTGTCAGAACGATGGGTATTTCAGTCAATGAAGAAGCGTCGTACTCATCTAGGCACAAGCCCGGAACTGTTTGCACTTCCATTTCAAAAATTCACAAGACAACTTGACCGTAAATAAAATTTGGTGCAGGCACCACATGACTACCTTGCATTTCTTTAAAATTAAATAAACAAAATGTTTGTGTGCATTTTGTTTAAAATTGTTCAAATTGAAAGCAATATTTCCGTTCCACTGGATCGGAAAAATGTCACAGAAACAGTTTTATCTCCTCATTATAAACGTCATATACAAATCTTTCTTATCTGGAACAGGATTTTATTTTCCTTCCCGTTTAAACGCCACACCTGGTACACTGGCTTTGAGAAAAGAGATTTGTAAAAATAGAAATCACAACAGTCCTATATATCAAATTTCAACATTCTAAGGCTTGTTGGTTTTGAGTTGTGGGAGATGCGCACAACGGAAACTATTCAAAAAGGAGCCAGGGATGGTCAAATCGATTGCAATGTGTATGATGCTATTTATTTGGAATAAACATTTTTACAATCTCAAATAGCAAATTGGGCATCAACACACTGCAAAACTCAAGTCCTTAATAATATACAAAATAATTAAGAATATGTGATTTGGTTCGGGTACCTTTGATCAAACGTTGAATATGATTTTATAAGGGGCCGTAGGTATCGTATTATAATCTCTCTTTTTGTGTTCCTGTTAACATCTCTCGTCTGATATGCATGTTATTGCAATTGAAGGATGCAATAGTACAAAAGACGTGTTCGTAAACTAAAAAAGAAAACATGACAAGCGTTGAGTAAAAGAAATGTAGAACTGAAGAAATAAAAATAAAAGAAAAGAATAAATAGAATTGAAAAAAACCCAGTGAGCACTCGAAAGAAATGGAAGCATAAAAATAATATGCTTTTCTTATCCATGCTTTTTACATAAATGAGAAAGTTGAAAACGTTTCATTCTACTACTCGGAGAAGAAGACGGAACTGGTACGTAGTCATGGTACTTAAGGTTCCTAAATAAATCTTTAAAATACATGTCAATTTTAAGGTGGGAAAAATTGTTAATTTTCATTAAAATTAGCCTTATTACAATTGGAGAGGAAATGGAAACGAGGGAGTATTAATATTTTTCGAAATGCCACAAACATTCGATGTCCATCTATAGTTATCCCCCTCTCCAATTCATCAATGTAGCACTCTATCCTAAATAGTAGCATCTAAGAATTTATAGAATTCCATAGAGGTAGTAATGGATCTATTAAGGCAGGGTTAAAGTAGCCACTATTTAGGTCAGAGTCAAGGGGAAAGGCAGGTGAGTGTCAAGGATAGAGTCCTGTAACGCCACTAACCTCTACCAAGGTGTAATCACCTTTCACGTTCATTAATAAAGTGTTTTATTTGTGAGAGCTGACTAAATGAATATGGATTTTGGTGGTGGTGAGATTGACATTTCCTTAATCAAGTTTCAGTGGTTATTTCTATTACAACATATACGCTATTTTAAGATACATTGACATGATAAAATGATCAGACCCCAACGAAAAATAGAAACAAAATGGAAATTGGATGTATAGTGTTTTCGTGGCTGGACTATTTTAAGTAGTCACTTATACAATTTCTCCAGTTTTTCAGTTGTTTATTAATTTTTTACGATTATTTTCATATTCAATCTTTCTTAACAGCTTTTGAGGAATGACTGGGCCCAATAATTAGTTTGCTGAGTTCATGACCAGCTTCTTAACTGAAGTTCCAACAACCACTTTTCTGATAATTCGTAACCTTGGCTTTGAACTTTACCTCAATGGATGGGAATTTTATCAAATTTACAATATGGTCGGATGCTCAGTTTACTCCTATTCGTAATTTAAAAAAAAAAATTAAATGAAATCTGACAGTCAAGGACCAATATTAACGTGGTATTCGTGGTCAAACCATGCAGGTAGGTGACCATTTAAGAAATTTGTATATTTTAATTTGACATGCGTAATAACCTTCATACGGGGTTACTGTATCGTAAATAAAAAGTAGTTATTAAAAAATGTGGATAATATATTGTTCTCAATATGAAACTATTTTTCATACGAGCATATTGATCCAATAATATCCTTTCGTTTTTTACATTTATAACGTCATTGAAATTTATATTTGTGATGACTGTAATACAGAATTCTATTTGAGAAGAGCTTATATTTCTATAGGTTATATATTTGTGCGGTGAAGGCATTGGCTTCAAAAACCACGCAGCGGATAATTGGGAATCAGTTGCAGAAGTACTTAATGTATCAGAAGAGGAGTGTATTTTAGTGCTGTCAGTTTTCGACCAACACTGTGTGCTGCTTCTTCAGAGCAATATTGTTACAAAGGGAGGGCAGGTTGGTACAATCTCACAGTCCGTTAAAATCATCAGTTTTAGATGTGACACCGTGATATAGTAGATCCTTGCTCTCTCCTTCTGTAACAATATGGGTCTGAAGAAGGATACCAATGGTGTTCGTAACTGTTAGCACAAAAGTACATCCAACTTCTGAAGAGTACTTCAGTAACTGAAACCCAACTATCCTCTAACATAATTTAAAACCAGCAGATTAATAACAGAAATCATTATTCAACCGGAAAAGATGTCTTTCTCCTTGTACCAACTTTCATTGTGTTTTAAACCCTACAAATAGTAGACTTGCAGTGTATACTTATCCTCAGATGCATACAACCTTGATGAGTGCACTTCTCGTATATTGCACTCTTGCCTGTAACACTGTGACCTCTTTCATGAATACGCACGCGACAATGAAGAAGCCTCATTGGTCTAGGAACAAGCAAATTACATTCTCAGCCTTCTTGTAGATGGTACTTAGTCGTGGGGTGAAGGTTGTTTATTGACATAATTTTTGTACGATATTTATAAGTAGTTAGAATTCTCATAAGTTCCCTGCAACATACTTCTTGCTTTTATTTTAATTTCTCATAGAAGAATTATTTAGTTCATCATAGATTTGACAATTGTATTTTGGGAATATTTGTATAAAGTCCATCGCAGCGTAAACTAAGCAGATATCCCAAGTGCTGGCATAGAATTTGTGATCTCATATCACTACGTATCCTCTATTCACGTGTAAAAATCCAATGAGTAGAAGGGGGGGGGAGGCAGAAAACAAGAAAGTACATATAACTCGTTTAATACTTGAGTTTCCAAAAAATTCATAGAACAACAACAGTAAAAAATCAAATTTTTAACAAGATTGGTTCTATAACATTTTATGATCCGATTCATATTAACGAAGATATTTAGAATTTTTTAATTCCCCACCCATCTCTAAACCAGCTCTATTCTAGTTCTGATTTGAGCCAATAACAAATTCGATCAGTGTTTACAGGAACTGCTAAAAATCGAATATGGTATAGATCTAATAAGTATTTTCGAGTAAAGAACAAAAAATATTAATTCATCACGTCATCACATCACGCATTTAGACGTGTCTCGCATAACGATCGTTTAATGAAAACACATTTGGAATTGAACCTTGTAATGAAGTGGTTCATGATATAACAGCTTATAGTAAATATGACATGAGTAGGAGTGGGGGTTTGCTGATGGCCGAAAATTAAAATACGAGTATATCCAAATATCTTGGTTAATATTCGATATAGAGAAAACGTGTATATGACATCATTTATAGAACATTACATATGCAATAAGATGGGTTTTATAAAAAATTTCGAACCTACGCATAACAACGGAGATATTATATATATATATATATATATATATATATATATATATATATATATATATTATATATCCCTTAAGGGAAATCTGCTAATACATTTATTTGACATTTGAAGAAATTTTTGAAACTCGCGCCATGAGTACAACCTCAACAGCTGATTTCCCATAAGGAGATTCAACTAAAATTCTATAAATTAGGTGCCAATTGATAAATAGGGGGGGGGCAAGATCTCAGTTTCCTGAGGATTAAAACCGACGGCCAACTCCCCCAACTCATATGTAGGTGACAATGACGCAGATTCTGCTTACCGACTATCTCTTAACCTGTGAAATGAGCGGCCTTAACTAACGGGCTGGGTTGGATTCAATGCCTAGTTGTAACGGCCCCTGATGATGGTCCTTCGTCAATCTAGCCACCACCTGAGAGGCGACTGGAGCGTACAACGACACGCGTCTGCGCACTCACGTCAATTCCCTTAAGAACATATGACAATTCGAATGAAAAAGTCTTGTAAAATTCGGTTTTCAACAGTTTCAAAAAAAAAAAAAAAGTCGGTCAACGTAGGGCCTGCGTAAACAAAGTAGATTTCCCAAATTCTAGTATAACATACTAGCGATCTCATCTCGCCATATGTTCTCAACTCTAACTAAAAATCCAATGATTAGAAGTAGTTTCAAGAAATCCAAATAACTAGCTTAATATTTGAGTTAAGAAAAAAATGTATAGAACGACGGATTTTTGTACATCAATAATTTAAAAAGATAAGTTCTATAACATTTTTCGATTAATTAAGCAAGTGATAATAACAAATATATCCATATATATATATAAATGAATGTTTGTCTGTATGTCCTTTATAGAATCGAAAACGCCTGAACCGAATTTTATGTTACTTGTTATGTATATTACTACTAACCCAGCTTAGGTAGGCTTGGGTTTATTAAATATTTTCTGAGACGAACAGGAGTGGGGGTAATAAGGGAAGCCTGAAATTAAAAATAGCGATATTTCGCGCTTATAACTAACGTTGTTTGTTTTGTTATTTAAAGTAACTTTTGTTATATACACTTTTCGTATAACGAAGTATAAATGAGGTATACACGAAAAACTATAGAAGGTGTCAACAATTTTATAGTCCGTATTTTTTACTATAATAATATGATAGTCTATGATTATGTTATATATAAAAAAAGATACATGCACAGGAAACGGACAATATAACAATATTGTGTATATTGTAGAATTAAGTACATGACAAATACTTTTATTATTAACATTTCCCCAGCATGCCGGACTCGGGTGTAAATCCGAAGCATTGAGACGGCAAAATGTAAAAATATTGTACAAAGTAAAGCCCCCCCAAAAATACCATTATCATTTGATGGTTTCAAATATTTTATTATACCCCTTATAATGGTCTCATTTCACCAATTAAGAAAATTTATGTTTATTTTTAAAGGATACGTTTAACCAACCAACAAACATTTTGGCGCCTAGAGTTATTATTGTTCATTGACGACACAGTTAGTAATATACAATATTGAGGTACTTTGTGTGCATAGAAATGTATCATTTCCGAGAAGCCGAGAATATTTATGTATATCTGCGTGTTGTGTATTTGCTGGAGTAGTTTAAAACTTCTTCGATGTGGGAACGTATTCCATACAAAAATGATTGCTATTCTAATAGTAATCTTGGCGCTTGAGGTGAATGATAAAATGGATTTCTAAATAATTTCATGAGGGAGGATTCGCCTTTCTACGGGCTATAAAGCATTTATTAGCAATATTGTAAAGGTCAGGTGTGCTATTTGAACACAAGCAGATTGACCAACACATTTGGTTTCGCCAGAGCACCAGTTCATTCAATCCAATAAATACCAGAAATTATTTATTGAAAGATAATTGTATTTTTGGCTTCAACTTACGGAAATAAAGGACATTACAGATCCTATGAGACCAAATGGGCAATCACTCTAATATGTAATAAGCAGACCTCAATTGGGGATAGTGACTTGAAAGTCTGCAGAAGGAAGGCAAAAGAAAAGACAATACCGGAGAAGGAACAGTTGATTTCCCACGATTTGAAAGCTAAGAGGTTTCGATGGATAAGACATATGGCAAAAAGTAACTCATCCCCGCTCTCTGGTCAAGAAAGTAAAAGCGATAGTGGCAGGAAGCTGGCTACGAGGTAGACCAAAAATGATATGGGTTGATATAGTAATTAAGGACACATTAGAACCACGTAGTGAACTGGACAGTCGTCATCCAGAACTGAATATATGTCATTTAGAGCCCTAGCAACAGTAATTTTTATTTCTTTGCTTCAAAATTCTGCATAAACGTGGCTTGAAATAAATCGGTCACGCTGGGGCTGAGTAAACTATACAGACTTCCTACCTGCTGGTATAACACACTTGTGATCCCACCACATATTCCCTATTTATTTGTAAATAACCGATGAGTAGAAGGGGGGAGGGGGTGTTACTTAAGGCAGAATACAAGAAAATTCGAATAAATCTCTTAATACTTGAGTTACCAAATAATGCATAGAACAACAATTGCAGAGCATCAATGATTTAACAAGATTGGATCTATAACATTGGCCAGGTCCCCGGTCTACAACCCTCCTCCCACTGGTCCGATTTCAGCCGTTAACGAACATGACGTTGAATGTTAAACATTTTTACATAAAAAATTTAAATGTCAAGTTTGGTTACGATTATCAAAAATTATGACCACTAGAGGGTTAGTAGACAAATATATATATAGTTTTTATAGACCTCACTTTCGTCATCTCCTGGGTAGGATCGGACGACATTCAAATTTCTTCAAGGAAATTTTTCGAAAATCGCGTCATGAATACAACCTCAATAGCTGACTACCCTTAAGGGAAATCTGCTAAAATTGAATGTCGAATTACCTAATGGTCATCGAATCGGATGAGAATTAGAGGTTCTGAAAGGAAATTATTAAATTACATTAAAAATTGAAACTTTGTGTGCATATCATCGATTTTATGTTAATCAATCAAATAAATTTATAATAAAACATTTACAAGTAATAATTTTATTTTGATAGTTGAAATTCCTTAAGTCTAAATAGTATAGTTCAATTGACCATTTAAAATAATGGATTCAAATTATAATATGACTTTTGCGTATTTATCAACGAACTCCATAAGCTTACCACATTAATAAACGTGTGAATCTCACAGGTGCCACATGATCCGTCATTGGTGTGAGAGGAAAGGAATAATCGTCACGCCTGGGATTAGGGCGATTAATTCGAAAGCATCATTATAGACGATTCCCAACTTTCAGATATTTATAATATAACTTTAAAAGTTTCCAGTGATCTAACCGAATTGTATCAATATTTTGATTTGTCCGTTTTTGATAGACATTGGCCCAAGAAAAGATTTTAATTAGCTTTGTTTGATACCAAGAAAATATGACATATTTAATCATTTTATACAATGAACATTTATTGACAATTTTAGTGTATAGCCATTATTGGAATTTATTTATTTAGGTGTGTCACAATTTTAGCGATTCACACTGACTCATATTATAAAAAATTCCGCCACGAAGGGGCTGCGTTAACTAAACAGATTTCTCACTTCCTTCACGTATTTGCATTTATCTCAAAACTTAAAATTTCAATGAGAACAATATTTGGTATTTAGGCTTCAAATAATGTGATTCATAATATAAGAGCTTATAATTCAAATAAAGGGTTAGAACCGCCAATATAAATGATATTATTGTCATACCTCTCGGTGGAGACCGTCGTCATTGGCTGATGGTTGAGTACCGCTGGCAAGCGCTTTCGATGCGATGGCATCATCTTCAAGCCTGTTGATAGTGTACTGGTACCAGTACACTATCAACAGGCTTGAAGATGATGCCATCGCATCGAAAGCGCTTGCCAGCGGTACTCAACCATCAGCCAATGACGACGGTCTCCACCGAGAGGTATGACAATAATAAGAGCTTATTGTTAATATGACATGAGAAGGAGTGGGGGTTTACTAAAGGCCGAAAATTAAAAAATGCAAATATGTAGGTTAATAATTAAGGTAATGAAAAACGCAAATGTCTCGGTTAATACTTATGATAATGAAAGTCCGTCATGCAGGGTCTGCGTAAACTAAGCAGATTTCCAATGTGAAGTTTTACAATAGAGAAATCTGCATACTGGTAACACAATACCACCGTGGTTTTTTAGAAACGGTAATGAGAAATCTTTCAGTTAATAAAATAAATTCCCAACTGAAACGGCTTCTGAATTGTAAGAATAATTTATATTTTAATAACTCAAATTTTAGTAGTCCAAGAACTAAAGAAGGGGGAGGGGGCGGATGAAAGAACGTATTTGCATAAATCTCACAAAGTAAGGAAGGTAAGGTAAGGTTAGAAACGACAGGTAAGGTTAGAAGTAGCCTCCCCGGCCTGAGCCAAACTAATCCGAACTATACCCGACCACAGACTTCATAAAAATGAAAATATCTAGGTTAATATTCAAGATAGATAATAAATGTATATGACAATATTTATAGAAAATGTAATTTGCAATAAGATTGATTCTATACAATTTTTCAATCCGATGCATAATAACGGAGATATTTTGAATTTTCGAAAATCCCCCCTCTAAACCCCCCCCTCCCTCTAGTTCGATTTCAGCCATTAACGAACTTGATCTGTCTTTTTACATAAAACGGTTAAATATCGAGTTTCGTAACGATCAAACAAAAATTGCGACCGCTAGAGCGTTAACAGACAAATATATATATATATATATATATATATATATATATCACTCAGCCGTCCAACAACTCCAAAGGGTATCGGAAGTCATTACAAAAGGGTTCGAGCAAAAGCAGTACACAACGGGGCTCTTCCTCGATGTTTCAAATGCCTTCGACTCGGTATGGCACGAAGGATTGCTGCACAAACTCAGGATTACAAACACTCCAGCATACCTCTATAGTATTATTACATCCTTCTTACAAGAAAGAACATTTGAAGTGAAAGTAAACAACACTCTCAGCAGGAACCGGAATATCAGAGATGGAGTACCGCAAGGATCTATTCTTAGCCCTTTGCTGTACATCCTCTACTGCAGTGACATCCCGCAGGCGGAAAATTCTGTCTTAGCTACATTCGCAGACGACACACTCCTCCTCACTCAAGACGAATCACTAAACTCCTCCATACTCGACCTCCAAACAGCAGCCAACCAGGTTTCAAGATGGTTCAAGAACTGGAAGCTTTCGTTAAACCCTGATAAAACGCAGGCCAAGATTTTTGCTCTTCGTCGTTTCAAGAACGAAGATCTTCCTGAACTGATCATAGGGCTCCACTCAATTCCTTGGACACCGAAGGACCAGAGCATCCGCTATCTCGGAGTACATTTGGACACACGACTTACATGGCGGCATCATATCAACATTAAACTGCAACAAGCACAAACACGACTTACACAAATATACCCTTTAATGAACAAAAATACACCACTGAAACTGACCTGCGCAACACTACTTTACAAAACACTCATACTCCCTATATTAACGTACGCATGCCCAGTCTGGCTGGGAATCAGCAACACACACAAAAAGTGACTACAGTCCTTCCAGAGGAAAGTACTTCGAATAGCGGCGAATGCTCCTTGGTTTGTTATGAACAGCCAAATCCACAGGGAATTGGAGGTTACTCCTATTTCAGTACATCTTCAACAACTTGTAAGGATGTATCATGGCAGCCTCCCAATGTCAAGTGGAGCAACTCATTATAATTTAGGTGCAATGACTGAAGGACGACTACGTCCTAAATTGTACCAAAATCTCTTAATTTTGTAACAAATCTTGTATAATATCATCCATTTGTGTATAATACTTATGTATTGGTCCAAATAAAATTTTCTTTCTTTCTTAATTTTGAATGGACCTCATTTTCGTCATCTCCTGGGTAGGATCGCTGGACATTTGAAGAAATTTTTCGAAAATTTCGTCATGAGTGCAACCTGAATAGCTGCTAAAATAAAAGTTGGTATAGCCACTTTATTATAAAAAAATATATATATTAAGCTATCTACAGTGGAATGGTAAATGCACGGTTACATTTTCTCCAGTTAATGGGAGCAGAAAGCTAATTCTTTAAGTCTACGGTTCAATCTAAGTGTTAAATTTTGTTGAAAAGTTGTGTTTTTTGGGGGTGTTTGTTGATTATCGCGGGCTGTTGTTGTGTAGTAGTTCTGATAGTTTTGTGACTAACTTCTTGCCCGTTATTAGTCTGCAGTCAGTAAGTAAGTGTTTGAATTAAGGAGCCGATTTGTTCAGTTTATAGCCACTTAACTCGTTAGTGGACAGCCTTGACTTGAGTTCGTAGACTATCTCGAGAGCCCCTTCTCTCATTCATAATGGTCTGACTGATTTGCCTATAAAACAGCTGGGTCAATAACCTCACTTTGGTATTCTTTTAGCTTCATACATAAGTTATTGAAGTTTATAATTTATGTATGTGTTGCAAGCACACGGGCTATTAAATTGTATTACTAGTATTTATTTTAAGAAGGCTCATTAATGGTTACATCATTGGTGGTTTAAATTTGCATTGAAATGATTCATTATTAATTTTAGGTTTATATATTTCTAATGGGATTTAATATAGTAATTATTTATTAATTACTTACTGGTGTGTCGCAAGACAGGTGATTTACACGAAAATTTCCGTCGTGCAGGGGCTGCGTAAACTAAGAAAATTTCCCACGTGATGGTGTGCCATAGCACTGATCTCTTCCCTCTCCTTCTAACCCCCTACCCATCTTCGTCTCAATTCAGCCATTAACAACGATGAAGGTTAGCGTTGAATAAGGCGGTTAAATATCAAATATGGTATAGATTTATTGCATTTACCCCTCCAATTAATGGGTTCATGATATAACAGCTTAGTGCTATTATGACATTAGCAGTGTTGGGGGTTTACTGAAAACCGAAAACTAAAAACTTCAAATATTTAGGTTATTATTCTTGATAATGAAAATATGTATAGGAAATTATAATTTCAATATGATTGGTATTATACACATTTTCGATCTGGCTTATAATAACGGAGATATTTCAAATATTCGAAAATCCCCCGAAATTTCACAAAGTAAATTTTAAAAAAATTACCACATCAGTATATATTAACGTATGTGTATAGTTTATATATATATAGTTTTAAAAGGACCTCATTGTCGTCATGTACTAGATAGGGTCGATGGATATTTGAATAAATTTTTCGAAAATCGTGCCATGAGTACAACCTCAATAACTGCCATCCCTTAAGGGAGATCTGCTAAAAATGTACCTATATATGTAAAACTGTAATATTAAAATAGTTAATTCGAGGTGGATATTTTTTCATAGAGTTTTGGGTCATCTTAATACAAATTTATCTTGTCCATCTGAACATTCGCCCGTTTTATTTTAGAATTACTTAAACGTGGGTTTGAATAGTAATATTGGATTCTCATATAGAATTACTACGAACTATTCCATGCATAAGCTGTATGAGAAGCAAAGTGCCCGAAAAAGATCTTTTCAGTTTATAATGTAATTTATCAATTGGCATATTCAGCGATTATGGATTTGGCCTCCACGGAACTCAATCTTTTAAGGATTTTTATTATTATTATTTTTTTTGATAAACAGATAATTGTTTTCACCAGACAACACGGGTTTCGTCCTCATGAAGTGGAGCTAATAAATAGTTTTTTTTGTCACCAGCGAGGGTGTTTATTGCTTTTTATTTTTCCTTATTACCTGTCACCTTTCCTCTTGGTTATGTTTATAACGGAATACAAAAAAAGTAGAGACAGAGTAGTAATAACAAATAAGTTCAATATCAGGTATTGCAAAAGAGAAGCAAACAAAGGGTGGCCATAATGAATAAATTAATAACAAGTCCTGGCGATTCCGTAAATGGAATAATTATAGAAAAAAACCGCTTAAACTAAGCAAAGATTTCCTTCTGCTGAAATGAGACAGTTGAGAAAATTCTGTTTTTATCTTCTAGTACGTGGGGCAGTTTTGGTCAAGTGGGTGACGCTCTGAACCTCTGTAGAAAGGTCGTGTTTGCACTCCGGATTCACATTCTTTATTTTATTTTGTTGAAATTGAACTCCAATCTGATGCATACTCTCAGTCATCATCGTGAGGTAATTGAATAGCTACAAGAATAAAGAATTAGCCACCAGTATGAACAAGTTCGTTCTATAAGGAGTGTAAAGAAAAGCATTCAAATTGAATTTAGTACAAAGAAATGATACTTTCAAGTTCAGCGTCTTGATCATATATCATCATATGTGAAATAGTTTGCCTATATTTATAATATATTATCTTTGTATTGTTAATTTTCTTTTATGTGTAATAATATCAACGAACATACGTTACAAAATAAAACAACTCAACTGTACTGGCTCTTATAACGTTAAGAAATCCACTGTTGCACAGCAAATACAAATTGACTAATTACAAGCCATAAAGATTAATTCATTTTTTTGTGTCCTTCTCTTTTTCTAGGTTTATAGCAATTTTTTATGGCGTGAAAGTTGCTTTTCGATTTCATAACCCTCCGAGTGTTGCTATCAAGCCATGTTGCCATGTGCCATTAAAATAATTGTGTTTTCATGGATTACTCAATGGGTAAATTTGTATTCTAATTATTCATCACTAATTAAAAAAAAGAAATTATATAAAAAGTCAATATCTTTACGAGGCAACTAAATGAGAGCTATAAATTTTGTAACACTAATTGTTGATGTTGTAAAAATTCATTGTTTCAATATAAACTTAACGAATAGGTAAATAAAGTACAAAGCTACAGAACCTATGGGAAATCATTTGTATAAGACTTAATTTATTCTATAACGTTCTGTAATAACAGAATATTATACAAATAAGCCGCTTACATTTAAAATGTATTAAAAAAACATTCGTTTACATTTGCAATGCATTGACAAATTATATTGACTAAAACTTCTTCTCCCCATTAGAGGAACGTTTCTTATATTAACCATTCAGGGGCACTACGCGTCAGGTTATTATCAAAATTTCATAATATTAACAGTTTTAAATAGTTTTATGGATACGAATTACTTTAATGACAAGTACTTGGTACTAAATAAAGAATAAAGATAGATTGAGAAGAGGTATAGTGCATTCCCTTATTTTGTTTACATTCAAGCACTTTTCCCTTCAGGGACCAGTTTAAAGGGGGAATTTCGAAAATTCTAAATATCAACGTTATATTACGGCGGGTTGAATAATTGTATAGAAAGAATCTTATTGAAAATAAAATGCACTATAAATATTGTTATATACATTTATTCTCTACCTTAAATATTAAACGAGATATTTGCATGTTCTCCGTGTGGAGAGGGTGGTTTAAATGAGGAAATATTGTAAATTCCAAATATTGCTGTAATTATGAGTGCGATTGTATCGCAAGAGAACCAATCTTGTTAAGCTATTGATACTCTACAATTGCTGTCCTATATATTTTTTGTAACTCAAACATTAAGCTAGGTATTTGCACTTTCTTGTTTTCAGAGCCTTCAATAACCCTTCTCCCCCACCACAGCCCTAACATTCGTCGGTTTTTTATATAGAATTAGAGAAGAAGATCACAAATGGGTTATACCAGCACGTGGGAAATCTGCTTATTTTACGCAGCCCCTGCGTGACGGACTTTTTTCTTTATTGTAAGAGATTGTTTGTTTAAGTAGGATTCTCTTTTCTTTCCATTAAATGCAATTAAGCACTAAATGAATTCAACTTCCTTTCCAACTCGTTATGCCTACGAAGAGAAGATAAGGGAATGCCGGTGGTACTGGATCAGATGCAGACCACGCAATCTAATATAACTTCTAGACAGTAAAAGTATTACGAAACCAACCCGTTTCTGGATGAAAGCCGGCAAGACTTTCGTTGGACACTGACCGCTTACATCAAGGTCATTATGGCAGTTCTAACTCGCTATCTTTCTGGCAAACTGCAATAAGGATAACTATGCCGCACGCTTTGCTGCAGTGTGGAATGCATTTCGGAGGGAAGACAATTTAGTACGAGTACCAGTTGTATCATATACTAGATGAGGCTCATTGAGAAATGTTTTTTTAAAAAATAAACACTGCTGGACATTACAGTTTGTTGTGAGTATCTACAAATGTTTCCGGATTCATCCATGTAAATGTCTCAACGATTTTTGAATCATTTTTTGAGCAACTACTAATTTTGAGACAACTCCTAGCAAAGGAAAACACATGTCAACATTAAACATAATCCCTGAAGCAAAAATAAGCAACAATTTTTATTTTTGTTAGAATACTTCGTCAGATTCATCTCGAGTATCATTCCCTTACATTCCTGTCCTGGGAAGAGCCTCGACCATAGCATAAGCAGAGTTTTGTACCGTTCTATGTATATGGTGAATTTTGCACTTCTTCCAACATTGAATGATTGATTTTTTTCAAGCATTGCGTACAAGGATACTAGAATAAATTTCCATAATGCCGAAATTACCAAGATATTGTTGAAATTTATCATTAATGCCTAAGTGTAAACCTGAAATTGTGTTTCTAAGTTAACTTTCCAGCGCCCAGAACAAACTATCATCATGGGTACTCTTACCTGGAGAAAATTCTATGTTCAAGGATGATTACGAGATATGCGGTTTTAATTGCTGAATTATATACATAAAATGTATCGGTCACTAATCAATACGAACATTTTATTTTTATATTACAAATTTAATGAATATTGGAATTATTTGAGCACACGATACTTTATAAAATGATTAATTAAATATTTACCAACAAATTCACCGATACTTCTTCGTATTGATTATGAACAAATGTTTATTTTGATCCTGCTTAGTGAACTAAAACTGTATACTAAATTTGTAACAGGGAAGAGACAAGGCTGTCTTTAAATACTATTTTTATCGTATCCCTGAAAAATACAAACTGTGTCTCCCTATTACAGTAGTTAGCGGGCCAACAACAGTTGGCTAAATCATAAAACGCTTCGAAGAGGATAGAAATCTATTGAGGTTATGCGGCTTGTGCGAGTTTGATTTGGGCAGAGGTAAGCAGTGTGATTGCGTATGTAGGCGCACCAGTTTCATCAGAATGATTTACTTACGACTATGACAGTGAGGCTGATTTTGACATTTGAATGTCAAGAACACTGAAAATATTATTATATATATAATATTCTCAGGCTGACTTCTGCAATGCCTGTCTTATTGAAAATTAATATACCTCATGCGAATTTAATTAATTAATGCTTAGGGTTATATGTACCAGTTGTCGAACTCCTTTCAGTCAGGCTACTGTTGGAAATCTGCTTACTTAACGCAGCCCCTGCGTGACGGTCTTTTTAGGCTCAGGAGAAGAAAAATACTTTTTACCCTTTAAATGCGACAACAGCCATCGATGACATTGTAATGCTATGAATAAGTAAAACACCATAAGAAATAGAAATAGTAAGAATGGAGTTGCCTTCGAGTGAAAATGTTTATTTTATGTAAACCATTCTCGATATTTAACCGATTCATTTAACATTAATATTTTTTAATGGCAGAAATCGGACCAGGAAAAGTGAGGGGTTTAGAGGGCGGGGATTAAAAATATGTCCATTATTATGAGTTGGATTGGAAAAAGTTATAGAACCAAGCTTGTTAAACTGCTGATGCAGTACAACTGTAGTTCTATGCATGTTCTCCCAACTCAGATATTTAAGTGTGTTACTCGCACTTTCTTGTTTTCAACTTTCAGTGAACCCCTACTTCTACTCATCGGCATTTACTTAGAAATAGGGAATACATGTAGAGATGTACTCACCAGTGTCATCCAGTGCATGTCTTAGTTTACGAAGCTCTTGCTTCACGAACTTTTATTTTATCAATGAGCATATAAAAGCCAAACGTTTCTTCTGAACTTTTGCCTAAATACCTCCTATAAGCGTTATCCGCTATCAAATAATTTTTACCCCACTCTGTTTATACCAGTAAATTACAAAAGCCCATACCATTGGAGTTTCTTGTCCAGAAACAAAAACCCAACGTACGAATTTTCCAGCTCTATTTGGCCAATTACAAGTTACCAGTTATATATTTACGTTTAGCTTCTTTGAAATGGTTTTTGGCAACTTATTTCAATTTACAATTATACTTTTGAGAAACACTCAAGTACAATTCTTCATGTTCTACAAATGCAGAAATTATTAATTAAACGTTTTAAGAAGTTGGTCCCAGGAGTCACCTCGTACTTGAAGCAGATTTCCCACGGGGGGGGGGGGATTTCTATAGAAATCCTTAATACATTTTCGAAGTACAAGCGCAAATGCAGTTCAAGTACAGTACCCTCACTTGAATGACAATAAAATGACTTCTGAAGGTCATTTCACCTGTCCTTTAATTCTGTGTTTCTCCCGTAGCATAAATACAATATCGCAAACGAAGCTTGTTTGGGCTGGCCATAAGACATTTCAAGACTATTACGAACTTTGATTATGAAAATATTTTTTTTCGGCGTGAGAGAGGGAGTTGGAAACTGAATTAAAAAATACATCCGTTAACACTTGAGGTAAAGGGTGCAATCTGTATATTTTTGGTTTTAGAATATAAAAATGTACTAAACAAATATTTCAATGACATGTAACATTTGGAATTTTTCCTTCTGTTGCACACACATTGTCCTGAATTAATTTCAGTAATTGACGGAAAATTTCAAAAAACGTTTAAATATTGAGTTTAAAAACCTATCATTTATTAGGAAAGATGAATGGGCATTAGAAGATAGCACTGAAAATGATATGTCAGATGACTTCAAGGAAAACCAAGGGTGAAAAACTTATTTGCTATGAAATTATTTAGCTCGAGGGTAGCTGTGGCTGGGCTAAAAGACAATGCATTAATTACCAATGACATTATTTTCATCACATCAGCACTGAAGGATACAGAAGACCTTGAAACCACTGGCTTCTCAAATAGTATTATTTCGTTGATGAACGTTGCATAAACAAGAAATATAGGTAGCCAATGCCATAAAGATCAGAATTAACAGAAAAATGCGTTATCCTTTACAATAGTATATTTCGTGCAGCACTTCGTCTTTAGCGTCCCTCAGGTTCACAGTATTTTTGTCTAAAAGTGTTCCGTCCAAATAAATCATTGTGAAAGAATGACCTTTTTTCTGTTGATTCTGATTCGCATCTTTCACCATCCAGTACCTAGTGATTGGGCGATTTTATAACTAAATTATGTGTACTTTCTTTCAGGTTTACAGTTTTTCCAAATATAAATTTTCCACTTATACTTTTTAGTATTGCTTTGCACATTCACTTCTTGACAAAACCAACATTAAACAATGAATCCTCAAAAGAAAGTCTCTAGAGGCGAGCTGGAGTTTGGAATTCGAGTTTTTGTGAAAGGACTCAAGGGAAAAATTTAGGTAAATGAGACAATAGAAGATATCTATTTAAGGTATGGCTACCGTTATGACGGGGACTGTCAGCTGGAATAGCAGCAGTGTACCAACATAACGGTAGCCGGTAAGTTTGGAAACGGTGAAAGCCCACCGGCGAGATAAAGCGGAGAAAGTGCTTGCTCCTCGCTCTACTGACCTTCTAACCATACCTATTCTATTGATACTTAACCTCCAAGCCGGGCTAGATTTTCTTCGGTTAGTGTTCCTCTTTTTAGCAGATTTCCCTTAAGGGAAATCAGCAATTGAGGTTGTACTCATAATGGGGTTTTGTAAAATTTCTTGAAACGTCCATCGTTCCTACCCAGGAAATCAGTTAATGCTCTAGTGGCGCAATTTTTGTCTGATTGTTACCAAATTCGACATTTAAACGTTTTATGTAAAAATAAGGATGATGTTCGTTAACACTCCAGTAGTCGCGCCCAGCTTTGCTACAAAAGTAGTCGCCCTGTATCTGTCAGATCGCATTTCAATCCCAGTAATAGTATAACCTTAAACTGCAACATTTGAAAGAAAATTAAAGTAAAATGCTGTTACTTACGAATGAATTTATTTTATGACAAAAACACATTAATTAAAATAACAGAAATGATAGGAAACAA
Organism: Riptortus pedestris; assembly: GCA_019009955.1. Taxonomy (NCBI): domain Eukaryota; kingdom Metazoa; phylum Arthropoda; class Insecta; order Hemiptera; family Alydidae; genus Riptortus; species Riptortus pedestris. Next base: position 71,946,417 of record CM032231.1, read on the forward strand.
GTATAATATACATATATACAAAATAAGTCTTCTATATTGACAAACCAGGTTTTTTTCTTTGTAGATTCATTACTTTTCATTCTTCTGAGTTTATATTTCCGAATTACCTAGTCTTTCTTCCATTTTTTCTTCTTCAACTGTATCCAGGTCTTCATTTCTTATTTCATATTCTACAGCAGGAGGAATGTGATGTACACCACCACTTTCTTCATCCACGTCTACCTCAAATAATACTCTATGTATTTTCTTCACATCTTCATCATTTGTAACATCATAATCAGTCCCTTGGCAAAGGGTGTCTGGCAATAGAATATGAAATCTATCAGCGATCTCAAAGATCAGACGCGACTACTGGAGTGTTAACGGCTAAAATCGGACATGGGGGAGGAGGGGGGTTATATATATATATATATATATATATATATATATATATACAGTATTAAACGAACCTCATATTCGTCATCTCCTGGGTAGGATTGACGGACACTTGAAGATATTTTTCGAAAATCGGGCCATGAGTACGACCTAAATAGCTGATTTCCTTTAGGGGAAATCTGCCAAAAAAAATGGAGTGCAAATATTCACACTTATATGCTTCGTTGATAATCTAGTAACCCATATGAATCACCAACATTGCTCAAGGACAAATGAATGATCTGATTTTGCATGACTCACAATATGCAGAAGAAATGAAGTCTATCACGCAGAGGCTGCGTTAACTAAGCGCATTTTCCACGTGTTAACATATACCTCAAAAAGTAAAAGTTATAGTTAAGTTATATAGATATATATACAGTTTTGAACGGACCTCATTTTCGTCATCTCCTGGGTAGGGTCGATGGACATTTGAAGAAAAATGTCGAAAATCGTGTCATGAATACAACCTCAATAGTTGATTTCTTTTAAGGGAAAACTGCTTGATTTTTAACAAAATAAGGGAATGCTTTATACATCTTCTCAATTTATCTTTATTTAATTAGTACCAAGTACTTGTCTTTATAATAGTAGCTGATTTTCCTTAAGGGAAATCTGCTAAAATGAAAAGATATCAATAAACCGAAAACATGAATATAACAGCATTTATATAATATTTAATTTGCAATAAGATTTGTTCTATACCTTTTTCGATCCGACGTATAATAATGGTGATATCTCGAATTTTCGGAATTTGTCTCTCTAACTCCCCCTCCTCCCGTCCGATTTCAGCCGTTAACTATCTTGATCTTTATTTTTATAAAAAACGTTTAAATATGCAGTTTGCTCAAAAAAAAATTACTACGACTACACCGTTAACAGGCAAATATATACCCGTAATTGTGAACGGACCTCAATTTCGTCATCGATCCTACGATGGATATTAGAAGAAAGTTTTCCGCAGATTTTTCGAAATGTGCTAAAATAGCCCGATCACTAGGTGCTGGTTGGTGAAGGTTGCGAATCAGAATTAACATAAAAAGATCAATCCTTCACAATGATTTATTTGGACGGAACACCTTCAGACAAAGATACTGTGATCCTGAGGGGCGCTGAAGACGGGGTGTCTTATAATTATATAGGGGCTCAGGTTAGCCATGCGAGTTAAAGCGTTGACCTTTACCTCACATGGTAAACCTAGAGTGGCGAGTTCGATTCTTGCCTGGGCAAAGGAAATTATTTAGTGACGAAATTCATTAAATAACGTCCTAAAATCCCACCCTGGCTAGAAAAGGGTGGTAACCTGTAGATAACCCGTCCCGATTAGCCTCAGTTGCAAAAAGTGGACGTTAATAAATAAAAATAATATAATTATATATATATATATATATATATATTTATACAGTGGAATCCCTCTTATCCGGCCTCGGATAAACCGGCCCTCGGTTTAACCGGTCGGCGACGCTGAGGCGGGAAGGAGTCGAAACTTGCCGAGACATGGTTTATGAAGAAATGCCTCAATCTACATTTGTTAACTCTGGCCAGATGTCGAACAGGCTATTAAGAACAACATTGGTGATAATCCAGACGCTCTTGACAATCCGACTGATGTGCCTGAAAATGACAATGACGACACTCTTTTCAGTGCTTTGAGAAAACTACCTCACTGTAATGAGCTGGTGCGAGAAGATGTACACTGACGCATGTGACTACTGATAACGAGCTCGAAAATGAATTCCTTAATGATGACGAAATTATTCAGGCAGTTTTTATCACTGACAGCACTGAGGATGACGAAGAAAAAGAAGCTGCAAGAAGATGCCATAGGAAAAATTAGTCATGCCGAAGCAAAAGCTGCCTTTGAAGTAGCCACTGTATACATCGAACAACAGGAAGAATCATCTGCAGTTGATGTAATGTTTATAAAAAAATGGCGTGATATCGCATTTAAGAAAGCTACCAATGTAAAAAAACAAACAAAAATTATAGATTTTTTTTAATAATACGATTTTTTTTAAAATAATACATGTCTTTATTAAACAATTCTATTGCATACTTTTCTTTACTTTGACAAGAATTCGGTTTAACCGGCCATTTCGTTATCCGGCCAGGCTCCGGTCCCGAAGTGGCCGGTTAACAGAGATTCCACTGTATATATAATTTTGAACCAACTTCCATTTTTGTCATCTCCTAGGTAGGATCAAAGGACATTTGAGTAAATATTTCGAAAATCGTGTCATGAGTACGACCTCAATAAATGCTAAAAATGATTTGAACATAAGATTGTCTTACGGAATAACTAAAGATAGAGTTTATTTTGGACCTAGCAGTTTTAGGACTTTAAAAGTCTATCGCCAGAGCTTGAAACTTAAACTCGGTGACGATGTGTAACAATCCTTTTCGATGAAGAATGAACTAAAAGTTTGTTTGAGTTGGTTTGGGACTAAGTCAGTACTCAAGCAAGAATGTCCTGATGTTTACCTTAGGAATCGAGATTCGACAGGGGTCGAATAGGATATGAATGTTTACCCACTTAGAAACGGTACTTTCATATTTAGGATTCTCATTCTGTTTATTCAATATACTTTCAACAAGCATAAGTCACCGTCATCGCCTTATCAGGTTTTTCACAGAAACGACAGTAAATAAATAAGTCTTATCGTAGTTAGTTTAAAAGTGTTATTTAGGCTATATAAAATTATTAATAACCAACAAACCAATAGGACAATACTGATATGAACACTAGAAACTTGAAAGTAATATTTTTATACGGCACCTCTATGTTTACAATAATTTAAAATTATGTGTCTTTTTTAAATGACAATTCTTTTCTAATGAATATGTGTGTGTGTGTGATTTCGGATATAATAATTCTTTAATTAACATTAAAACATTGCTTATTTCATCTCCCGGCTAGTTATAGAAAAAATGTTACACTAAAGCGATGTATGGTTTTTTCTTCAAGTTCCAAACTGAAATTTGACAGACATTTTTATTATACAATTTATTGATGCCAAATGCCTTAAAACGAAGTAGCTACTTCTTGGCAAATAAATCAAAAATAAATAAATAAAAATATTAAACTAAATAATACGTCGTCAGTTTGTATACTAGGAAACGGTATCATTTTTAATTGATCGCCGATAGTTAATTATTCTTTGCGCATAAAAAACAGATTTAAATCTATTTACAGATATAATTTAAACACTATATAGCATGATATAGTTTGGGTAGTTGGTGTTGTTTGATCATAATGTCTTAGATCATAAAATACGATTTAGAGTACATGACGAGCTATGTTTTTCCCCAATAGTGACTCTACATTTATATAATTTCATTACCTATTACAGTTTGATGACACCTAGAATATAATGAGCTTTAAGTAAAAGTAAAAGTAAAGACGTTAATGTATTGAGTATTTACTAATAAGGCAGTAAAATTATATAATTTCAATATATTTGTTAATAGTTCTTTAAGCTAAATATGTGAGTAAAGATTTATTGGCTAGTAAAACATTTTCCACTAAATAGAAGTTGTTTTGATGAATGAGCTTCTGACTACCGGCAACAGGTTTCTTGAAACTATTACAAGACGCTAGTTAACCAGAATTCATCATATTATTCGGTGCGCATTCAAAGTAATTAAGCGGGAAACTATATTTATTTACAACACAAATGATTTACTACTGCCTCAGGTGGGTTTGAGGTCATCGTAACAGGTGTCACGTCCTATTCGAACTTTCACTTCTTAGGATTTGCACGAAATGTTAACTTGAAATCCGTGGGTAGAAAATGGCTATTCGCCACTTTGCACGTATACTTTTATAGTTAGTATATGCAAAATTCTAGGAATTGAATGACTGACTATTACAGACTTGTAACTACAAGAAGAGCACAAACAATCAGGGACTCAAAAACACGTTCAAAATCTCTCTAATAGACAACCTAAGTCAATTTATGCGATTCTTGCATATTACATTTAAATTATAAATTTCTATAGACACAACCAACAATGAAGTAATTTACTTTAAACATATTGGAATAAATTAAAAAAAAAAAAAAAAAAAAAAAAAAAAACTAAATAAGTAAAACTCCAAGATAGCTAAGATTAATTTGTTTGTTAATGTATTTACATTTATTTTAAGCTTTTGGTTATTCTAGGACTAATGGTATAAAAATCATAATTAATTTCTGCCTGTCCAACCGCCTTTTCGTTACCCAATCACATAAAAACCGCAAATACACCTGAAAATAATGAGAGTAAAGTCTAAATTACAACGAAATGTTAGGAGAGTTAAAAACTAAGAAAAGATGGGACCATTAATTTAAAAAAAAATTAAAATAAAGTTGAATAATGTAGTAACGAGTAATAAAATAATGAAATATAAAATATGGCATAATCTTGTTTATATTATAATCAAATTGTTGGAGTAGAGTATTAAGGTACTGTTTACTCTTTAATCTTATGGATTTCGGTGAGTATAGTAATATGAACCTGAGCAGCTTCTGATAGAATACAATGGTACCAACCACATGGCGTAGTCTTTAGATGAGAATGATTACTAATTATTAATGTAAGATGGCACTTAACTATGTAAAATGCTAGAGACCAGTTGAATTTTAATATATAAATGAAATGTTCAGTTTTGAAATTGTTTTATCTATTGATTCCATGTGAATGGAGATATATTTGAGGGAAGTTGAACTGTTGTGGATGAATTTATGGCGTAGAAAGTTTGATAACTGTTATTGCACTGTTTCTTGCCAGAAGTTGAATCGTATTTAGGTAGTGTGAGGAGTTACGTTTAAGTAGTTCATTGTATTATTATATGCGTTTGTAGAAGGAAATAATCATTAGCAAAAGTACCATTTTCAGCCATTCATTTCCTATTGATCATCCACCAACTATGCTCATCACCATTATTTGTTTTTTTTTTAAATGTTCACTTATAAAACGTTTAGCTATTTCACTTTTGTTATTAGCCATTGTTTCTGGTATTTGTTATTGTTAATTGTTGTTATCTATTTTACTTTTGTTATTTCACTATGTACAAATTTGACTGATGAAAGGGCAAATCATCTATGATGTGATGTCCGTAAATAAATTTTTTAAAAAATGAAAAAAATGCCAGTAGATTTTGAATGTTGGAAGATTGTGGGTAAGAAACCAGATAAGGGGGGGGGTTTCAGAAAACAGGGTAGTGGTGAATGGTCATTATTTGGATTTATGGCTAGTAGGTGGTTAAGACGGAAGGAAGTGTGTATGTTGTGTTTATTGGTGGAAAGTAAGAAGTGAATGAAACATACTTTGGACAATTGGGGTCGATCATCAAGGGTTTGGAAGTAGGTCTCATGAGTTTTTTTGTTGCAGATAATCCTTTGGGTTCGGATAGGCAGGAGGCGAGGACCAGTTTGTTTATTATGATTAGGATGTTGAAACTGGAATAATGACCTTTTGTTTGAGGTTTTTGGGTTCTGTTATTAAGAAGGATTTTTTCTCAAAGGGAATATTTATACCGAGAAACAAGTCTGTAGAATCGGATATTTTTCTGGCGAGTGATATAATGAGATGAGAATGAGTGGAGATTTTTAAAGGAATTTTTCAAGGGAAGTTGGGTTATAAGGTTAAAGGAAGAAAATGTCATCCATGATCCACAGGAAAGGCTTCAGGGTTAACAAAAAGACAAATGTAGTTTCTAATTTCCCCATAAATTGATTTACAAGTGATAAAGCAATTCGCGTATCCAAGGTAGTTTCTCGAATTTGTTGGTAACGGTTATTTATTTTCTTTAACGATGTGTCAAGAAAAAAGGTAGTAGTTTAGAACTGAAAGCATGTCTCAGGGGGATAAAGAGGGGCATCAGCAGTCACCAGGATTAGGGGTTGAACTGAAAGAAAATGTTTCGGAGAATATATATTTTCAACTTCGATGTTGGTTGGGGAAACAATGTTAGTGTTGGAGGAAGACTTCGTCCTTTGGGACTTAAAAGAAAACTAGGTTATTCCTAGGAGTCTGTCAATGTTAATTATATAAGAGTGTTTAATGCCTGTATCTTTTTTATTTTACCCTGCTTCTAGGCCCTCGATTATACTGGCTCAATTTCAAGCATTACGAACATGATCTTTAGCTTTACATGAAACACTTAAATATTCAGTTTGACAACGATCAAATAAGAAGTAAGAACCCTAGAGCATTAACAAACATTAAACACTCTTTTATATATATATATATATATATATATATATATATATATATATATATATATATATATAGTTTACAGTTAACCCACGCGCCTCATACTAAAAATAAAACAATATATGACGTCTATTATCGGGCCAATACTACGTGACAAAGACGAATAAAGTCGGTATTTAAATTAATATCGCTAGCTGTTTCAAGTAATATTCTACGGTCTAGAGGTCTTAATTATAGTTTGATCTATACTATACTTGAAATTTAAATTTTAATGTAAAATATATAACGCTCAAAAATAATTTAACATTGAACATCCAACGCTTATTTTAAATGTCCTGTTTACCTAGGCTTTTTATTACGGGAGCATTAAAGAATAGATTGTTTGTCGCATGGAAAGATATTCACTGGCATACAATTAATAATGCTAACTTTCTCGTCATCTACGGGTGACACAGTTAGTTAAATAATATAATTTTCTACTGAAGTACTAAATGAGTGATCTGTCGAGATGCTGGTTTTCTCTATTGCCTTGAACTTTCACAGCTGGGTTTCTTTTGGGGGAAAAGCTGAACAAGGTGTATCACGTCTTCTTTCTCTTCAAACAGCTGTTATTCCAACTCTTCTCGAGAATGACTGTAGGTAGATCTTTATAATTCACCAAATTAAGTCAATTATTAGTGAGTCTCGAATTTTGTAGTTACTTAGTATCCCTTGTTAGGAGGAATGCAATTCCACAAAGAAAAAAAAAAGTATGCTAATCATGGGCTGATCTGATCATCTTTTCCCCATTTTTCATATAAAAATAAGCCTATGTAAAAAGGATTTGAAATTTCTGATGGTCTTGAGAAGTTTAATGACTCTAGGGCTCAAAGTAATAATCACACATTAAACATTTTAAACCAGAAAAATAAATTACTGAAATATATCTCAATATAACATATTTATTTTATTGAAAACGTTTTACTACAGCTAGTGCTGTAATTTATAATGAATCAGACACTTTTTTTATTCTAAACACTCAAATTTAATCCAAGAACAAAAGAATTGGGGGGGGGGTCAAAAGAATATATTTGCCTATATCTCACAAAGTAGAAGTTGAATGCGAACATTATTTGGTATTTAACCTTGTAATGAATTGGTTCATGATATTACAGCTTTATTAATATGCCATGAGCAAGAGTGGGGATTTACTAAAAGCCGAAAACTATAAAATCCAAATATCTCGGTTAACATTTAAGGCACAGAAAATATATATTTATAGACCATTAAAATTGAAATAAGATTGAATCTATACAATTTTTCGATTCGACTTATGAGGGATTATTATAAAGGAGATATTTCACATTTTCGAAATCCCCCCTCTCGCTGGTCCGATTTCAGCCATTAACGAACTTGATCTTTTGCTAACATAAAACGATTAAATATCAAGTTTGGTAACGATCAAACAAAAATTACTATCGCCAGAGCGTTAACAGACAAATATATATATATATATATATATATATATATATATATATATATATAATTTTGAAAGGACCTTATTTTCGTCATCTTTTGGGTAGGATCGATGGGGATTTAAAGATATTTTTCAAAATTCATGAGTACCACCTCAATTGCTGATTTACCATCATGGAAATTTGCTAATGTGTATTCTGTAGATTGCCACTAGAAGCTACAGGTTCTTTAAGTATTCGGGTCTCTGCTACCGCCAAATTCGTGTAGCCATCTAACAGAAACATTAGTTCCGTTGACGGAATTGAACTCAAATCCACTTTATTAATCGTAACTTGTAAATAATGACTGGGTTCCCGTTAGTGTCAGTACTAACGATATTTCTAATTCCTAAAGTGGGACATATTTACGAATTTTGGCACCGCCATGTGGCGTCGATGACACAAGATAACTGTTCAGTGCCGGTACTAATGGATGTTCTCCAGGACAGTCGTGTGGGTGAAAGCAGATATCCGCAAGTCATCCACTTCCCCGGGTCCCAACCTTAATCTGTGACCATGAACAGGCAAGACCTCAATTTGCGAGATGAATCATGCCAGAGGTAGCCATTGAAAATTTTTATTTGTTTTGAACTCTTGTATGAAGAATATATGCCTAAGTGAATTCAATAACATGTACTCATCATTATGTTTACCACAGATTTCAACAAACTGTGCAACAACAAAAAACGAGTAAACACCCCCCCCCCTTATTCCTCTACTTAAATGAAAAGCCCAAAAGCTGTGACTATAAAATTTCGGGGAATAGTTTTTGACAAAAAGCTTATTCGGGTACCCCACATTAAAACAGTAGCTAATAAAGCTAATCACAAATTGAAGCTCCTAAACGTTCTGGCGAACATACATTGGGGTGAAGATAGAAAATCAATGCTTATGATTTGTGGAAGTGTTACAAATATACTATGGACGCATCGTATTTTCATCTACTAACCCTAACATTTTGAAAATGCAAAATCCGAACTACCAACTTATTAATAAACTACTCACTATAAAACACTTACTGACTGCAGAAAACGACATAACATAGACTTACTTTATAATCTCGACGAACTTCTAAATAACAAAAGTACATATCAACAACAACAAGAACATCTATACAAGCTTATATAATACACACCCTCATCCTATTTTCCGAGAAGTATAGTCATAAATATTTCGTTCCATCACAATGTAATACCAAATGTAATATAAAATTAAATTTTGTACTTCCTTGTGTGTGGGTGAGTGTCTGTGTGAGCGTGTTTGAGTGTGAGTGATTCTGAATGCTTGTGTAAGATTTTAGAAACTTTTAAATAAATTCTTATTCATTTATTGTAAACTATGACTCATCATTTATAAAAAAAAAAATTGTATATGAATTTAATATTACGCTTTTGTTTCGTGTTTTTTCTCGCTCTTTTGTAAATTATTCCTGTTCTCTTTTTTGCTAACTTTTCATTTAAATTAAAAAATTTCTCTGTTTTAATAGTTTCATTAGCTCTTATTACTTTTTACATTTCCTTTTCCATTAGTGATATCGCCCAGCAGCAATTATAAATATAAAGATGAATTACATTCAACAAATTGGTGTATTTTTTAACATTTGGTTATATGATGAAGGGTGTAAATCGCTCCAAATGGCGTGGCACCAAACAAACAAATAAATTAATTATGTTTTAATAAGGAGCAAAATGCGACCAAGGAGCGCTGGAAGCTGGGCTTAATGTCTGTTAGGTCTGTGACAGCTATTAATTCTTTGTGAAATCAGCAAAATATACATTTTGGATATCTTGAGCATTCATATAGGGTAATGTTTCGGTTTAAAATGTTAAAGTTATAAATAAAAGAATTTTAATTTATTTATTAACGTCCACTTTTTGTAACTAATGTTAATTGTGACGGGTTATCTACAGGTTACCACCCTTTTCTAGCCAGTGTGGGACTAAGGATTATATTTAATGAATTCCATCACTTAATAAATTTTTATTGCCCAGGCGGGAATCGAACTCACCATTCTAAGTATGCCATGTGAGATTTAAGTCAACGCTTTAACTCTCACGACTAACCTGAGCCCCTAAATAAAAGTAATGAAGGAAGTCATTGTTACTGAATTTTCTCTAGAATCAAATTCGACTAACAATGTGATGAGAATATCAATTCTCTCGTAATGGCATGTCACATATATTTGACAACAAGGAATACCCAATGTATCCTTGTCACTTCTTATTTATGATAAGGTCTATAAATAATAACTTTTCCTTATTAAATTTTGCATTAGTGTGCATTGTTTCAACCAAGGACCATAACAGTTTATCCGGTATGATATTCATCATATTTTGCCCCTTCATTGAGGAATCATAATCTTATTATTTTTTTTCAGATAGGCGATGGCTCCAAATCTAACGGGGCCAGCAACAGGTTTGTTCTTAGCTGAGGCAGAAGTTATCACAGATGTAGAGAAACGAACCAGGAGCACTCAGCCGGAAACCAAGAGGAAACTAAAAACCGAGCCAGAATATGAGTGGCAAATAGTATGGAGGAACGTACTGGCATTTGTCTACCTTCATGTTGGAGCACTCTATGGTTTATATCTATTGATCACTGCTGCCTCTTTCTACACATTCATTTGGAGTAAGTAATAAATTACATACAACTCAGGCCATAAACGAAAACAAATTTAAGCTAACATTCAACAACAATTTTAGGCTGTGGGTATTAAACTTGAAGCATTTGGGACTCTACCAACAATTCACCATAATTAACAGTGATCATTTATTGAAAATAATTTCATTAGGATTATCAAATTGCTATCAATTCAAGACACGCAGGACATAAGTTATTTATTACATATATTTTTGCTCCATAATATTTATAACTTTTTCTAAGGAGGGTGAAAAGTTGGGAATGAATCTTGTACTTTATCACCTTTTGCTGAGTTCAACATGATCAATTGGGTTTTGATCAGAAATAGTGGTTGCGGGGAAGTAAAATTTTTGGGGTAATTAAAAAAAAAATGAATGAAAATGAAAACAAATATTTAATAAACCTACATCTGACGTTAACCTTCATGAGTTTCTACTTTAGAATAGGCATCAGCATGATTTCATCATTTCAACATTGGGTGGCAATCCTACTTGGAGGACTGTGGGTTAAAAACTTCTACGAGAAATTGGAAAAAAAAACAAAAAAAAAAACTAGAATTATAATGTTTTATTTTCTTTTTGTTTGATATTTTCTCACTTCATGTCGGAATCATATGTTTGACACTGTAAAGAAAACACGTATAAAAATATTGTCGTTTGCTAAATTAAAAAATATAGCAGAATTCAAGATTACTCCATCAAGAAGATGGAAGAAACAGAGAGCTCTAGTCACTCTACAAGCCTGGGTAACAAAGAAACTCCCACCATGAATCTTAATTCGAACAAATCGGAAGATTGGAACTCTTTGTCGTTACCTAACCTACGACACATTGTTATAAAGATTGACAGTGAAGATGTTTCATTCAATAGAATGAATCCTTTTCTCATTCAAAGATGGATTGCCCAATTTGGAAAAGATGTTCAAGTCAAGAAAATGAGAAATAGTGGGGCACTACTGATAACCTGTCCCAACAAACAGACTTGTGATATCTTACTAAAACAAAACACTTTTTACGAGCATAGTATCGTTCTTTTTCCACACAAGTCTTTGAACTTTCGTAAAGGGATTTTTACGTGTCCAGAAATCAATGAACTGGAGAACAAAGAAATTCTGGAAGAACTAAGAACTCAGAATGTTGTTCATCTCCGAAGGTTTCAAACAAGAAAGAAGCCGCAGAGAACAATGTTCGTTGCTACCTTCAATGAGCTCATTCTGCCACAAAAAATAAAAGTGGTTTATATGTCAGTACCCGTAAGGCCCTATGTTCCATTACCACTGCGTTGTTTCAATTGTTGGCAATTATTTCACGCTACCCAACCCTGCAAGCAACCACCTAGATGCAAAATGTGCAGTGAATCAAGGCATGACGGAGACTGTAAAGTTCAACTAAAATGTTGTCAATGCGGTGGAGATCATGTTACTTGGGGCAAAGGGTGTCAACCGTATGAAAAAGAAATCCAAGTTTTAAAAGAAATGACAAATGAAAACATTTCATACAATGAAGCAAAACAGAAGTTCGCTGTAAACAACAAGAAGGACGCCAATAAGCCACTATATTCAACCATAGCAAGGGAAAATGATGAGAAGAATTGCACGAATTGCAGAAGACTGTCCGAAAAAATTATTAAAATTGAAAATATTTTGGAACGTTTGTGCAATTATGTATTAAAAGAGCCCCTGCCTCAAAGTAGTCAAGCAAGCATTTCGAGTGAATATATTGCTCCCAATATGAAAATAACCTTGGATGAAGGCAATTTGATACTTACGCCAGATCCCGAATGTAGTCATCCGCGAAAAGATGAAGAATCTCAAGTGTACGAAGAGAAGTCTGAAGAGAAAGGAAATGTAGTGTTGCCAAAAAAGGAAATAGCAAAAAAAATCCAAACACGGCAGTCTGTAAAACCCGAGAATGACGAGTAATGCGCCGAACATTCAAAAACAAAATTAAGTAGTATGGAAACATCAGGTAAATCTTGCCCTAATTTAAACACTAAATTATCTAAACGAAAAAATACCCCTGCTAAAGAGTCTATTAAACCTAAACACGTAAAAGGTAAAATACCAAAAACATCTTCACACTAAACTAAAATATTCTTATGGAAAGTGTTATACAATGGAACATGAATGGCTTTCATAGACACTTACATGACTTGAAGTGTTTGTTGGATAGACATGTTGCTAACATCATTGCTCTCCAAGAAACACACTTACTTCCCAATAAACAAGCGTGACTGTACAGGTATAATATGTACAGACGGGACTACTGTCATGGAGGAAAAGCTTCGGGTGGTGTTGCTATCTTAGTTAGGGACACTATTCATAGCAGCATGATAGCAATACGCACTACAGTTCAAGCAGTTGCAGTTAGAGTGCATTCCCCTATTCGTATGACAGTATGTTCACTTTACCTCCCACCAAGGGAGCCGATTGACGTACCTGCACTACACGACTTGATAACTCAACTACCAACTCCAATCTTACTATTATCTGACGTTAACGCCTTGAGCCCAATGTGGGGAGCATCTCAATACAACAATAGAGGACAACAGTTACAGACAATCCTGGACAAATTTGATCTGACCTCTAAACACAACTTCACCAACTCACTTATGCCCCCGTACAGGAACACTGTCACACATAGACATTTCCGCATGCACGCCTAACATTTTCACTCGATTTTCATGGATGGTCTGTGACGACTCGTACGGAAGTGATCATATCCCGATTGTCATTTCTCTAAAGAAAAATCCAAGGCCTTAGTTTAGAGTTTGTAGAAGATATAACTTAAGAAAAGCGAACTGGGACTTATTTCAGAGATCAATCAGTGAACACTTGACTTCCGACGTGACTAACATGGACGAATTTTGTAACATTATAGTTCGTGCTGCTGACAGTAGTATTCCCAAAACAAGTACCAGTTATAAGAAAACACCGGCCCCTTGGTGGAATGAGGAATGTAAAAAAGCAACAACTGAGAGAAAGAAAGCACTTAGTATCTTCTCTAGGAACCCATCAGAAACTAACCTCATATATTATAAAAAACATAAGGCAAGGGCGCAGTGGGTAATTAAAACTAGTAAAAAGAAAACATGGACAGAATTTTTGTCTAACATTAACAGTAATACTACGACGACTACTTTATGGACGAACATAAACAAGATCTTACACAGGAATTACAGACCACCGGTGACAGGTTTAAAAGATAATGATACCACAATCACGGACACTCCTCATCTTTGTAACCTTTTAGCCATACATTTCTTCAAAATTTCTAGCTCTGAAAATTACTCTCCTCAATTTCTCGAATATAAAAATTTAATAGAGTCAGTACCCCTGCCAATTAGTAATACGTCTGACAATCCTCTCAATGACCTAATTACTCTTAAAGAACTGAAACTCGCACTTACGAACACACGAGACTCCACGCCAGGACAAGACGGAATAAGTTACAAAATGTTAAAAGAATTACCCGACTCTGCCCTTAACCATCTTGTGAGGTATTATAATAAAATTTATGAGAATGGGCTATATCCTGACTCTTGGAATGAATCCATTGTTATTCCAGTCCTTAAGGTTGGCAAGGATAAAACGATCGCATCCAATTATCGACCTATTTCGTTGACCAGCTGTCTTTGTAAGCTGCTTGAACATTTTTTGAATAAACGTCTACACTGGTTCTTAGATCATTCCGAATTGTTGTCTCCAATTCAATGTGGCTTTAGAGAACGCCATTCAACCATGCATCATCTGACAAAGCTGGATAATGATATCCTCAATGCTTTCTTAAATAGAGAGTTAATAATAGCAGTGGCCTTGGACATAGAAAAGGCTTATGATACAGTTTGGCGTCGAAAAATTCTTACAACCTTGCTGGACTGGGGAATTAAAGGAAATATTTTTAATTTCATTAAAAATTATTTAAGAAATAGACATTTCAGAGTCAGGATTGGAACAACTCTTTCTGATAGATTCCTACAAGAAAACGGAGTACCTCAAGGGGGTGTACTAAGCACTACCCTCTTTAACATTGCCATGAACTCCATTCATGAATATATTCCACCAACAGTAAAATACTGCCTGTATGCTGACGATTTGTTTATTTACCATTGTTCTTGTTCCTATGACCAATCATGTTCCATTGTACAACAGACGATAGTAAATTTAGAGAGCTGGTCATCTCACACTGGGATGAAGTTTTCATCTGGGAAATCTAAGAGTATAATATTTACTAAAAGAAGAAATTCCCCAGCTCCTAATTTTACCATCTATAATGCACCTATTCTAAATGCGGATAACATTAAAATTTTAGGTCTAACATTTGATAAAAAATTAACCTGGATACCCCACATTAAAGATCTTCTTAAAAGATGCAAGAAATCCTTGAATCTTTTAAGAGTTGTAAGCAATACTAAGTGGGGTGCGGACAGATGCTCTATGCTAAAACTCTACCGTGCCTACACCAGGTCTTTACTGGATTATGGCTGCATAGCATATTCATCGGCCCGTCCCAGAGTTCTAAAAATGTTAGATACTGTCCACAACACAGGTCTTCGCCTGGCTACAGGGGCATTTAGGTCAAGCCCGGTAAACAGCATTTATGTGGAGGCTGGCGAACCACCCTTAGATCTTAGGAGGAAGAAACTATGTATAAAATATGTCCTAAAATCTAAATTCTTAAATACTCCATGCTCAATGTCAGTCCTACATAATACATATTATAATAAGTATTTGGTTTACCGAACTAGACCGAGACCACTTTCCATAAGATATACATTTTACACTACACAAATACCATTAGCAAACACGGACATATACACTCTCCAGTTCTTTCCATATCCTCCTTGGCGTATTCAAAATTTTACAATGGACACATCTTTAGGCAAGTTTAAAAAATCCAACCCAACATCACAACACATGTACAGTGCCTATTTTAGGTCAGTATTGGGGGACAAGGCTAATAGTGTCTTTGCTTATACTGATGGCTCTAAGTCAGCAAGTGGTACAGGTTCTGCTGCGATAGTTGGTCCCAATAATTACCAGCTAAAATTGACGCCTGTATCTAGCTCTTATACAGCTGAGCTGCAGGCCATCCTATTAGCCTTGTCAAGAGTCCAAAGCTGCCAAAGTGAAATAGTACTGTGCACAGATTCATTAAGCTCACTACATACACTCAACAACATTTACTCGGAAAATCCTTTTGATGTAAAATGTTTTGAGCAATTTCACCGACTAAACTCTAGCAACACACACATTAGTCTTTTATGGTTACCTGGACATACAGACATTAAGGAAAGTACAGACATCGACAGATTAGCAAAGTGTACTGTAAACAAACCGGATATAGACATAAACTGTACAGACCACCAAGACGTACTAGCCGAATGCATTAAGGCACTACAACAGCAGTGGCAGCAATCTTGGGATAGCACAAACGACAATAAACTAAGACAAATAAAACAAACAGTTAAGGAATGGCCATCAAGTAACAGGAGCACACGAAGAGAGGAAGTTGTGCTGACCAGACTACGCATTGGCCATTCCTTGCTGACCCACGGACACTTAATGACAAACAAGGACACACCGACTTGTAGACATTGTAACGAAACATTAACTGTACATCACATATTGACTAACTGTCGACTAAGAGACAATTTAGATATTCCACATGACTTACAGGAACTTTTGACCGATAACAGTAATTACCTAGACTCAGTCATTAAACACCTAAAAGACATTATACAACACACTATAATCTACAATTTCCACACACACACACTACTCCTTACTTCTTTCTTACATTAGCATGGTGTATAAACATTAATTTTATTTATTACTATTTTAATATATTATTTTATTTTTTAGTTTCCCTTTCCCTTCCCCCCTTTTTTTTTTATTTATTCATTTTTTTTTTGGTTTTCTTTTTTTTTTTAATTTACTTATTTCTTTGCTTTTCTCGTTTCCTTATTTTATTATTATTATTTTTATTTATTTCTCCCCCCCCCCCCAGTCAACCTTATATTTTCATTTATATTATTTTCACCATCTTGATGTTTCCATACAATAATATTTGATTCTTATAAAAATGGTATTCCAATGAACCCATCAAAACCACCTTTGTTCATTCCTTTTACGTTTCCCTCTATTTTTTTTTGCTATTCTTTTTTTTGCGTGCACGATTTAATTATGAGTAAATCGCCGGTGTTGCGGAACTCATTTAAATAAATAAATCACTTCATGTCTACTACACCTCTAATTCCGCCTTCACAATTCTGAGTGGCAAAAGAGATTTACACTGCCACACCTGAAAACCTTGATACCGAGATCCTACTCTTACATTAGCCATTTCGTGAATTTTACTTACAACTAGCAATGATGATGATGAGGCCAATACCTGATAACCAATGCTTTTTCTTTTCTTTTTTATTTGTAACTCTGTCGTATGTGGTTTGTAAAGAAATTTAACTTATAAATAGGCAATGGTAATATTACTTACTTTATTATTTTTTTTGCATTGGTATATTTTATTTAGTGCAACTTTTGCCAGGAAATAATTTTCAAATTCATAAAAAAATGTTGGTAGGGTGAGCATTTCTAACAAACTCAAATGATTTGTACAGAATTAAGAAATATTATTTATTATTATATTGCAGATGGCTTTTTGACCAACTTATAAATATATCTCAAATTTATTTTCCATCCCAGGTACTTAAACGTACTGGCTAGTGAAAATGTATACACCCCAAATCAATAATAAGCTTTCAAGCTAAACAGTTCTGTCTTGATATTCAGTGAATATTTATTCATTAAGTTTCAAATAAAAATTCTCATTTGTCATTCTGTTTGTTATTAATTATTTTCTTCTTACTACAGCTATATTTGTGGCTTGGCTTGGAGGAATGGGTGTGACAGCTGGTGCACATAGACTTTGGGCTCATCGGGCCTACAAAGCAAGGTGGCCACTGAGGTTGCTTCTCTGTCTCTGTCAATGTATCGCATTTCAGAATCACATCTATGAGTGGGTCCGAGATCACAGGTAAAGGAAATTAATTCTTATGATGTAGACCATTTGATGGTTTATAATTTAAGGAAATTAGTGTTAGAAAATAGTGTTGCCAAAGTGAGTCTAACATAAAAAGGCTATTCCTTATATTTTGCACCAATAAATCCTTAAAATATGTACAGAAATAGAATATATATTACTTGATTTCATTTGTAAGTTTAATAATAAATCTATTTTGTCATATAGTGTTAGCAATCCTGTAGTTCAGAATATGTTCACTATCCACAAAATAATTTGTCAATTATTACACGCAGCAGAGTGGCAACTGTTCTATCTCTAGCTGTAGTCCTAGAATAGCTGACCAATATGATTTGAGGGTTTTCGTTTTCTTTGTATATCCAGGGATCTCAAATATAGAAGACAGAATTTATATTAATCCTCAAATTACTAACTAGAAGAGAGTGCATTCCTTCACAGTCATAAACAAAGGCAATTCACACGAGCTAAGTACAGGTATGCTCTAAATAAGATAAAGCAATTTGAGTAAGTAATCAATAAATGGATACAATAAGTATTAAAATTTATTAATTTATAGGGAGGGACATAGATCAGTGGTAGGTTGTTCGACTTTTGATTACCTGTGTAGTACCTTGAATCGGTGACCATGGAGTGAATACTCTGGCTCGCTGCCAGATCGCACGATTGTTACGACGGTAGAGGAGTGGCAGGAGTCTAGTGAAGAAATCTGTCTGTTAACTTATCTGTATCATGAGGGCCATTGACTCTCTAAGATCCTGTCAACTAGCAAACTGGTTATTGGTGATCAGCCACTACACGATGACCCTCCCCCCCCCAGGCATAGGGTATAAGATGGCCTGTCAGTAAGGAGACAATTCACTACATCAGTGAGTCAGTGAGTTTATCATTCACTACATAAAGCACTGAACGTAATTCCCTTGCTTCCTGCTTGGGGGTAATAAAATGTCTCTACGGTCTATAATGAAAATAAAGAAAAAAAAAAATATACATATAAATTATATCTGTGCTCCAGCAACTACAATTTTCATTAGATTTTTATGAAACTGTATAATTAAATATTTTATTTTAAACTACAGCCAAGTTCATTAATGTATGAGCCAGGAGACGTGGTGGTTTAGAGAAGGGAAAAATGCCGTATAAAAAAAAAAAACCTCTAGTTAAAATAGTAATGTTTTACAATTGACTGGATTAATGAATTTTGATACTAAATTTAAATTTTTCTACTACGACATGAATGACTCATCTATTTAAGATAAAAAAAAAAAAACAGTTATTGCATGTGGACTGTGTCTGTTTATTTAGGTTACTTGAATATTACTAATTTTTGCTTGTTTGTTTATATAGGGTCCATCATAAATTTACTGACACTGATGCTGACCCACACAATGCAAAGAGAGGATTCTTTTTCTCACACATTGGTTGGCTCATGGTTCGAAAGCATCCTGATGTCATGGGGAAAGGGAAAGTCGTTGACATGTCGGACATGGAGAAAGACTGGGTCGTGAGGTTTCAAAGGAGGTAAAGTCATCCAAACTCATCCATGTTTTTATTCCATGCAAATATATGTATCAAGCAGAGTTTAGTTCTTGTGCATTCATTTTTAAAAATTTATTTTCCACTATAAATGTCCTTTTTTGTTCAAAAAATGACGTTTATGAAGTTGGGAATAGTAAGCCACTTTAATGGATCTTTTCTTTGATTATTTTTGTGTTGTGTGAGTAAATAAATGTACTATCAACATTAGATTGCAGATAGACAAAAGTAAACCCAAAGAGTCCTCATTTTAATACTATGAAAAATTAATAAACCCACTTACTGAATGCTTTAAAGTCTAGGAAAATGCTAAAAAAGTGTTTCCCTTTTAAAAAGTTACATGATTACTATATTTGTTATAAGAAATGGATTTGAATAGACTATTGTGTATGTACTGGAATTGAAATGCAAGGAGAAAAGAACACCAGTGAATTTTGAAGTCCAGACAGCATTAAATAGATTATTTTTGGCAATATTACAAAAGGCTGTTCAGTGTCAATGACAGATGACTTCAATGAATAGAGTCTGATTTATATTCAAAGAACTTGAATTATGCATAGTTTTTGAGGTTCCTTCTCAAATGAATATTACTGATTTTCAACACCATCTAATGAACAGTCACTTAATTAACTGTCATTATGACAAGATATTTTAATTTCAGGAAAACATTCTCTTTTATATAGAATTAATAAAAAAAATACTTTATAAGCACTGAGCAAATCATAAAAGCATTATTATACTTAAATTAAAGAGCTTCTATATGGGCACACTTCATCAAAAATGATCATTTTCATATACCCCAGTTTAAAAAAAAATATTTACCCGTTTCTTTTGATTTTAAGAAAAAAAAAATTCCACAACTACCTTTTATCGAATAAAACATTTGAAAAGAAGCTGCTGGTTCTACTATTTTTAGACTCTAAATTAAAAGTAATTAAATTTTTAAAATAATTACTAGTTTTATGCTTCCAGTGTTACTGAATATTTTTCATGCAGGAGACTTTTTTTTTGGACAAAAATAACTTAAGAACAACAATACACAAATAATAAAAGAGGATTTTGGAAATCATTTTAATAAGCAATGCAAAATAGTTGTTTTGGGGAAGAATTTTATATGGTAACACAAGTGGCAGTAAATTAAGACAAAGTAGTTTCCTTAATTTGACAAAAATTGAATAATTCAAAAATTTTGCATCCCACTATGTACAATTGTTAGTTAGGGTTGAAATTACAAAACTAATATATAAATTGTAGTTTTAGGTTTTTATGGCACTTCACTGACAGTTGACTTCATGTAAACTATCAATTTAAATGAAATACATCGCATATAGAATAGAATTTTTGTTGTTTATTGAGCTCATAAGCATTATATAAAAATTAATAAGATATTCATATATTATTTAATATATAATATTGAAATAAATTCATGATACATAATGAAAAAATATGTTCAACCACAAATCATACATACAAAATTTTATTTTATACTTTAAATTTGTCATACAATATCATCTATAGCATGGCGATGCACCCATATATTATAAAATTTAGTTGAATTTTATCTTAAACAGAGTTTATTTAATATTTCCTAAATAAATTTATAAAATATGATATAAAATTACTATCTGAATAACAGGTATTATGCCATATTGACCCCACTGCTATGCTTTGCACTGCCTACTTGGATACCTGTGAGACTGTGGGGGGAGGCCGGTTGGACAAGCTGGTACGTAGCTGGAATACTCCGATACACTTTGTCCCTCAACGGAACTTGGTTGGTGAACAGTGCTGCCCACATCTGGGGAATGAGGCCCTATGACAGGTATGCTAGTATCTGATTTATTTTCCCAATAAAAAGATATACCTTATTAGCTATAAGCATGCCCATTGGAAGGTTGAAAATATTATACTTTTATATTTTCAAGCGTAGTCAGACCTCTATTATTCAAATAATAGGGGTGGGGCAACCCTTGTGGATTAATCAAATTTTAAATTACTGGTGAAGATAATGAAAAGGTATTTGGGCATATATTATATACTGTATATTGAATATAAACATAAAATGGGCATACAAAGTGCTAATAGCGATTAAAAAAAAAGACAGTCTAATGATTGAACCCATTTTTCACAGACTGTTATTAACAACAACAATCCTTGTCCACAAATGTCAGTTTTTTACTAGATTTCTGAGATATAACAATAAAAATGATAGATAAATTATTACATGCTATAGAGATATGTGCATGATTGAGCTATTTCTAATGTCCTGGTTAATGAGCCATTACTCTAGGAAGTGGCATGACAGTCATACCTCTAACTTCCCCCTCTCCACCCCGGTTGGATCGAGCACACTAAGTTGATGGTTGGCAGCGTTGCTAGAAAACCTATTATAAAGTAAAATCAATACTGATTCTTAATTAGACTACTACTCTCAAATTTAGCTCCAGCTCTAATGTTCATCATGATTTGTTACAACGCAAATCAATAAAGGTAATGACATATTTGTATTCTGCTTTCTAAAGAATCCCATATTTTTGATTAAATTAGTGTAATGTTTGCTGCATTAAGCTTCTATACACCAATAATATAGATTGTAATAAGTCATTATAAATGTTTAACCACTCTTGTAAATCTAGAAAAGAATGCCTTGATTTTTTGAAATCTCTCTCTCTCTCTCTCTTTCTCTCCCTCTATATATATATATATATATATATATATATATATATATATATATATATATATATATATATATTATTTTTTTTTCTCTTTTTATAAATCCAGTCTCATTTAGATATTGACTAATTATTGTTTTGAACTTCTTGCAAGAAATAATAATAATTCTTCGAACAGTGAAACTGAAAGGAGAAAATTTTTAGTTTTGTCTTAAATAGACCTGAAACATTTATCATATTGAATATTTTTGTATTGTTATTATAATCATCCACTTTAGCTACTAAGGCTAATTGGGATGAGTTACCACCCTGCATACATAGAGTTTTCATAGAAATCTAGAAACGCTTCAGGAGATTAATTCCATATTGTAAGAGGTTTACAAAATGTGCTATTTCACTATTTGTTGAATGAAAGTATTGTTAGAAGAAGCCATATTTCAAAAAGTTAACTAAGCTGATAGTACATTATTATTTACATAACCATTTGTTCGCAGGTTCATTAGTGCAGCAGAAAACATGTCAGTCGCAATAATCGCATTTGGGGAAGGCTGGCACAACTACCACCATGCTTTCCCATGGGACTACAAAACATCTGAATATCATGGCTATCGAACTAATGCTACAAAAGCATTTATTGATTTCTTCGCTAAGATTGGTTGGGCGTATGAACTTAAAACAGTTCCAATAGATCTCATTAACAAGAGATCAGCGAGAACTGGTGATGGTACTAGGGTGCATGAGGGGCAAGTATGGGGCTGGGGGGATAAAGACATGAGTGATGACGAGAGAAGGATAGTAGAGGAATATTCGATACAAGCCAAAGCTTTCTGAGTCTTGCCATGTTCTTGCTTTACCATGAGTGTATTTCCGAAAAGCCAGGGTTGGTATCTGGTTTCAATTGTAGTCTTAATGCTCCTTATTAAGATACAAATTTTATAACATATCCTGTATGGAAATGGGCAGCATATATATTTTATAAATGTTTAATTGGAAAACACTTAGTGATTTATCCAAATAAAATGTCATATTACCTAATGATTATATATATATATATATATATATATATATATATATATATATATTTTTTCCATCAAAGAGCAAAATGTGTAGAGAATATTTATGTGATCAACGCTATATATACATCAACATTCATTCATATGATTTTATGGGGTAGAAGAGTAATTACTTTATACGGATGATTATTGAATTTGATAACAGTTTCTTCTAGTCTTGCCTTGCTTGAAGACATATTAATTCTAACAATTATTCTTAATGATCTTCTAACTTCATGATATATAAAATTCACTCACATGCAGACTGTTCGGCTTTTTAAAATGTGCTTTTAGATACAATTTTAAGTTTATATATTTTTCGAGATATTTACAATGAGAATGGAAAAAACTATTCATAAAATTAAGTGCAATGCCATTAAGTATTAATTTTAGTTGAAGAAGTATATTTGAAGAATTAAGAAAGGGGTATATTTAAGGTTTTGTAAAAAATAACTATTATTTATTTCAAAGTTGTCCTATTTCATGATTTTTTTTTTCATAAATGGATTTCCTCTACCCTCCTCCAGCATGTTTCTTTTTTTCTTTCTTTTTGGGGGTTGGATAAAAAGAATGATCATTGTATTATTATCGTCGATGTGATATTTTATTTATTAATTGTATTAAAGTAAATTATTAAGTAATTGTAGTTTGTATTTTTTATTTTTTTTTTTTTTTTAGGTCTCAATTTTCAATAATTATTTTATTATGTTACAAATGAATTTCTAATATGATAAGGTACAATTTTTATTATTATGTTTAGTATAATTATTTTTATTACAATAAAGGTGTTATATTATACTTTTTGTTTTTGAAATGAATTTCCTAAAATATATACACATGTCAAAATAAAATATTTTAGAAACATTTTAAATTTAGAATAATAGCAAATCTAGGCTTGGCTTAAACCCTTTCATAATAATGTTAATACTTTATAAAAAAAAAACAATTGTCTTCTGCTTCATTAATTAAAATTTATAATTGACACCAATGCGTTTAAGTGGTGTATTTATGTGAGAACTATTCAGCTTTGAGCAAAACAAGAACAATCTCAACTCAGTAATAACCCGAATGAAATCACTCTTTTCAAGAATCATCACAAAAACGTAAGAAGTTGTATCAGCTGATGAGCTCAGTAGAAGGCATGCCTCCAAAAGGCACTCTTCAAAGTGGAAGTACCAAAATGATTATATGTTATAAAAGCACAAGTTTTTCGAATAATACTAATTTCTAAAAGAAAGTTACTAAGGGAATTTTTTCATTAATTTGTTTTAATATTCAGCTAAAAATAATTTTACTATATTTTATTTTAAATTTAATTACAATAATATTATTTTATTTTTATTTTAAAAACAATATATCATTTTCTGAAAATTCTTTAATTGATGATCTATTCCTAAAATATATTTGCATGTTTCAATATTAATAATAGTAAGCCAAAAGAAATAGGAGCTTATAAATTGCAATCATAATAGTTTCCAGTATCAAAATAAACTAAATAAATTACAAATTGATTTAATGACAATTTCACTAGATCAATTATCACCACAGACTCAGGTACAATAATTTGCTTAAAGAACAATGAAGTCTATTTTTAACCATATAAATCAAAACCTTAATGAAAATGAAGAAAATAATATGAAATCAAATAAAATAGACTTCGGTAGCTCTGTTGATAACAGAGGGAGCAATAAATCAAAAAATTAATGAATAATGAAGAGAGTTATGTGAAATAATATAAAATAGACGTTAGTGAATATGAAGAGAGTAATATGATGTCATATTACTCATTAAAATATGAAATCATATTATATCATTCTCAGAAGAAGCAATAAATCAAAATATTAATGAAAAATGAAGAAAACAGTGAGTAGTAATATGTACACGACTTTGGCGGTCCGAGAATATTAAATCTATATATATATAAAATTGTAACCTCTGTCTGTACATTGATTTTTTTCGCGAAATTTCACGATAACTTTTCGTTTCACATGTCATAGACACCATATCTGCATTTTGTTTCTTTCGTGTATGTTTGTTTGTTTGTTTGTTTGTTTGTTTGTTTGTTTGTTTGTTTGTTTGTTACCTTTTCACGCATAAACGGCTGAACCGAATTTTATGAAACTTGGTATGTATATTACTACTAACCCAACTTAGACTTTAGGCTATATTAATTTTCTCTGAGACGAACAGGAGTGGGGGTTATAAGGAAAGCCTGAAATTAAAAATAGCGATATTTCGTTTTCTATTGGTTTTTCGGCAAATATGCACATAACAAAAGTTGTTTATTTTGTTAGTTAGAGTAACTTTTGTTATATACACTTTTGTCGTATACCGAAGTTTACATGCGTTATAAGCTAAAAATTATAGCGGGAGTCAACAATATTATTTGCCAAAAAAGACTCAACCGAACTAAATAAAACTCGGTATGTGTATTAGCAGTGAGGCCTTCATTATAATAAGCCATACCAACATTTCTATGTACGGGCAGGAGTGGGGGTTATAAGGGAAGCCTGAAATTAAAAAGAGCGATATTTCGTTTCCTATTGGTTTTTCCGCAAATATAAACATAACAAAAGTTGTTTATTTTGTTATTTGGAGTAACTTTTGTTATATACACTTTTGTCGTATACCTAAGTATAAATGAGTTATTCGTTAAAACTTTAGCGGGCACTAACGGCTGAACCGGACTTAACAAAACTCGGTATGTCAATTAGCATTAATTCTTCCATGATTATAAGTTATATTAAAATGTTTAGGTTCGAATGGGAGGGGAGCTATAAGGGAGGCCTGAAATAAAAATTCACCATATATACACGTATAAGAAACGGGAAATATAAAAATATCGAAGACTGTGAAGAATTATCGAACAAATAATTCTATTATTAGCAAATCGCCGGCAACGACGGGTATCAATCCTAAACACTGGGACGGCTAAATGTCAAAATATTGTGCAATGTAAAGCCTGCTAAAAAATACCATCACCATTCAGACTCAAATGAATTCCCGGGCGAAGCCGGGTATCTGAGCTAGTATGTAATAAATCAAAACATTTATGAATAATGGGGGTCTCAGGTTGGCTGTTTGGGTAAGGCGTTGGTGTTAATCTTATATGGTAAACCTAGAGTGGCAGGATCGACTCCTGCCCTGGGCAGTAGAATTTTTTTTTGTGACAGACTTATTAAATAAATTCTTTGGTTCTACCCAGGCTAGAAAAGGGTGGTTCCCTGTAGATAACCCTTCCAAATTAACCACAGTAGCTTAAATTGGGCGAAAAAAAAAAAAAAAAGATTAATGAAGAGAGTAATGTGAAATCATATAAAATAGACTTTGGTGGTTCTGATGGTCCCCAGATGGAGTAATAAATCAAATCACTAATGAATAATGAAGAGAGTAATATGTCATATTATTCATTAAAATAAGAAATTATATTAATCATTCACAGAAGAAGCAATAAATCAAAATATTAATGAAAGATGAAGAAAAAAATGAGGAGTAATAGTAACAAGATTTTGGCGGTCCGAGAATATTAAATATGTAATAAATCAAAACACTTATGAAAAATGATGAAAGCTATGAGAAATAATATGAACGAGACTTTGGTGGTCCAAGAATATTAAAGATGTAATAAATCAAAATATTAATGAATAATGAAGAAAACGATATGACTTGTTCTTCCTCACTTTTAGTTAACTCTGAGTACTCAATATCCTCGTCAGATAAGGAATAATTTCAAAAGGGATACTGGAAGGAAATAGAATAATCTCTAAAATGTCCGTCACGCAGGGGCTGCATAAACTAAACAGATTTCCTGCATGTGTCACGTATTTGCATTTATCTCAAAAAGTAAAAGTTCAATCAGAACAATATTTGGTATTTATGCTTCAAATAATATGCTTCATATTATAACAGCTTATTGTTAATATGACATAAGTAGGAGAAAGGGTTTTCTGAAGGCAGAAAAATAGAAAGACTGACACGCAGGGGCTGCATTAACTAATCAGATTTCCCACTTTCGTCCCGTATTTGTATTTATCTCATGACGTAAAAGTTCAATGAGAACAATATATGTTATTTAGGCTTCAAATAAAGGGCTTCATAATATAATAGTATTATTATTGTTATGACATAAGCAGGAGTGGGGGTTTACTGAAGGCCGAAAACTAAAAAACGCAAATATCTTGGTTAATATTAAAGATAATGAAAACATGCACATATTAACATTAATAGATAATTTAATTTGCAATAAGATTGGTCCTTTACAATTTTTCGATCCGACTTATAGTAACAGAGACATTTCGAGTTTTCGAAAATCCTCTCCTCTAAACCCCCCGTCCCTCTTGTCCGATTTTAGCCGGTAACGAGCTTAGTCTTTCTTTTTACATAAAACTACTAAATATGGAGCTTGGTAACGATTAAACAATAATTGCGACCGCTAGAGCGGTAACAGACAAATATATATATATATATATATATATATATATATATATATATATATATATATATATATACTAGCCAAGGTACCCGGCTTCGCTCGGGAAATCATTTGGGACGGAAATATTCTATTTTGTTTTTGGCAAATGCTTCAACGTGTACAACTGCTCTTCCCGTCTGGGCTCATTTCTTCCCGTAAGGGTCCGTTGAGCGACTTATGGAAAATAAAATTTTAGATTTGAAAAATAAATGAAAATAAGTCTCTAATCATTCCCTCTCCACTGTTTGACACACAGTGAATAATTCAAATCATAATCATAGATAGCATTTATTATTATTAAATATCACCCATAATGTAGGTATTTTCTGTATACAATCTAGCTAATATACCCGACGATTCCCGGGAAATCATAGTTGACTGACTAATGATGGTATTTTTATAAAATATCGCTGAAAAACCAATAAGAATCACAATATCGCGAATTCTTATTTCAGGTCTCCCTTATAACCCCCACTCCCGTTATAACATAAACATTTTAATATAGCTTATAACCATGTAAGAATTAATGCTAATTTATGTATTCTGAGTTTTGTAGGAATCAGTTCAACCGTTAGTGCCCAATAAAATAGTTGACTCCCGCTTTAGCTTTTAGTGTATATCTCGTTTATAATTTGTTATACAACAAAAGTGAACATAACAAAAGTTTCTCTAAATAACAAAATAAACAACTTTAGTTATGTGCATATTTGCCGAAACCCCAATAGGAAACGAAATATCACTTTTTTTAATTTCAGGCCTCCCTTATAGCCCCCACTCCTGCCCTTCCCTAGAAATGTTTGTATAGCTTATTATAAGGAAGGAGTTAGTGCTAATACACATACCGAGTTTTATTTAGTTCAGTTGAGTCTTTGTGCCAAATAAAATTGTTGACTCCCGCTATAATTTTTAGCGTATAACGCCTTTATAGTTCGGTATACGAAAAAAGTGTATATAACAAAAGTTACTTTAAATAACAAAATAAACAACTTTTGTTATATGCATATTTGCCGAAAAACCAATAGGGAACGAAATATCGCTATTTTTAATTTCAGGTCTCCCTTATAACCCCCACTCCTGTTCGTCTCAGAGAATATTAATATAGCCTAAAGTCTAAGTTGGATTAGTAGTAATATACATACCAATTTTCATAAAATTCGGTTCAGCCGTTTATGCGTGAAAAGGTAACAAACAAACAAACAAACAAATAAACAAACAAACAAATAAACAAACAAACAAACAAACAGACACCAAAGAAACAAAATGCAGTTATGGTGTCTATGACATGTGAAACGAAAAGTTATCGTGAAATTTCGCGAAAAAAATCAATGTACAGACAGAGGTTACAATTTTATATATATATAGATATATATATATATATATATATATAAATATACACAGTATTGAACGGACCTCATTTTTGTCTCCTAGGTAAGGTCGATGGCCATTTTTAAAAAAAATTCAATAATCGCGTCATGAGTAGCTGATTTCCTTAAGGGAAATCTGCTAAAAATGCAAGTATCTCGGTTAATAATCAAGATAGTGAAAAAATACTCATAACAACATTTATAGAACATTACATTTTCAATAAGATTGGTAATATAAAATTTTTCGAAATTTTCCCTCACTACCCCCCCCCCTTCCACGGGCGCAATTTCGTCCATTAACAGACTTGCTCTTTTCTTTTACATAAAAGGATCATATATTGACAAATCATGCCATGAGTACAAACTCAATAGCTGATTTCCCTAAGGGAAATGTGCTAAAAATCAACTGGGATGCAATAAAAGTCCGTCACGCAGGGGCTGCGCCAACTAACCAGATTTCCCACGTGAAGTTTTACAATAGAGAAATTTCAGAATAGAGAGTCGAACAGTTACGGGAACGGCCCCAACTAGCTCTTGACGGAAACTCACGACTAGACCCGAAGTTAGCCAATCTCATCTCAGAAGCTGAAAACAGGAAAATGCAAATATCTCGGTTACAAATATATTCAAGATACAGAATAAATGTATATAACAATATTTATAGTAAATTTAATTTTCAATAAGATTAATTCTATATCATTTTTCGATCCGACGTATAGTAACGGAGATATTTCGAAAATCCTCCCCTCTAAACCCCCCTCCCACTGGTCCGATTTCAGCCATTAACGAACTTGATCTTTATTTTTGCATAAAACGTTTAAATATCGAGTTTGGTAACGATCAAACGAAAATTGCGACCGCTAGAGCGTTAACAGACAAATATATATATATATATATATATATATATATATATATATATATATATATATATATATATATATATATATATATATATATATATATAATTTTGAACGGACCTCATTTTCGTCATCTCCTGGGTAGGATCGATGGACATTTGAAGAAATTTTTCGAAACTCGCGTCATGAGTACGGCCTCAATAGCTGATTTCCCTTAGGGGAAATCTGCTAAAACTTAAGACATAAAGAGATTGTTTATTCCCAAGGATTAAAGACTCAGGACGTAGGGAACATCAACATTAATGACGTATTGAGTTCTTCTTATTTTTGATGTTTAATTTAAGTTTCGATTAAAACTGATTAATAGAAACTGCAATTAAAATTTTGTGTCAGTGAGTCATATTAATTGATACCAATAATAATTAATGAAACAACAGTTGATTACACTGGTGGTCCTATACTTTGAACAACTTGTGTTATACATGATACATATTGTTTTAGATATTAGATATTATATATATCAAAATATTATCTTTGTTTCCCCAGCATCTATATATCTACTACGTTAATAAAGATAAAGTATATCATCATTATTATTAGCATTTCAAGAGAAATCACTCTTTGATTTCACAATGGACACTTGTTTTTAAGAGGGGTTTTAAAATAACACTTAGATCAATTTTAAATAAAGAAGTTCGGTACTTGTGTATTATATCCACCACATTTTAGTTCCACGCTAGAGTGCACTACTGTTTTAAGTAGTACGATTCATTGCCCGCAAGGGAGGTTATACTTACCTTATAACCTTCTACGGAATTTTAATGATAAATAAAAGAAAAGCCCGTCACGCAGGGGCTGCGTAAACTAAGCAGATTTCCCACGTGAAGTTTTACAATAGAGACATTTCACGAGAGCGGAGCAGTTAAGGAAACGGCCGAACTAGGCTTTTGGCGGGAGTCACTCGTCCAGATTTAATAAAAATGCAAATATCTCGGTTAATATTCATGATAGAGAATAAATGTATATAACAATATTTATAGTACATTTAATGTACAATAAGATTGATTCTGTACAATTTTTGGATCCGACGTATAGTAACGGAGATATTTCGAATTTTCGAAAATCCTCCCCTTTAAACTCCCCCTCCCACTGCTCCGATTTCAGCCGTTAACGAACTTAGTCTTTCTTTTTACATAAAAGGCCTAAATATCGAGTTTGGTATCGATCAAACAAAAATTGCGACCGCTAGAGCGGTAACAGACAAATATATAGATAGATAGATCTATATATATATATATATATATATATATATATATATATATATATATATATATATATATATATAGATATATATATATATATATATATATATATATATATATATACAGTTTTGAACGGACCTCATTTTCGTCATCTACTAGGTAGGATCGATGGACATTTGTTGAAAAATTTCGAAAATTCCGCCATGAGTACAACCTCAATAGCTGATTTCCCTGAAGGGAAATCTGCTAATAAAACACATACTGAAAGACTGCAAGAGACGAGATCATGTACAGATACCCCACGACCTTACATGACTTACTCACTGATGGTAGCCCATACAAACCCACTATACTGAAAGACATTAACATATACACAAAAGTCCGTCACGCAGGGGCTGCGTAAACTAAGCAGATTTCCCACGTGAAGTTTTACAATAGAGAAATCTGCCTAATAACAACTGTAATAGAAAGAAACCTCTAAACCTAAAAAATTATTTAGGGCGTAATAACCCAGTAGTTTCTAGCACCGAAACACAGTTAACCTAACCTCTAAACCTATTCACGAGGGACGGATAGTTATGGAAAAGGCCGCCAGAGCTCTCTGCGGAAAGTCCGAACATAGCCTACTGGTACCACACGCAGAATACAAATGCAAATATCTCGGTTAATATTCAAGATACAGAATAAATGTATAGAACAATATTTATAGTAAATTTAATTTGCAATAAGATTGATTCTGTACAATTTTTCGATCCGACGAATAGTAACGGAGATATTTCGAATTTTCGGAAATCCTCCCCTCTAAACCCCCCCTCCCCGTGGTCCGATTTCAGCCGTTAACGAACTTGATCTTTCTTTTGACATAAAACGACTAAATATCGAGTTTGGTAACGATCAAACAAAAATTCCGACCGCTAGAGCGGTAACAGACAAATATATATAGATATATATATATATATATATATATATATATATATATATATATATATATATATATATACAGTTTTGAACGGACCTCATTTTCGTCATCTACTAGGTAGGATCGATGGACATTTGAAGAAAAATTTCGAAAATTCCGTCATGAGTACAACCTCAATAGCTGATTTCCCTTAAGGGAAATCTGCTAAAAACACAATTTTTAAAATTAAAACATTTTATTCACATTTAGGCGGGAAATGTGTGGAAATACAATTTAAAATGCACTGAAATGTGTCTCCATTTCTTTTCCCATGGTGCTGTCGCCCTATGAATTCTACCAAATATGATTCAAGGGATGCCTGGCTGTCCCACGATGTTTTTTTATTTCGCCACTTTGCACTTCCCCACATTCTCTCCACTGTCTGAGTATGTGCTCCAGTGTTGGGGTCAATAAAATTAAATTTATGATTAACTTTCGCCTGTTTGAATCCTTGGCTTTCTAATATATTCGTTTGGCAGCCTTTCCAGCAATCAGAATATATTGTGCTACCATCTGCTACATTCTGAATTATTTTCGGTACTTGTGTATTATATCCACCACATTTTAGTTCCACTAGTTCCTCGCTAGAGTGCGCTACTGTTTTAAGTAGTACGATTCATTGCCCGCAAGGGAGGTTATACTTACCTTATAACCTTCTACGGAATTATAATGATAAATAAAAGAAAACACAATTTTTAAAAATAAAACATTTTATTCACATTTAGGCGGGAAATGTGTGGAAATACAATTTAAAATGCACTGAAATGTGTCTGTTCCCTCATGTAACTGTTCCAATCAATAGCAGTCTTATTCGAAATTTTGAGTTGTTATTTGCAAAAATTGACAGGTGTCAATTCTTCGCTCCAGCAGTAAATGAACTCCAATGCATTACAAAATGGAATTTTACTTCCTTCGAACCAAGTTCCAATCCGAACGCTGACTTGCTCACCACACTTTCTTACATTACACTTCCAAAAAAGACTTTTTTTCCACTATAAAGTTTCATACAATGTGATTTAGAACACTTTCTTCTGATAGCCAAAATATTCCTCTCCTGTAAATATTTAACAGCGTCTTATTCAGTCGTTGGCAAATCCCAAAGAGGCATTTTTAAAGGACTAAGAAACACTAAACAGCAAACGCAAATAAACAGCATACGCAACTATGACAAAAGATAACCTCATTAGCCTGGGAGAGCTAGCGTCGCACTTCAGTAGCGCATTCTAGCTTGGAACTAGTGGAACTAAAATGTGGTGGATATAATACACAAGTAACTTATTTTCTCTAGAAGAGTAGAGGCATTTCTGTCAGGAACAGCAATGAGAAACGAATCTTTTGTCTCTCGATAAATTCCTCCAAACACCCACTGTTGGGGTAAAATCCGCCCACAATTATTTTTTCTTCTAGTAAATAGACTCTCATCTATCGCAACTATGACAAAAGATAACCTCATTAGCCTGAGAGAGCTAGCGTCCCACTTCAGTAGCGCATTCTAGCGTGGGACTAGTGGAACTAAAATGTGGTGGATATAATACACAAGTACCAGAAGTTCTAGTACCAATTTATTTTTCATTATAATCTGTATATAATCTATATTATATTGATATTTCATAATTAATATACTTTTCCAAAAAGCTCATTTCTTATCAGATTAATAATTAAGAAAGACTCACAATGATCAATAAAAGTCCGTCACGCAGGGGCTGCGTAAACTAAGGAGATTTCCCACGTGAAGTTTTACAATAGAGAAATTTCACGAGAGCCAAGCCAGTCAAAGAAACGGCCGAACAAGCTTTTGGCGGGAAAGTAACTCTCGTCCGTTAGGCTCCGAGATTAACCCTCCGTCGAGTGCAGCTAGCCTGATGATAGGCCAGGAAAACATATTTTTTGATACCGCGCCTCATTCTGTTTCCACTGTGAGGGGCCATTCCCAGTAATTTCCTGATTTGTGTTCATGCTTAGAATCCCCTACTTTAGTCTATTGCCATCCTTCATCTAGACCGACTGGTCCCTAGGTGGCTTGTGAGGCCTACTGCGCCCAATTGCTCCTTAATTTCGAAGATGATTTTTTTTCAAGATATATCTATTGCAATCGTCCCTTTTACTAAGATTAATGCTATTCTATATGGAAGTTCGTCGATATCTTGAGAAATAAGTGCTATTCTAACTCTGGCCTCTCAGGCCGAATGCGCCTGATCAATTTTACTTGTTTTAGTATAAGCTTCATTCTATTCTAATAAAAACAATATTTTACGTTCTAAATATTATATTTGGTTTCCAAAGATCCTAGCGAAGTCTGTCCTACCAGCGTTTTAAATTAAAATTAATTAGTTGGGTAGTGGGGGTTTAAAATATGTGAGCGGCCTCTCAGGCCGGGTGCACCCGATTTTGTTTCGTCTAGAGGTGCGCCCGACGGAGGGTTAAATTAAAAACAATTCAATCTCAAAAAACAACAAGAACACAAAAGATGGACTTACCGTTAATGACAGCAGCGCTCTGAACACTTATTACACCAACACTAAATACTACCACAGTATATCCATTATTTGTAAGACTTAATACTGCTGTGAATATTAAGTAAATAAATAAAGGGCAAGTCAAATGGTAAGAACCTTCCTTATAGCAAACAGTCTGAGTTCTAAACAATCAGGTTAGCCAGCTTTTACCGGAAATAAAAGCAATTACGGAAATATATTTGAATATAAGTTATAAATTTTATTCATATAACTATTTATTATATCTAGTACTGTAATTAATAATAGACCAGAATAATTTTAATCACAACCATTCCAAATTTAGGAATCCGGAAAGAAAATAGAAAGGGGGGGGGCCAAAATACGATTCAGACGGTTATGAGATTTTCACATGATTACGGAACAAGCAGGTTAGCCAACGAAGGTTTACAATAGATAAATAAACATACAGGTAACACTTCCGTGAATATTAGTGAATAATTACAAACGGCAATGAGAAATCTTTCAGTGAATTTACAATATAAGTTAATAGTCCCTACAACGTAATACGGCTGGATTGTAAACAATCAGGTTAGCCAACCTTGTAGTACAGTATCGATAGATAGACCGGAAAAACAAACAATTAAAGAAATATATCTGAATATAAAATATTAATTTTATTGGAAACTATTTATTATAGTTAG
The DNA here is from genome assembly GCA_019009955.1 of Riptortus pedestris. Classification (NCBI taxonomy): domain Eukaryota; kingdom Metazoa; phylum Arthropoda; class Insecta; order Hemiptera; family Alydidae; genus Riptortus; species Riptortus pedestris. The sequence goes on from CM032231.1 coordinate 71,981,524, forward strand.
TGGAGTAATTTGAAATGAATCAAAATAATTTCTATCTCAATCACTCAGATTTTTGTAGTCCAAGAAAAAAAGGGGGGGGGTTCAACAGAACGTATTTGTTTGTACCTCGTAAAATAAAGCTTTGTTGAAAACAATATTTTGTATTTAAACTAATAATGAGGTGGTTCATTAGATATCAGCTTATTAGTTTACTGAAAGCGGAAATCATTACATAAAATACAAATATCTCGGTTAATACTCATTATACGGAAAATATGTATAGAACAATATTTATAGTAAATGTAATTTGCAATAAGACTGATTTCATACAATGTTTCGATCCGACGTATAGTAACGGAGATATTTCGATTTTTCGAAAATCCTCCCCTCTAACCCCCCCCCCTCCTCCCACTGCACCGATTTCAGCCGTTAACGAACTTGATCTTTCTTTTTACATAAAACGACTAAATTTCGAGTTTCGTAACAATCAAACAAAAATTGCGACCGCTAGAGCGGTAACAGACAAATATATATATATATATATATATATATATATATATATATATATATATATATATATATATATATAATATATAGAGATCTATATAATATATATAGATATCTATATAATATATATAGATATCTATAGAATATATATAGATATCTATATAATATATATAGATATCTATATAATATATATATACAGTTTTGAACGGACCTCATTTTCGTCATCTACTAAGTAGGATCGATGGACATATGAAGAAAAATGTCGAAAATTCCGTCATGAGTACAACCTCAATAGCTGATTTCCCTCAGGGGAAATTTTTCTTCAAATGTCCATCGATACTACCTAGTAGATGACGAAAATAAGGTCCGTTCAAAACTGTATATATCTATCTATCTATCTATCTATCTATCTATCTATCTATATATCTATCTATCTATCTATCTATATATACATATATATATATATATATATATATATATATATATATATATATATATATATATAAATTTGTTACGTTTTATTACCAAAACCTGTAATAAACGTTTTTAATAAGAGTTCTTTTGGATTGCAAAATTAAATACTCGCAAGTTTCACAGTTTTTATCACTGCACAATTTATTTCACAATGCACAATACACTTGGTAATTATTCTTAATTACTACTTACAGTATACACTGATAGCGTCACTGTTCTTCAGATTACACAGTCCAACAATTCACTCACGGTCACTGAAATTCACAACAAGACGGCACTGCACTGTCCTTGACTTCGCGGCACTTCACTGTCCTTTACTTCGCGGCACTGCACTGTCTTAAACACAGCACTAAACTGTTACTTACAGTCACGGCCCTAAACTGTTACTTGCAGTCACGGCACTAAACTGTTACTTACAGTCACGGCACTAAACTGTTACTTACAGTCACGGCACTAAACTGTTACTTACAGTCACGGCACAACACTGTTCTTCTTCTAAAAACACTTTACCGCACTGCACTAAGTCGCACTGTAGCACTGATGTGACCATCAAGATCGCTGAGCATAAAACTGACTCGCTCGCGGCTGGGCCCTTCTTTATATAGCTTGTCGGCATACATCAAAGGGAATTGTCTGGACCCCTCGACGTCTGGCTGGAAGGTTCTGTAAGGGGCTAGAACTTTCTGTCGGTTTCTTTGATCTACGTCACACTTTCCAAATACGCGACTCTCTCTCTCTCTGAAGGATTATTCATGTATTTAATTTTCGCAACAATATATAGATAGATATTTGTCTGTTAACGCTCTAGCGGTCGCAATTTTTGTTTGATCGTTACCAAACTTGATATTTAGTCGTTTTATGTAAAAATAAAGATCAAGTTCGTTAATGGCGGAAATCGGACCAGTGGGAGGGGGAGTTTAGAGGGGAGGATTTTCTAAAATTCGAAATATTTCCGCTACTATACGTCGGATCGAAAAATTGTATAGAACCAATCTTATTGAAAATTACATTTACTATAAATATTGTTATATACATTTATTCTCTATCTTGAATATTAACCAAGATATTTGCATTTTTATGAAATCGGGGCGGATAACGGATGAGAGTAAAACTTCACGTGGGAAATCTGCTTAGTTTACGCAGCCCCTGTGTGACGGACTTTTTTTTAATTCGTAAACCATCACGACTTCTTGTCTTGAGTGAACTAGCTATGTAGAAAATTCATTTTTCATAATTTGCTTTGTGTCAAATGCCCCACAAATGAATCACTAGGCTATCAAAAATCACCACAAGTATGTGTTAATATCCTAAAGTCCTAAATGAAGTTAAATAGCTTCAAGCTAATATATCACACATTTCGTGATATATTAGCTAATTAAGAATATGATGAGGGTTCTATGGAGAGTTGATACTGAGAAAAGAATCTGGTGTCTTCGGTAAATTATTTTTACCATAGGAAATAAAAATCGAAGATTTATCTGAAATTATATTTACGTTGGGTAGGGAAAGGGGGAGGGGGTTTAAATAGAAATTACAGTCTGCCTGTCCGTCCGTCCGTTCTTGGGCAATCACTTATGATTTAGATATTCGGTACTTGCGTATTATATCCACCACATTTTAGTTCCACTAGTTCCACGCTAGAGTGCGCTACTGTTTTAAGTAGTACGATTCATTGCCCGCAAGGGAGGTTATACTTACCTTATAACCTTCTACGGAATTATAATGATAAATAAAAGAAAACACAATTTTTAAAAATAAAACATTTTATTCACATTTAGGCGGGAAATGTGTGGAAATATAATTTAAAATGCACTGAAATGTGTCTTCATTTCCTTTCCCATGGTGCTGTCGCCATATGAATTCTACCAAATATGATTCAAGGTGATGCCTAGCTGTCCCAAGATGTTTTTTATTTTGCCACTTTGCACTTCCCCATATTCTCTCCACTGTCTGAGTATGTGCTCCAGTGTTGGGGTCAATAAAATTATATTTATGGTTAACTTTCGCAAGTTTGAATCCTTGGCTTTCTAATATATTCGTTTGGTAGCCTTTCCAGCAATCAGAATATATTGTGCTACCATCTGCTATATTCTGAATTATTCTCTCTAGAAGAGTAGAGGCATTTCTGTCAGGAACAGCCACGAGAAACGAATCTTTTTTCTCTCGACAAATTCCTCCAAACACCCACATTTGGGGTAAAATCCGTCCACAATTATTTTTTCTTGTAGTAAATAGACTCATCTATTGCAACTTTGACAAAAGATAACCTCTTTAGTCTGAGAGAGCTAGCGTCGCACTTCAGTAGCGCATTCTAGCGTGGGACTAGTGGAACTAAAATGTGGTGGATATAATACACAAGTACCAGATATTCTTTTATATATGTGAGTCAACAAACATAATGCATAATATTCAAGAAAGAGAAAAAAGGTACTTGTGTATTATATCCACAACATTTTAGTTCCACTAGTTCCACGCTAGAATGCGCTACTGAAGTGTGACGCTAGCTCTCTCAGGTTAATGAGGTTATCTTTTGTCATAGTTGCAATTTACTAGAAGAAAAAACAATTGTGGACGGATTTTACCCCAACAGTGGGTGTTCGGAGGAATTTGTCGAGAGACAAAAGATTCGTTTCTCGTGGCTGTTCCTGACAGAAATGCCTCTACTCTTCTAGAGAAAATAATTCAGAATATAGCAGAAGGTAGCACAATATATTCTGATTGCTGGAAAGGCTACCAAACGAATATATTAGAAACCCAAGGATTCAAACATGCGAAAGTTAATCATAAATATAATTTTATTGACCTCAACACTGGAGCACATACTCAGACACTCGAGAGAATTTGGGGAAGTGCAAAGTGGCGAAATAAAAAATATCGTGGGACAGTCAGGCATCACCTTGAATCATATTTGGTAGAATTCATATCAGCACCATGGGAAAGGAAATGGAGACATATTTCAGTGCATTTTAAATTGTATTTCCACACATTTCCCGCCTAAATGTGAATAAAATGTTTTATTTTTAAAAATTGTGTTTTCTTTTATTTATCATTATAATTCCGTAGAAGGTTATAAGGTAGGTATAACCTCCCTTGCGGGCTATGAATCGTACTACTTAAAACAGTAGCGCACTCTAGCGTGGAACTAATGGAACTAAAATGTGGTGGATATAATACACAAGTACCAGAAAAAATGTATGTATATACCTTACACTTATAGGAAATTAAATTTGCAATAAGTTTGGTACTATACAACCAGACGAATAATAACGGAAATAGTTCGTAATTTCCCCTCTAAGCCCCTCCCCACTCCGATTTCAGCCATTAATGAGCTTGACCTTAAGTCTTACATAAACCGTTTAAATATGGGTGGTAACCTATAGATAACCCGTCCCAATTAGCCATAGTAGCATATAGTGGACGTATATAAATAAATAACCATAAATAAGAGGAGTTTTGTTACTAACATTGCGACCGACAATCATAAACAGGGGAATCTATCTATCTACCTATTAACATTTTCATGTGTGTGAATAGTTTGGAAAGGACCTAATTTTCTTCATCTCTTGGGTAGAATCGATGCACATTTGAAGATGTTTTTCGAAAATTGCGTCATGGGTACAACCTCAATGGATGAGTACCCTTAAGGGAAATTTAAAAGATCCACAAAATCTTGCCGAGATCCAACATTGCCTACAGCATATGAATGTATTAAATGATGTAATGATTTAAAACTGAGCAATTATAATTTTCTATTTTTTAGCAGATTCCCTTAAGGGAAATCAGCTATTGTGGTCGTACTCATGACGCGATTTGTGATTATTTTCTTCAAATGTCCATCGATCCTACCCAGGAAATGACGAAAATAAGGTCCGTTCAAAATTATATATATATATATATATATATATATATATATATATATATATATATATATATATATATATATATATATACTAGCTAAGGTACCCGGCTTCGCTCGGGAAATCATTTGAGGCAGAATGATAATAGTATTTTTTTTTTTTTTTTTGAGCAAGGCTTCAATGTTTACTTCACTTCCCGTCTGGGCGCATTGTTTTCCCGTGAGGGTCAGGCAGGCGACGTATAGATGAGAAATATTAATTTTGAAGAATAAATAAAAATGTGTTCCTAATCTATCCCTCTCCACTTTTCCAACTCACCTTTTTGAATACTTCAAACCATAATCGTGGATAGCATTTATTACAATTAAATATCCTCTATAATGAAACTTATTCCCTGTCAAAAAGCAATCCGAGCACATATAGTTTAAACATAGTTTTGTACATTAGATTATATTCGTAATAGTAGAGCTCAGTGGAAATCATTTCACAGGAAATAAATTAACTCAATTAACTGTTTAGGCTCCGGCCTCCTTCCGCTCCAGCATCTCCATAGTTTTCCTTAAAATATTGATTCACAGTATTATTTTATTATTCATTTGAGGCTGAATGGTGATGTATATTTTTGGCAAGGCTTTACTTTGCACAATATTTTGACATTTACCCGTTCCAGTGTTTAGGGTTAATACCCGTTGTTGGCATTTGTTAATAATAAAATAATTTTTTTATGTAAGACTTCACTGTCTTGCATATTATCATATTTCCCGTCTCCTGTGCATTATGCATAGATTTGAATTAATAAGGAGAAAATATTGTCATACATTTGAATTAATTTTTTCAGGAGAGGTACCTGGTAGTTCATATTGAAATGAAGTGTTGAGCAAATTTCTCTAAATAACAAAATAAACAACTTTTGTTATGTGCATATTTGCCGAAACCCCATTAGGAAATCATTATTATTAATTTCAGGCCTCCCTTATAACCCCCACTCCTGCCCGTCCCTAGAAATGTTAGTATGACTTATTATAAGGAAGGCGTTAGTGCTTATACACATACTGAGTGTTTTATTTAGTTCGGTTGTGTCTTTTGTGCCAAATAAAATTGTTGTCTCCCGCTATAATTTTCAGCATATAACGCCTTTATGCTTCGGTATACAATGATAGTGTATATAAAAAAGTTTCTCTAAATAACAAAATAAACAACTTTTGTTATGGGCATATTTGCCGAAAATGCAATAGGAAACGAAATATCACTATTATTAATTTCAGGCCTTCCTTATAACCCCCACTCCTGCCCGTCCCAAGAAATGTTAGTATAGCTTATTATAATGAAGGCGTTAGTACTAATTCAGATACCCAGTTTGGTTTAATTCGGTTGAGTCTTTTGTCCCAAATAAAATTGTGGACTCCCGCTATAGCTTTTAGCGTATAACTCATTTATACTTCCGTATACGGCAAAAGTGCATATAACAAAAGTTACTCTAAATTACAAAATAAACAACTTTTGTTATGGGCATATTTGCTTAAAAAGCAATAGGAAACGAAATATCGCTATTTTTAATTTCAGGTCTCCCTTATAACCCCCACTCCTGTTCGTCTTAGAGAATATTAATATAGCCTAAAGTCTAAGTTGGGCTAGTAGTAATATACATACCAAGTTTCAGAAAATTCGGTTCAGCCGTTTATGCGTGAAAAGGTAACAAACAAACAAACAAACAAACAAACAAACAAACAAACAAACAAACAAACAAACATACACGAAAGAAACAAAATGCAGTTATGGTGTCTATGACATGTGAAACGAAAAGTTATCGTGAAATTTCGCGAAAAAAATCAATGTACAGACAGAGGTTACAATTTTATATATATATAGATACTAGCTCAGATACCCGGCTTCGCCCGGGAATTGATTTGAGGCTGAATGGTGATGGTATTTTTTTGGCAAGGCCTTACTTTGCACAATATTTTGACATTTACCCGTCCCAGTGTTTAGGGTTAATACCCGTTGTTGGCATTTGTTAATAATAAAATTAATTTTTTATGTAAGTCTTCACTGTCCTCCAAATTGTCATATTTCCCGTCTCCTGTGCATTATGCATAGATTTCAGTTATTAAGGACAAAATTTCAGGCCTCCCTTATAACCCCCACTCCAGTTCTAACCTAAAAATTTTAATATAGCTTATAATCATGGAAGAATTAATGCTAATTGACGTGCTCAGTTTTTTTAAGTTCGGTTTAATGGTTAGCGACAAATGAAATAGATGACTCCCGCTTTAGTTTATAGTGTATATCTCTTTTATACTTTGTTAAAAGACAAAAATGAATATGACAAAAGTTACTCTAAATAACAAAATAAACAACTTTTGTTATCTTCGTTCATATTTGCCGAAAAACGAATAGAAAACGAAATACCGCAATTTTTAAATTCAGGCCTCCCTTACAACCCCCACTCCTGCCCGTCCCTAGAAATGTTGGTATGGCTTGTTATAATGAAAGCGTTAGTGCTAATACACATACCGAGTTTTATTTATTTCGGTTGGGTCTTCTGTCCCAAATAAAATTGTTCACTTCCGCTATAGGTTTTAGCGTATATCTCGTTTATAATTCGGTATACGAAAAAAGTGTATATAAAAAATGTTACTCTAAATAACAAAATAAACAACTTTTGTTATTTTCATATTTGCCGAAAAAACAATAGGAAACGAAATATCGCTATTTTTAATTTCTGGCTTCCCTTATAACCCCCACTCCTGCCCGTCCCTAGAAATGTTGGTATGGCTTGTTATAATGAACGCGTTAGTGCTAATACATATACCGAGTTTTATTTATTTCGGTTGAGTCTTTTGTCCCAAATAAAATTGTTCACTTCGGCTACAGGTTTTAGCGTATAACTCGTTTATAATTCAGTATACGAAAAAAGTGCATATAACAAAAGTTACTCTAAATAACAAAATAAACAACTTTTGTTATGTGCATAATTGCCGAAAATGCATCAGGAAACGAAATATTGCTATTTTTAATTTCAGCCCTCCCTTATAACCCCCACTCCTGTTCGTCTCAGAGGATATTAAAATAGCCTAAAGTCTAAGTTGGATTAATAGTAATATACATACCAAGTTTCATAAAATTCGGTTCAGCCGTTTATGCGTGAAAAGGTAACAAACAAACAAACAAACAAATAAACAAACAAACAAATAAACAAACAAACAAACAAACAGACACCAAAGAAACAAAATGTAGTTATGGTGTCTATGACATGTGAAACGAAAAGTTATCGTGAAATTTCGCGAAAAAAATCAATGTACAGACAGAGGTTACAATTTTATATATATATAGATATATATATTTGTCTGTTAACGCTCTAGCGGTCGCAATTTTTGTTTGATCGTTACGAAATTCGATATTTAACCGTTTTATGTAAAAAGACAGATCAAGTTCGTTAATGGCTGAAATCGGACCAGAGGGAGGGGGGGTTTAAAGGGGGGGATTTTCGAAAATTCAAAATATCTCCGTTACTATGCATCGGATCGAAAAATTGTACAGAACCAATCTTATTGCAAATTAAATTTACTATAAATGTTGTTTTATACATTTATTCTCTATTAGCAGATTTCCCTTAAGGGAAATCAGCTATTGAGGTCGTACTCATGACGCGATTTTCGAAAATTTTCTTCAAATGTCCATTGATCCTACCCAGGAGATGACGAAAATAAGGTCCGTTCAAAAATATATATATACATCTATATATATATATATATATATATATATATATATATATATATATATATATATATATATATATGTCTGTTAACGCTCTAGCGGTCGCAATTTTTGTTTGATCGTTACGAAATTCGATATTTAACCGTTTTATGTAAAAAGACAGATCAAGTTCGTTAATGGCTGAAATCGGACCAGAGGGAGGGGGGGTTTAAAGGGGAGGATTTTCGAAAATTCAAAATATCTCCGTTACTATGCATCGGATTGAAAAAGTGTACAGAACCAATCTTATTGAAAATTAAATTTACTTTAAATGTTGTTTTATACATTTATTCTCTATCTTGTATATTAACCGAGATATTTGCATTTTTATGAGTCTGTGGTGGGGTATAGTTCGGATTATGTCGGCCATCTTCGTCATTTCTCGGCTCAGGCGGAAGCTTCTTCTAACCTGGCGTTTTTAACCTTACCTTACCTTCCTTACTTTGTGAGATTTATGCAAATACGTTTTGTTCATCCGCCCACCCCCCCTTCTTTAGTTCTTGGACTACTAAAATTTGAGTTATTAAAATATAAATTATTCTTACAATTCAGAAGCCGTTTCAGTTGGGTATTTATTTTAATTAACTAAAAGATTTCTCATTATCTAATCACGGTGGTATTGTGTTACCAGTATGCAGATTTCTCTATTGTAAAACTTCACGTGGGAAATCTGCTTAGTTTACGCAGCCCCTGCGTGACGGACTTTTTTATATTATGAGGCCCACTACATTAAGCATATACATCAAGAGCTTTAGTATGAATGCTCATATGATTATAAAATCGACTTGTAAACCGAAATATTGACCATTTTTCTTTTAAGCGTTGAGTAAACCCCCACTCCTACTCATGTCATATTAATAATAAGCTTTTAATATTATTATTTGTTAACGTCCACGTTTTGCTTCTATGGCTAATTGGGACGGGTTATCTACAGGTGACCAGCTTTTTCTAGCTAGGGTGTGACTAAGGATATTATTTAATGAGTTTCTCACTAAATAAATAAACTCCTATTGCCCAGGCGCGAATCCAAATGAATACATTATGAACAACTGTATTCTAAGAATAAATACCAAATATTGTTTTCAATTAACGTTTACAGTGTTACACACCAAATACGTTTTGTGATTTCATTAAATAAGATTTTACGTTTCTAACACGAAAATGTTTTATGGTTTATTCCATACTCGAATTTCAACAGTTTCATTCAAAAATTTAATTTAGAATCAGTGGTGGCTCGCGTATAGGCACTGCAGCATCCCCAATTTCCACTTGATATTATCTATAACATTTAATATAATTAGCCTTTTTTTATCAGATTTCCCTTAAGGGAAATCAGCTATTGAGGTTGTACTCATGACGCGATTTTCGAAATTTTTCTTCAAATGTCCATCGATCCTACCCAGGAGATGACGAAAATGAGGTCCGTTCAAAACTGTATATAAATATATATATATATATATATATATATATATATATATATATATATATATATATATATTTGTCTGTTACCGCTCTAGCGGTCGCAATTATTGTTTAATCGTTACCAAACTCGATATTTAGTCGTTTTATATAAAAAGAAAGATCAAGTTCGTTAATGGCTGAAATCGGACCCGTGGGAGGGGGGGGGTTTAGAGGGGAGGATTTTCGAAATATCTCCGTTACTATATGTCGGATCGGAAAATATTACAGAATCAATCTTATTGCAAATAAAATTTACTATAAATATTGTTCTATACATTTATTCTGTATCTTGAATATTAACTGAGATATTTGCATTTGTACTCTGCATGTGCTCGGCAGCAGTGGCTATATAGCATTAGGAAGTTAAACATATCTCCTATGTTATTAGTTGGTTCGGAAAATATTAAAGAACTAATCCTATTAAGCTGTTAATGCTCAACAATCATACATACATTTATTCGTAACTCAAATATTAATTGGGTTACTAGTACTATTTAAGACTTCAGCAAAGTCCCACTTCTACTCATCGAATTTTTATTTAGAAATAGAGAATATGTTGTGAGATGGGGTCATTAGTGTGTCAGCACGTGGGAAATCTGATTATTTTAATTAACTAATGGATATTCTTATTTTTCAGGTCTGTGTGTTACACTTCTCCTTGGCTTGTTATCACAATGCACTCCAAGCCCTGTAAGTTTACTTATAATCCGTCAACTCAGGTGACGAAAGTCCGTCAAACAGGGGCTGCGTAAACTAAGCCGATTTCCCTCGTGATGTTTGACCATAGATAAATCCACATACTGGTAACACAATAGCACCGTCGACATCAAGTGAATAAATACAAACGATAATAAGAAACCTCCAGAAGGGAAGTACCTGAAACGTAAACAAACAGGTGTGCCAACTTCTCACAAGAAAGAAAACCAATTACTGAAAATATCAGAATATGACATATTAATTTTATTGAAAATTATTTACTATATCTAGTACTGTAATTTATAATGGATCAGAATAAGTTTTATCTCAATCAATGAGATTTTAGTAATCCAAGAACTTAAGAAAGGGGGGGGGGTCGCCATAACATATTTGCATTTATCTCGTATAATAAAGGTATTTTGAAAACAATTTACGGTATTTAAGCTTCTAATAATGTGTTTTATTGCATAACAGAGTATTGTTTATGTAACATTAGTAGAAGTGGGGGTTTACTGATGGCTGAAAACTGAAAAATGCAAATATCTCGGTTAATATTCACGATAGAGAATAAATGTATATAATAATATTTATAGTAAATTTAATTTGCAATAAGATTGGTTCTACACAATTGTTTGATCCGACGTATGGTAACGGTGATATTCCGAATTATCCAAGATACCCCCTCTCACGGGTCCGATTACAGCCATTAACGAACTTGATCTTACTTTCTGCATAAAACGGTTAAATATCGAGTTTCGTAATGATCAAACAAAAATTGCGACCGCTAGAGCGTTATCAGACAAATATATGTATGTATATCTATATATATATAAAATTGTAACCTCTGTCTGTACATTGATTTTTTTCGCGAAATTTCACGATAACTTTTCGTTTCACATGTCATAGACACCATAACTGCATTTTGTTTCTTTCGTGTATGTTTGTTTGTTTGTTTGTTTGTTTGTTTGTTTGTTTGTTTGTTACCTTTTCACGCATAAACGGCTGAACCGAATTTTCTGAAACTTGGTATGTATATTACTACTAGCCCAACTTAGACTTTAGGCTATATTAATATTCTCTAAGACGAACAGGAGTGGGGGTTATAAGGGAGACCTGAAATTAAAAATAGCGATATTTCGTTTCCTATTGCTTTTTAAGCAAATATGCCCATAACAAAAGTTGTTTATTTTGTAATTTAGAGTAACTTTTGTTATATGCACTTTTGCCGTATACGGAAGTATAAATGAGTTATACGCTAAAAGCTATAGCGGGAGTCCACAATTTTATTTGGGACAAAAGACTCAACCGAATTAAACCAAACTGGGTATCTGAATTAGTACTAACGCCTTCATTATAATAAGCTATACTAACATTTCTTGGGACGGGCAGGAGTGGGGGTTATAAGGAAGGCCTGAAATTAATAATAGTGATATTTCGTTTCCTATTGCATTTTCGGCAAATATGCCCATAACAAAAGTTGTTTATTTTGTTATTTAGAGAAACTTTTTTATATACACTATCATTGTATACCGAAGCATAAAGGCGTTATATGCTGAAAATTATAGCGGGAGACAACAATTTTATTTGGCACAAAAGACACAACCGAACTAAATAAAACACTCAGTATGTGTATAAGCACTAACGCCTTCCTTATAATAAGTCATACTAACATTTCTAGGGACGGGCAGGAGTGGGGGTTATAAGGGAGGCCTGAAATTAATAATAATGATTTCCTAATGGGGTTTCGGCAAATATGCACATAACAAAAGTTGTTTATTTTGTTATTTAGAGAAATTTGCTCAACACTTCATTTCAATATGAACTACCAGGTACCTCTCCTGAAAAAATTAATTCAAATGTATGACAATATTTTCTCCTTATTAATTCAAATCTATGCATAATGCACAGGAGACGGGAAATATGATAATATGCAAGACAGTGAAGTCTTACATAAAAAAATTATTTTATTATTAACAAATGCCAACAACGGGTATTAACCCTAAACACTGGAACGGGTAAATGTCAAAATATTGTGCAAAGTAAAGCCTTGCCAAAAATATACATCACCATTCAGCCTCAAATGAATAATAAAATAATACTGTGAATCAATATTTTAAGGAAAACTATGGAGATGCTGGAGCGGAAGGAGGCCGGAGCCTAAACAGTTAATTGAGTTAATTTATTTCCTGTGAAATGATTTCCACTGAGCTCTACTATTACGAATATAATCTAATGTACAAAACTATGTTTAAACTATATGTGCTCGGATTGCTTTTTGACAGGGAATAAGTTTCATTATAGAGGATATTTAATTGTAATAAATGCTATCCACGATTATGGTTTGAAGTATTCAAAAAGGTGAGTTGGAAAAGTGGAGAGGGATAGATTAGGAACACATTTTTATTTATTCTTCAAAATTAATATTTCTCATCTATACGTCGCCTGCCTGACCCTCACGGGAAAACAATGCGCCCAGACGGGAAGTGAAGTAAACATTGAAGCCTTGCTCAAAAAAAAAAAAAAAAATACTATTATCATTCTGCCTCAAATGATTTCCCGAGCGAAGCCGGGTACCTTAGCTAGTATAAATATATATCTATATATATATATATATATATATATATATATAAAATTGTAACCTCTGTCTGTACAGTGATTTTTTTCGCGAAATTTCACGATAACTCTTCGTTTCCCATGTCATAGACACCATAACTGCATTTTGTTTCTTTCGTGTCTGTTTGTTTGTTTGTTTGTTTGTTTGTTACCTTTTCACGCATAAACGGCTGAACCGAATTTTATGAAACTTGGTATGTATATTACTACTAGCCCAACTTAGACTTTAGGCTATATTAATATTCTCTAGGACAAACAGGAGTGGGGGTTATAAGGGAGGCCTGAAATTAAAAATAGCGATATTTCGTTTCCTATTGCTTTTTCAGCAAATATGTACATAACAAAAGTTGTTTATTTTGTAATTTAGAGTAACTTTTGTTATATGCACTTTTGCCGTATACGGAAGTATAAATGAGTTATACGCTAAAAACTATAGCGGGAGTCCACAATTTTATTTGGCACAAAAGACTCAACCGAACTAAACCAAACTCGGTATGTGTATTAGCACTAACGCTTTCATTATAATAAGCCATACTAACATTTCTAGGGACGGGCAGGAGTGGGGGTTATGAGGGAAGCCTGAATTTAAAAATAGCGGTATTTCGTTTCATATTGGGGTTTCGGCAAATATGCACATAACAAAAGTTGTTTATTTTGTTATTTAGAGTAACTTTTGTTATTTACACTTTCACCGTATACCGAAGTGTAAATGTGTTATACGCTAAAAATTATAGCGGGAGTCAACAATATTATTTGGCACAAAAGACTAAACCGAACGAATTAAAACTCGGTATGTGTATTAGCACTAACGCTTTCATTATAATAAGCCATACTAACATTTCTAGGGACGGGCAGGAGTGGGGGTTATGAGGGAAGTCTGAATTTAAAAATAGCGGTATTTGGTTTCATATTGGGGTTTCGGCAAATATGCACATAACAAAAGTTGTTTATTTTGTTATTTAGAGAAATTTGCTAAATAATTCTTTTCAATATGAACAACCAGGTACCTCACCGGGAAAAATTAATTCAAATGTATGTTAATATTTTGTCCTTAATAATTCAAATCTATGCATAATGCACAGGAGACGGGAAATATGACAATATGGAGGACAGTGAAGTCTTACATAAAAAATTAATTTTATTATTAACAAATCCACAGAAACGACGGGTATTAACCCTAAACACTGGGACGGGTAAATGTCAAAATATTGTGCAAAGTAAAGCCTTGCAAATAAATACCATTACCATTCAGCCTCAACTCAATTCCCCGAGCGAAGCCGGGTATCTCAGCTAGTTATCTAATAAAAATGATGTTATTGACTTGTTAACAAGGTATGGAGCATCTTTAACAAAGAAGTTGGCAAATGGTAACACTTTACTTCACAGAGCTGCCCAAAATGGTAATACAAGAAATGTTATTGCTTTAATCGAAAAGTTCAAATTTGCGGTAGAACAACTAAATAATGACGGCGAAACACCTTTAGCAAAAGCAGTCACTCATAATCACCCTGCAATAATCAATATACTTGTAGCTAGAGGTGCCGATTTAAAAAAGACTATCAATGGTAAGACATATTTGTTCCTGGCAATTCAGAGCAAAAGCTTGAATTCGTTGACGAGTCTTTTGAACCATAATGTACCCACTGGCAGTGACAAGAATGACGTTCATCTCTCGCCTCTCTTCGAAGCTGTGAGACTTAACTGGAAGGAAGCAGCTGAGATTTTGGTCAAACACGGAGCAAACCTCAAACAAGTATGGCCAGGTGACAACCATGAAGCTGGTATGAACCTCCTTCACTTTGCTACGGTATATGGTTACGACAAAGCTATTGGTTGGCTCGTGGATCTCGGAATCAATGTTAACTCAAAGACTAAGACTAAACTTCAAACATCACTTCACCTAGCTGCCATGTATGATCAATTGTACGCGGCGTCTGCCTTGCTCCAGATAGGAGCATCGGTTGAATGTCAGGACTATGTCAGAGGAAAACCGATTAATTACGTCAAAAGTAAACAAATGTCGGAGTTATTGAATAAAGCAAAAATCACAAAATGTGAATAAATCGTATTCATGGAGCCCCCATATAAATGGTAGCTTACGAAATAGTATATTTCATTACAAGGGCGGAAAGTGACTGTTTCGAGTGACTGTTTCCAGTGACTGTTTTCCTGTTGTTGCAAAAAATGCAAAATATAATTTAAACTCGTAATTATTAAGTATTATCATATTAAATGATTTGTTTTGCATTCTGTAGTATCGATTATTTCTGAACAGCTGATTTAGAGCAGTAACCTGATACAAGTAACGTAACTTTAATAACTCTTTCAAACACAATTCTTTATTATTTGAAATATATTTATAACAAATTCAAACATTTACAACAATAATCATAAATAAATAAAGCTATCAAATTGTTTTAAAACAAAATTAAGAAAATCATATATTATTCCAATCAATCAACGAAAATTTAGTAGATATGAAGTCATTCTCATATTAAATGATACCAAAGAAAATCATATATTAATAAAACACATAAATTTTATATGTTAATAAAACATAGAAATAAATACGTATATATAAGAAAAATGTTTAGAGAGTCAGATTAATATTAATGGTACAATTCTTATTGTTGGTAATGACAATACCATTAAAGGGAGGGAAAAGTTTTTCCCTCCCTAGACCGGGAAAGAGAACAGCTGTCTCAAGTTATTATAAAAAGACCCACTTTCCATACTTACATACGGTAGCGAAAGTAACTACTTTCAGATTAGTGATGTAAAAGAATTTTTGGAGTAAAGTAAAATTCTTTTTCATTATACTGCACGCAAATCATGTGTTTTCAATATCCAGTTTGAGTACGCAAAGTAGCTATTTTCCGTCCTAGGACGCAAAGTAAAACAGATGTTTTGGAAAACTTACTCTTGGTTATCTTATGTTATTGAGCGATTTCAGTTCAGAGGTAACCTGTGTTTACTATTTCAATACAATGTCGGGAGCTCAAGATCATCTTCAAATACCGGAAGTTATTTTAGAAGAAGCACGGAAAGCAACGGAGGAACTACTACCGGCTAAAACACGAGCTAAATATGAAGTGGAATACAATAAGTTTTGCCACTGGTTGAATATTATTATTATTTATTAACGTCCACTTTTTGCAACTTAGGCTAATCGGGACGGGTTATCTACAGGTTACCACTCTTTTCTAGCCAGGGTGGGATTTTAGGACGTTATTTAATGAATTTCGTCACTAAATAATTTCCTTTGCCCAGGCAAGAATCGAACTCGCCACTCTAGGTTTACCATGTGAGATAAAGGTCAATGCTTTAACTCGCATGGCTAACCTAAGCCCCACTGGTTGAATAGAAGAAATGTTAGCGTTAAATTTTAATATGTAACAGCTGTCTAAATTTGATTTGTGTTACTTTATAAAAATGAATCAATTATAACTGAAATGG
Source organism: Riptortus pedestris (assembly GCA_019009955.1). Taxonomy (NCBI): domain Eukaryota; kingdom Metazoa; phylum Arthropoda; class Insecta; order Hemiptera; family Alydidae; genus Riptortus; species Riptortus pedestris. The sequence continues at coordinate 71,998,323 of CM032231.1, forward strand.
ATATTTTTTTTACTATGTTTGAGCAGTATAATGAAAAGTAATTTTCATTACACGTACGAAAAGTGGCTTTCGGTGCTTGGCCAAATTTCCTAAAACTAGGCCTCGCACCGAAAACGCCCACTTTGCGTCCTAGTAATGAAAATAACTATTTTTTTTTAATATATAATTACAAAGCTCATATTTATTTTAAGTATTATTATAAAACACTTTCTATTGTGGCAAATAAAAAAAACTAAAGCCTACTACTTAAGCTAGAACCTCTTTGTGTCTATTTCTTAAATAGCCCAATATCTCTATCTAATCGATAAATGCGCTCACTAAACTATACAGGTATGGCTTCCATAACAGCCAACATAATTTCATTAAACCTCGCTTCCTTAACTTCTTCATTCACTTAATTTTCTATAATTTTGTTTTCATTTTACATTATGAAACTTTGAGCCAAATCGCCAAGATGCGGGTGCTCCCGTATAAGTAAATAAAAAAAAACTTCTTCAACTTGGTTATAAAATAAAAACTCTAGAAAATAAAATTCTTCAGAGATAAGAAGCCTGAGCACATAGGAATCGAAATACCAGCTGGATATCAGTGTTGGGCAGTAATTAAATACTTTTGTAATTAACTAATTTTTCAACAGATAAATACTAGTTATTGCAAATACATAACTAGTATTTATTAGTTGAAAACTACTCATGTATTTGCAACTACAGTTACAAAAATGTAGTTGGTAACTGTAGTTGCATTTTCTTGGTTTCCTAATTACAGTAAGGGGCTCAGGTTAGCAATGCGAGTTAAAGCGTTGACCTTTATCTCACATGGTAAACCTAGAGTGGCGAGTTCGATTCTTGCATGGGCAAAGGAAATTATTTAGTGACGAAATTCATTAAATAACGTCCTAAAATCCCACCCTGGCTAGAAAAGGGTGGTAACCTGTAGATAACCCGTCCCGATTAGCCTAAGTTGCAAAAAGTGGACGTTAATAAATAATAATAATTACAGTAATTGTGATTGGTATTCATAAATCCAACTACTAATTTAAATAAAAAGTAGTTATAAAAATAATTACAATTAGTAGTTGTAATTGTAACTGTAGTTATTGAGTAATAACTACAACTACATTCATCAGCTGTTTTTTACGTTCCAAAGAGCGAATATGTTTTGATTGCCTCTATATAAATATTACCATTCGTGGTGGTGGTGAATTGCTCACCTGAGACGAGCCATGCTCAATTGGTGCACATAATATGTGAAACAGAATATGCCAGAAGAACTGAAGGTGGACGCTCCTATCAGCACACTGCATCTCTTTTTCCGCCGATCACCTCTTGTCCTGTTGCAGGGCACTCCAGTCTGTCTTCTATATCCGTCACCAGTCCTCGGCGACGAAGAGATTTTTGAAACAAATTACAATGAGTGGCAGTGAAAGTGAGGACGAGAACTCCTTATTTTTTGTGAAGAGATTATATTCTTATACCGCGATGGCAAAATCCCCAAAATCAAATAGCTTTTCTTACAAAAATTCGGAGTTCCCCCACCACCTGTGGGGATAACGTATATAAGGACCGCGATTCGGCAGACTCGTCATTAAGAGCTGCCACAAGCACGACAAAAATATGACCACCAGAAGAAGCCGGATGGAAGTACGGCGAAATATCGTGGACCACCACATCGCAGACACCGCTGGAGATACGCCGGAAACAACACCTGAGATACTACAATATTTAATTATAATAAATTCCATCCGTGATTATAATTTGAATTATTCAGGGCGAGTCAATCAGTAGAGTGGGATTGATTGGGAACTCATTTTCATTTACTCTTTTCAATTCAAATTTCTATTCTATAAGTCCTCTACAGTTACCTGGCCCTTGCGGAAAAATAATACGTGTATGGCAATACATAATATGGGTTGTATAATTGTACACATTGAAGCCTTGCTATAAAAACATCCACAATATTCAGCTTCTAATGATTTCCCGAGCGAAGCCGGGAACCTTAGCTAGTATATATATACTTATATAATTATGAATGGATCTCATTTTCGTCATTTCTCAGGTCTTTCTCCCTTATGGGGTATCAGCTATTGAGGTCATACTCATGCAGCGATTTTCGAACATTTTATCCTATGCCCACCGATCTTATCCAGGAGATGACGAAAAACCTTCACCCAGTGTTGGCAAAACACACTTGTGATATCATCCCTCACCAAATTCTATATTTCTATGTTAAACAGCCGATTAGTAGAAAGCAGTGGTTAGGGGAAGGAAGTGTTGCTGAAGGTTGAAGACATGAAATCACAAATAAAACAAGCTTAATGTGATAGCATAATATGAGTTGCAACAAAATGTATAGAACAACTCTGTGATTCATTAAGAGTGGTAGTAAAATATTATATAATTATTGTTATATCTTGTTGGACTATTGATGTCCTACAATTGTTGCTTTATGCATTTTCTCGCAACTCAAGTATTAAGCTTGTTTTATTCGTGATTTCTTGTTTTCAACCTTCAGCAACACTCCCCTCCACTAACCTGCTTTCTACCAATCGGCAGTTTTACATAGAAATATGGTGTGAGATCACAAGTGTGTTTTGCCAGCACTGCGTGACCGTTTTCGTCATCTCCTGGGTAGGATTGGTGGATATAGGACCAAATTTTTCGAAAATCCCTTCATGAGGACAATGACGTCAATAGCTGAAACCCTTAAGGGAGAAAGACCTGAGAAATCAAGAAAAATTATATAAATATGATCTCCTTGTCTAAATTCTCACTAGCAACTCAGTGGGGCAAGACTGAAGGGTAGATTGAATAAAGTTGTAGTCTGCATACTCATACTGGCTAATGCCTATCATTAGTCAGCTTATGCAGACTAAAGGGGTTGGCTATCTAACAACTCTGGTCTTGAATTGAATTTCCATGACTCATGTCTTTACTGGTGTGAATGGAAGTTTCTTCATGCCTTTATTGTTGGATGGTCTGATGCAGAAGGCAATGGGAAACCACTGCATGTCCTTGTGACCCTCTTATTCCCTTGTTCTGTCCCGTTAAAAGCGAATATACCATAAAACCTCTTATTCTAAGCATAAAAACCAAATATTGTTTTAAAGACTCCTTTATTACAAGGGTGACATCATCAACTAAGATATTATTGACTGTCATTTCTACCTACTCATCGGATGTTTTTTCTTTGTTGGAAATACAGAATATATACCGAGAAGAGATCAGTAGAGTGACATTCCAACATGTGGGAAATCTGCTTAATTTACACAGACCCTGCATGATGGACTTTTTTCTTTCTACATACAATTTGTCTTGGTCTTGGAAATGGGAATTGTAAAAGAAATAAAAAGATCATGCACAAAACACCTTTTATTTTTTATAAGACAGGAATTTTATAGAGTTTGAATCTCATAGTACAAAAATTAACTTCCCTAATGTTTAGAAAATATAGCTAAAACAATATATAAATAGATAACAATAGAAAACAAAGCGCTCACTCTTCTGTTTGCCTACTATAAGAAATAATATACTAATTTTAGATGCACCATTTGATTAGATGGTTTTCTCAAACTATTAATAATATTATTGAAAATTATTGCAAAGGATTTCATCAACAATTACCTTCTTAAATAAACTTTAACAACAACATTAACATCAACAATTTTAGCAAACAAAAATATCCACACATTGATCACAATATGTTTTAAATTATAATTAATACTTTTAAAAATATTACCTTATCATTAAGTATAAAGACATTGTCGTATCTAAAAAACCTAATCACTTATCTCGACTAGAAGCGGTCAGACTTTTCATATGCATCCTTTAAGGTTGCTCCAAGCTTCCTTGGTTAATCTCTCTCACTAACAATCCAATGCTTCTCAACTACAAAGAATGACAAATCGGTAAAAAAAACTAAATATAGGCCTTCCTAGCAATATTTAATGGATGTCATGAGGTAGTAGAAACTGAGACACAGCACTCACTAAAATCACAAAAGTGGTAGACATTTGTAGGGATCCTAAGAAATTACTACTTCATGAAACATTGCTGTTTTTACTTCAATAAGATTGTATTCTTAATTGTGTATGCAGTTTTATAATACCAAATAATAAGCCTTTAGTTGATTCCTGGGGCTCTGGTTATCCATTTCAGTTAAGGTGTTGGTATTAATACATTTGGTAAACTTGCAATCATGGTTTCGATTCCCATAATGTAATTGGGAATTTATTTAGTAACAAACACAAAATAAAATGCTTAGTCCCACCTTGACAAAGAAAAGGGTGGTAATCTGAATCATCAAGATTACACATGTTTTGGGATCCATGATGTGTTAACTATCCACATTTCTGAGTGAATCTCAAGACTTATTATATGGTCTTAAAATGCTATAAAACAATGCTACACAAAAGCGTGTTCATCCTAAAGATATAGATGTTCTTCAACAATGGTCTCTATCATTTTAAATAATTCTCTCTATGCAGCTGGTATTCACTTCCAGGTTTAACAATAATGGCCATTGTCATTTGTAGAAAAACAAAAATTCAAGAAAAATATCAATGTTTTCTGGATTAGGTTTTGTGTTGTATCACCTATACAAATTCAAGATCTCTATATGAAGAAAAAGGTCTATCAAATCAACTAGCTCGTCCCTATGATAATATTACCCTAGTGAAATTTTTATTTATCCTAAAATATTTTTGTGTTTCTGAAGATCAAGGAAATAATTATCTGCAGTATTAAGATTTGTACTAGGTACTCCTCTTCCAAATTGAACTGTGACCTTTTGGAGTGTGAAAACATTAAACTAGTCTAGTTTAATGATTTTGATATCTCATCACCATAAGATGAGGAAGATGGCTTATATCCAGAAGCCAACACTGTGCAATATAAAAATCCTCCAAATCAAATCTAAAATAGACCTGTTTCAGTGTGATCCATCTCCCATAGCTGCAGTCATTTCAGAAAAAGATTTTGTAACTTTGTCCACCACGGTAGATATAAATTAAATAAAATAAAATGTATTCTAAACTATTTTTTCCCTCAACTGATTCCCCTTGAAGTAAGAATATAGGTAAAATGGTGGATATTAGTGAAAATGTTTTAAAAAATACAAGTTGATTAATTTGACTGACAGACATAAACGTTTTCAATCATTATCAAGATGTTAGCAATAACTATCAGTGCACTAAAACTATTTTATAACAATCAAAAAGACACTGAGAGTATCCTCAGAACTCCAAGAAGTATTTGAAAAGTACAGTGGTGAAGGACACCATTAACCAGGCAGAGGATGTAATAAAGACAGAGGTCAATAAATCAGTTGGGCTTTTAAGGAGAACTTTACAGATCATTATTGAATCTAAACTTTGATTTTACAAAAACATAACATTGCAATATGTGAGATATTGTTGGCAGAACCTACAAAATTGTTGGTTTCTTACATATTAAATTGATTAATTCTAGATATTTGTACTCCTAGAAAATGTTTCTACCCCTTTTCTCTAGCAGTTTGAAATTATTCAATATAAATCATTGATACATAATTAACCGCTTTTTTTCCAATGATAACCAGGAAATTATGAGTAGATAAATTTTTATTTATTCATAATTATTTCAGAATTAACATAATATAATCCTTTAAATTAGGAATTAGTATTAATTTTGTCAGGGGGAAGAGAATCTCAATAAATAAATTAGAAGAAGTTATAACTAAAGCTAAATTAAAACACATCTGTCTATGAATAAAGAAAGAACATAAATTATAAACTGATTATGTAACTGACTAAATTAAATTGGTAAACTAAATTTAATTTCTTGAAAAACTGTAAAGAATGGGAAAAATTGTAAATGAAATTAGGATTTCTCTTATTTTGGAATCTTTTTGTTCGGTTTACAAGTCTCTAATTATTTGCTTCTCTCGTATTGTTGCAATCACTGCCCAGTTTCCTTCTCAAGATTTTCATCAAATATGTAATATTTTTTAGTCTTCGGGATAACATATTTCAATGGTACAATAAAAAAAACTAGAAGTTTATATTGAAAATTTGTCAATTACAGTTTCTACTACTTATAACAATGAACGCCTGAAAAAAAATTGGGATAACTATGACTGCACACTTTTGTAACACAAGTTTAGGGGTAGATTTTTACTATAGCTTCGACTCGTTTAATTAATGGAATATTTCATTGTTTCTTATTGTTGACAGATAGGATTTGGTTTGTAATAATTTTTTAATACTTTTGTTACTTTTGTTTTTTTTAAAGGTACTAATAAAACAATAGTTCTTATGGACTATGATTTAAACTACCCATACTGATTACTGAAGCCCAATATCACTGAAGTTTCAGGAGAAGAAGAATAGTTACAGAAAAGGTAGGTGTTAATACAACTCCATATTAATATGTACGTTTCTTAGTATAAGACTTTCTTGCGATTACATTTAGTAAGAGATAAAATTCACACTATTTCTTAAAGTTTTTTATGTAGTGGCAACCTTAATTTCTTATTAAAATAACACCAAAATTGTGTTAAGCCCCTCACATAGCCATATTATTTCAAATTTCATCTACATTTACAAAAGAATTGCTGTGTCTCTGTCTCCACAGTAGTGGGAATTACAAAAATCTTTATTTTCAGTAAACAAAATATTTCAATAAAACTTCTCAAATCCGTCCAGTTTTGGAAAATTCACATGAAAAATATACTTTTTATAAATCTCTAAAATGTAATTAATAAATTTCCCTTGTACAAATTAGAACAATTATTACACTTCATTAAAGCACATATATACAATATTAACATGAAATTACATAAATATACAAAAAAATATACATCCAACTACAGACAATATCCAATTATAGAGTCAAATTATAAAATAATATATACAATACACTTAATATCAAAGAATTATATGTCAGGCAACAACCACAATAATTATATTTACAATCTATAAAAACGATAATTCTTAGGACAATCCCAACAAACTAGGTCACATTATTTTATTTAAGCGACATGATGAGCAAATCATTTACGTTACCTATTGCTATCTTAATATTAGCTATTCAACCAATGACTAGCTAAACACATTTGAATCTGGGTTCCACATCTAAATTGCCATTGGAATTTTCAAAAATATTTACACAACACATCTTATAGTCCTAATGGGAGACATTCCATATTAAGGAGCTTTTTTGAATTCATATAATTTATTTTTTCTATATAAAACATTTAACACATAACATTGAAGTATTTTCACTTTTATTATAAGAATATTATCATTCATCATAATACATAATTTCCTCCATACATAAATAAATTAATGATATATTTAATAAGACAGAAATGTATGACAGTTTTGACGATATGACTACGTCCATTTCCTCTATGTCTCTGGAATGGACGTGTCCTTTGAATGTCAGAAGAGTGAACATAATTTGCTTTTTGGTTTAGGCTGGACTGCAACTTGGCTTTTGTTAGGCTCAGCTTCTGCTTTCTCTCCTGGCTCATCTATTTTCTCAGTTCTAAAACAAAGTGGCAAAACAATATTTATATCTAATACAATATTTCAAAAACCTTTGAGTTTTAATATACAAATGTAAAGTTTCATATACCTTTGAGTTTTAATATACATGTAAGAAGTTTTACCAGTAAAATGTTCAGGAATCGTTTTCTTTGACAATTACCGTTTATTGACAATTTTCTCCGAATATAAGATTTGAATTTAAAATTGCAAAATGGAGAATCTGTTATTCTGTCACTCTTATCTTTGGTGCTATGGGAATTATCATTTTTTGATATTGTAATGCTGTGTGTGCATACTATGCTAAAAAATATTTTATATTTTTTAAAGTGGTTAGCTATTGAACATTTTTTCCAAAACTACTTTTACTTTTCTACCATGGAAAGTTAATAAATGAAACCCAATTAGTATGATATGTGTAATATAATTCATGAGCAAAGAAAAATACTTTGCCTGTTTCTTCTTTCTCTCTTTTCTCTATTGCTACAAAAGTATCTCACACAAGTAGTAGCCCAATTTTGAAATGGGGCCTGAATTAACTAGGTTTCAATAACTGGCTAATTCCATCAGCATAAAAATATATTTCAATGCATAGACCTTTCAGGACATCCCCCCATCTTCAATACTAAAAGAAAACACATCCTGCACTTTATACTAAATAAAATAATCTTAAAAACGATATTTCGATAAAAATCAATAATTAAAAAATGTTAAACCCCTAGATAGTATATGCTTTTCCTTCCCCCGCCCAAAAAAAAAAAAACAGTCGTGATTATAATCTCACATTAAACCTGGAATAATATAAAATTTTTATAATAATTAAAAACAATAAGTTAAATAGATTAGAAAATCACATGTACTAACCGCCATCTCTTGGCCTTTACGGGTATAATGCAGTGGCTGATAATCCAGGACAGTCCATTATGATCCTTATCTAATGTTTTCCATTTAAATTCAGATGAGGAATCCTTTAAATTTTCCTTTGACCTTCTTTTTAACTTACGGCCAGCATGTCTGATGCCAAAGACATGCAGAATAATCATGCTTACCAATCTTCTCCATCTCATCCTTCCTTCACCTCGATGAAGAAAGAACTCACTTTTATTGGCCACTTGCTTTAGGTCTGCTTCAACCTTCTCCAAAATGTTTCTTAAGTATGGGATAGAAGAGTAGGCATTGGATTTCCCCCCAAGTTGTCTCCCACTCTATAACACTTCTAATATACCTCCTGTCCAAAACATATTTACCACACCTGGTTCTTAACCATTTACTACTGCTATTTCCAATATATAATCCAAATCCTTGTTAAATTAAAAAAACAAAAACAAATGAGTGTGAGCCTTCCATTCTCTTGATTATTACCTTGTGCAGAAAACTTAACTCCCCTTCACTATCATATTCTAAAATAAACTTAATGGTCTCATGGAAAACATTGATATAAGATTCCAAGTCTGTTAGTTTTTCAAGAGGGCAAAGAAGCTGACAAGGAATCATCTGCATTACGATACAAGTAATCAATATGCTTATACCAGAGATTCTGGGTATTCATAATATAGAAATATGAAATAGACCATAAAACTGACAGTGGCCAGTGGACTGATGGAGAAATCCATGATCCTCTTTTCGTGACATAAAAATCAATGTTGTATTTAAAATAATTTTGATTTAATCAAATCTCAGGCAATGAAATGAATTACTTAGAAATAAAAGGGTAAACTTTTTTAATATGAAGATATTGTTCTAAGTGTTTTACATCGTGGTTTTCAAAACTATTTAGCATATGGTTTTAGTTATTCTGAATCTATTCTATTATAGCTGGTTTAATGCGAGATTAGGAACAAAAGTGTTTCTTTTTTTGTGAAATGCATATAGCATCTAGGGGTTTAGTATTTTTTTTTGTGAATCATTTTTTAAATATTTTTATTTAGTATACAGTGGGGTATGTGTTTTTTGTAGCTCTGAAGATGGAGTCCTGGCCTAAATGTGCTATGGTCTGAAATATTTTTATAGTTGAGGGACTGGACTTCTATTAAAACCTTGATGAAAACTACACCGTCCAGGTATAAAATATTTGAATTATCTTGTTAAAAGTCTGTGGAGCCACATTCATCATGGATCAGTCATTGCCACCCCTCCACATTTTTACGGCTTAATTAACAGTTAACATGTTTTCAGAAGTATCTTCTAATAATAATTAAGAATTATAATGTACGAATACTTGCTAAATTTCATGAATTTAAACCTGATTGTTAAAAAGATATAGACTGCAAGAGATGGATAAAAGGACAGACAGTCACAGAAACAAACCATAAAGGTCCTTCTCAAAGACAAATTAGATTAAATATTAAAAAAAAAAATATATTAAATTGAAGTTGATATAATACTTTGATTCTTTTGAAGAATTTGGGGTGGTCTTAGAGTAAAGAGATCTGCTTATTCTGGTCTTCACAGATTTGCCTAGAGTTCTGTTTTTGCGAAGTGAGGCAAATCTACCCATTGTTGAACCATTTGTACGTCTGCTTGAACTCATTCCTCCTTCACTTTCAGACAACTGAAATAAAATTTGATATATTATTTTAACTATCAAACTTTGAGATTTTGAATATGTTAACACTAAATTTTTGTTTAGCTTTATCATATAATAAATTATTTAAAAGTTTCTGATAATATTCTTAATGAGCACTATTTATAAGTTGATCCCATTTAGTTATATTATTAAGTTTTACAAAGAGGTGTTTTTATTTATTTTATTATTCTGGTCATCCACAGTTACTGGTGGTTGCAGAGCCTTTATTTGATGTGAGGGGGTTGAGGGGAAACATTTAATAGAAATAATAATGGTGTTGGAGCCAATATAGATGTAAATTCATATTTACTATATGCAAATTCATATTATTTTAAACATAAAGCAATTAATATTGGTTATAAAGATATTTTTAAACATTTAAAAAATAGCCTGTTTAATTGTTATGTGAATGGTTTGGGGGAAGGGGCTTCTCCTAGACAAATAATCACAATTGACAAACTTCTTAATAAAATTATTACCTTTTTATCACAGTTTAGGGTTGTAACAGTGAATTCTATTTCCTTAGCATCATCTTCTCCTGTAAACTCTTCAATTGGTTTCTCTATAGTATCATGATCTATCCAGGTTAGGCCCATCTCCACTTTCTCTGCTAAATCTTGCCAATGTTTTCTATTCTCCAATGTACCTTCATATAACGGCATTATCCATGGAAAGGTTTCAGAAAGCACCTGCAAATTTTATAAAAATAATTTCAGGATATTGTAATTTATTTATTTACAGATGAATATTACAAGGATTATATTATCAAAACAAAAAATAATATATTATTATTATAATTTCCATATGAGTGCTTTTTGCTTCTGTTTGGTTCAAAAATCTTAAATACTTATGTTCTTTGTAATTCATGAATGACAAACAGTTTTTATTTGCAGAATCAAATATCAACAGAACAATTAAAGTTATAAATATATTTGTTCAGCAAGTCCTTATCTATTGTTTTATCTTATTGAGATAGTAAAAATTATGAAGCAAGAAGAGAAATGAAAATGAAACCTTTCAAACAAAAGCCAATTTCAAGGGCTAAACACTGGTATACACTTTAGAGAGGTTTAAGAGGTCAGCTTGGAAAACTCCCTGATGAATGTGGTGGCACTAAAGAGCAAAGGCTCCATCCTATTTGTTTTGCAAGTGCTGTTCGATGCTGAGTGGGTAATCTACCCCAAACTTGAAATGACCTTGTGAAAAAAACCTTACGATTTTAGTTTGCTTGATAAGAATTCAGTCATTGATAGGGGCCACAGTTCAGAAAATAAACTTGAATACAGCTCCATTGATAGGAAAAAAGTGATATTATGCACATCAATAATTTTATTCAAAAGCAATGCAAAGGGTAACAATACTTACCAGTCTGTAACACCCTAAAATTTAAAAGTAAAAGACAGTAAATGTATTATTGTTGGAAGTAGCACACAAATTAAACTTGAATCCTATATGTTACTCAGGAGCACTGTGTAACATCAATCAAAATTCCTTTGCCAAAGAATTCTTTAACTCTGTTAAGCATAATTTGGGAGTTGGATTATGAAAGTAGTATATAAATCTTTTACCATGAAAGAGCACCTGTTTTAATCACTATTATTCTTGTTCTTTGGAACATTTTACTGATTAACTACTCGTAATAATAATAATGGAATTTATTTATATAATTTCATAGGATATCCATTCTCAAACAATGAATAGATCAATCATTTAAGGCACTACAAATCTTCTCAAAGGACATTAATTCTCAGTGGAAAATAATCCACTTGATCTGTATTCTTCAGAGGGATTGTTTATTGTTTTTCCTTCCCTAATACTAACTTCTGAAAAGAAAGGAAGAAAAAGGTGCTCCCTCCCCCCTGCACAGCAAACTAAACATATAATAAAAGAAGTTACTTACTTTATAAAGGGGAAGGCATATTACATCAATGAAGCCAACTTGCATTTGAGGAAGCTCATCTTTCCTTTCTCGGTCCATCATTGCCTACATGATAAAAATAGAATATTAATATAAAATAGATATGTATAAGTACTGCTATATTTAAAAAAATATTCAGTAAAATGTAGCAGTAACGTATTAGAAAAGAAGTAAGTAAATGGACTTAAATCAAAATTAATATTTGGATCTTTTGAAGTAATGAAGAGTATTTTTAATTAGGAAAGGGGGAGATTTTTAAATAGTTTTAATTCTCCTCCTGTAGTGATATTTTCCTGCTCATTAAAGCTTCACCACATTTCCTGTCTTATCAAAGTTCTCTCATACTGAGAGAATACCCAAGCTGATATTAGCGGATCAATTACAGATACACTTTCACAATTGTAAAGAGGTCTGAGTATGTGCTGACTTGGGTGAACTCATCATTGACTTCCTACAGGTATATTCCTATGTGGATAGCCTAAAGCTTCGGGTTCATTTGTTAATGCATGGGGCAGAAATGCCTAAATAGAGAAGAAACAAATCTTTGAAACACATTAGCTTTAACATATACAAACACTAGGGACATACATAGAAGACTGGGAGGGGGTGGTCATAAGAGCAACCATGGCCGACCAAATACTTATACAATAATTACTTTCCCAATAACAACTTACTTCCCCAAGTCAATGAGAACAGCTAGTAAACTTATCTGATCGACAAGGATGATTATGGAAAGGGGTGGTTAAAATAAGGACAAACTGTTGTACTATACTTAACAGCCTCACGCAGAATATGACAAATGATGACAATGCATTGATTGCCCACTGGTAGAAATATGACATCACTAGTTGGTGCTGTAAAAACATTTGCACATATGGCATATGATCATTGTCTTAAAACAACTATGAAAAACTCAAATGAATTGAATTAGTAAAATTTGAATTGTACCCAACTTTCAGGCATCCTTGCCTACATAAGTACAATTTAAAGATCTCAAGAAAAATAAAAAAAACATTGTAATAAGATCAATTTCATAAGTCAGTATCCTTTGATTTAGGAAGGAGCATGCTTATAATTAAAATAAGCTACAAGTGACTATAAGTACAAAACTAAAAAATAGAATCTATTTACTATTGGTTGAGTGTTGAGCTGCAATTTTTCTAGATCACCCTGGTCAAAAAACTCGTCTGCCACCAATTTGGCCACTTTATGCTGTACTTCCCAAGGCTTAGCAATAGCTCCGACATCACAAGCAGTCATCATCATCCCACACAGCACTAAAAAAAAAAATCAAGTGAATTTGTTCCATTGTTTCATTTAACAGAAAATTATAATATAATTTTTCTGAAAAATGATACTTTAGTTCAAGTTTTTAAATGATGTTATGCATAAATCAATTGGATTTAAGTACTCATTAAACTGTATGTCATAAGTGGAGATTATGACAAAAGAAGTTATTTCTTAGGCTTAATATGATTGTTCAGAGTGGAATTCAGGTTGGTGGGAGGATTATAAATTCATCTGCATGTTGCTTTTTAATTAAATGATGTTTAAGTAAATATTTAACAATGTTATTTATTTACCTCAGAAATTTGTATTATTAGAATATAGTAAGTGATTTAAACAATGTGTGTGTGTGTGTGTGTTTGTTTGTCTGCACATCCATCCATCCTCGTGTGTGTGCATCCACTATTTTAATAAACTCCTCGCCAAAAAAAAAACACAACTCCCTAAAATTTATTGATTACACAAGTTTTTAATTGAAATAAAAAATATTATGTTGATGATTCTAATCAGACAAATACATTGGAGGAGAAAAACAATAATTTCATTTGAATTCCAGCACTTCTTCTTATCTTTAATCCTATTGTTTATAAACAGCACTACTCCATAGTCATTCTTATCGACTTAGGGATACAAAAAAAATTACTAAGGCTCAGTATTCATGTTAATTTCACCAAGTACGCATTATTTTAGAATTCATAAGTAATTATGGCACGGTTAGATAGAGATGACACAATTAGGGCAGTGACGATGCACCAAGAAGGCCGTAGCACACGTTACATTGCTAATCGACTAGGGGTCCACTTTTCAACTGTCGCACGGGTCTTGAAACGATTCAGAGAGACAGAAGGATACGCAAGAAGACCTGGATCGGGCCGTCCACGGGTCACATCAGCGGAAGACGACCGTTTTATCCGGCTCCAGACTCTCAGAAATCGACTAATAACAGCAAACGACTTAAGAAACTTGGTCGCTGGTGTTCGAAACTTACATGTTTCGGTATGAACAGTTACGAGACGAGTGAGGAATAGTGGACTGAGGGCACGAAGGCCCATGGTTGGACCGGTTCTCTCCAGAGAGCACCAAAGAGGCCGTCTTAGGTATGCCCAGGAGCACTGAGATTGGACTGTCGATGACTGGAGACGAGTCCTGTTCACCGATGAGACCAGAGTGGCGCTAAACTCTCCTGACGGACGCAGAAGAGTGTGGAGGAGGCCAGGTGAGCGATACAGCCAATGGTGTATAGTCGGAAGGGAGCCTTATGGTGGAGGACCCGTCATGTTCTGGGGTGGCATCTCATGGGAAGCTCGCACGGAGTTAGTTTCGATTCGTGGGGGCCCTTTGACTGCACAAAGATACGTGGCAGACATTTTGGAGGACCATGTCATGCCATACATGCCATTTATTGGTGAAAATGCATTTCTTATGCATGATAATGCAAGGCCACATGTTGCCCGTATTGTTAGGGACTACTTAAATGGAAGCAATATCGACACATTGCCGTGGCCAGCGAGGAGCCCTGACCTAAATTGCATAGAACATTTATGGGACAGACTAAAAAGAAGTGTTCGAGCCAAGGAACCAGCACCACTCAACCTCACGGAGCTTGAGGCTACCGTTTTGGAAGAGTGGGAAAGATTACCTCAGGAGGCCGTCCAGGACTCGATCAGGAGCATGCCCACACCTATGGAGGCTGTCATTCGAGAAAGAGGTGGCAACACTGGTTATTAGTGTAAGAATAGTCAATTTAATTTGTAAAAAAGTTAAAATTTTGTTTTTTCATTTTTACGATAAATTTTTATTTTTTTTTGTAATTAAAGGAATTAATTTTTTTTTTCTGAAATACACTTTTTATTACTCCTATGTACTTGTATTATAAGACACAATAAGTTATGATTCTCTGCTTCAGTAAAACCCAATGAAATTAATAAATTTTAGGGTGTTGCATTTTTTTTGAGGAGGAGTGTATATTGAAATGAGAGTTGAGCAGCATACTTAAGATCAGAGGTTTAACCCCCCCCCCCCCGCAAAATAAAATTCTCTTATAAAACTATTAATTATACTTACATTCTTTTTTCCCTTCACTTTGCCAATCGAATTCTCCATTTTCAATAAGCTCCATAAAACTACTTTTCTTCTTGAAGTACATAGCCAAGTCAGTAGAAAGGATAGAGTGTTCTACTACCTTCATTACATATTTGTAATCATCAGGTGACAAGGCCTTTAAATGAAAACACATACATTTATCTATAAAAATAATAATAAATAAATTTGGCAATGAACTCCTCAATGTAAAGCAACTTGCATTAAGAAGTGTCAGGTAAATATTCTTACTTCTATTCATACGAATGAGAGCTTTGAATAAATACACTTAATAAGATTAAAATGTCTCTTAAACCTTAGAACCTAAATGGTAAGTACATAATAATAGTAGAGGGAGTTGAATATATTCTTAAAATGGAATCATGGCCACACATGGTTAGTAAAGAAACCCTACTATGTTCACAATTAGGATTGTGAAAACAAACTATATGAAAACATATGGCTCAGATTGTCTAATCAAGATTGGACCTTACTTGGTAGCAAAATGCCAACTAGAGATATTAGACCACTTCAGCATAGAAAATATATCACATAGGGCAATCAATTATTCAAGCTTCATGCAGACGATATATATATATATATATATAAAATTGTAACCTCTGTCTGTACATTGAATTTTTTCATGAAATTTCACTTTTCGTTTCACATGTCATAGACACCATAACTGCATTTTGTTACTTTCGTGTATGTTTGTAACCTTTTCACGCATGGCTGAACTGAATTTTATGAAACTTGGCATTTATATTACTACTAACCCAACTTAGACTTTAGGCTATATTAATATCTTCTGAGACGAACAGGAGTGGGGGGGGGTCATTCCATCTCACATCATCCAGGCCATGTCACCCATGGTTTCAGATTTCAATGAAAACTTTTTAACAACACTTTTTACCTTCCTTATGAAGAATATAAAATTTTACTTTTATATCTCCAGTAGTTTTTGTGGAAAAAAAATGCTGAAATATTGAGAAGGTTTGTGTAACTGACATTAGGGTTTTTTTTTTAAATTATGCGTTAATGTGCAAACTAAAAGAATATGAAAGAAAAACAATGGCTTTTTGAGTGCTTATGCATTTTTTTGGAGATAAACCAAAATATTTTGAATTTTTCTAAAAAAATTCTATTCTATGAACAAATATGAAAAAGTTCTTTTAAAGCTTTAAATTTAATTATTTATTTGAATTTCTATTAATCTTTTTTTTTTTTTATTATTTGGTCGTCACATTAAAATTATTAGTAACTTAGACGAAAGGTAATTTATTTATATAGTGCAGTTTGAAATTCGTTAAAACTATGTAAATTAATAAATGATATATACAATTTTTAATGTATGACATTAAATTATAATAATGAAAAAGTTTACTTTCCATTTTTTAGTAAATCTAAATCCCTGTACTTTTATATTCATGGAGAAAAAAGGAGTCATTTTTTAATCTGCTTTTGCAAGTATGTACCAATGCGAAGATCTTAATTACATTTCCTTCCCTTTTTATTAACTTTATTAAATTAAAAAAAAAACTTTTTTATAATTATTATCAAAATAATATTTATGATTTATTACTATTGTTATGTTTGTTTAATGCATTTATATGCTGTGACAAATTTAAAATTAAATCTAGTTTCTATAAAGTATTAATTCTATTTATGTCTGAAAGCTGAAAAATAATTATTAGTAATTATAAAGTAAAATACAGTATTAGAGAAGAATATAAAAAATAATCATGTGCTATGCAATATGTCAAATAAAAAAATTAAATTAAAATATTTACTGATTATTTAATGTATTTTATTTCTTAAGTGAATTAAATTTATATATATTGTACTTTTATGGAATAAATGAAAAATCACCATTTTCATTTCTAATAAGATGCTAACCTAACGCTGCACCAACAACAAGACTCTGGTAGAGTGTAAAATTTCCCTGAAAAGGACTTAACTGACATTCAAAAACAATGCCTCTTGATTTAAAAAGGAAGGCATCAATAAATGGTAATATATTTAAAGATTTATAATACATTTAAGATAATCCAGTTCTTCCAGTTTTTAAAATGATAATTTGTCATTTAATAGAGATTTAATTTTTTCAATCTTATATGTGCATCCTTCCCTATTTATCAATTCTGTAAATAAATATTACATTTTAATTAAACCAAGGAAATTTTTATTAAAAAAAGTCTTTTTAAAAGGTCATACACATAAACTAACCATTAATTAATTTTTTTTGTTATTATTTTTCATATTTGTTCATAGAATAGAGAAATTTTTCGAGAAAATGTCAAAATATTTTGGTTTACCTCCAAAAAAAATGCATAAGCACTCAAAAAGCCATTGTTTTTCTTTCATAGTCTTTTAGTTTGCACATTAACGCATAATTTAAAAAAAAGTTTGCTTGCTTAAGTACTTCGCCTAATGTGCAAAGCATATTTGAATAATTGGGGTTTTTTAAAAAAAAAATTAATAAGGATGCAGTTCGTGAAATTATGGGGGGGCTTATATTTTAATATGATCATCAATTTATTTTTTTCCTGTATCTCCATGCTTTTGTGAACACTTTAGTGAAAATTTTATCTTGATATGTTGAAAATAACTGAAGTTATGATTTTTTTTCTAATACAATGTGTCCAAATAAGCAACCTTAAAAATGTCAGTTACACAAACTTTCTCAAATATTTCAGCATTTTTTTTCACAAAAACTACTGGAGGTATCAAAGTAAAATTTTATATTCTTCATAAGGAAGGTAAAAAGTGTTGTTAAAAAAATTTTCATTGAAATCTGAAACCATGGGTAACATTTTTACATTTTGCTGGATGATTTGAAATGGAATGAGCCGGGGGTAATAAGGGAAGCCTGAAATAAAAATAGCAATATTTCGTTTCCTATTGGTTTTTCAGCTAATATGTACATAACAAAAGCTGTTTATTTTGTTATTTAATGTATCTTTTCTTATATACACTTTCGTCTTATACCGAAGTATGAATGCGTTATACGCTAAAACAAAAAATTATAGCGGGAGGCAACGATTTTATTCGGCACAAAAGACTCAACCGAACTAAATAAAACTCGATATGCCTATTAGCACTAATGCCTTCATTATAAAAAGCCATATCAACATTTCTAGGGACGGGCTGGAGTGGGTGTTGTAAGGGAGGCCAGAAATTAAGAATAGCTATATTTCGTTTCCCATAGGTTTTTCGTCAAATATGCACATGACAAAAGTTGTTTATTTTGTTATTTAGAGTAACTTTTGCTATATACACTTTCGTCGTATACCGAAGTATAAACGAGATATACACTAAAACTTTAGCGAGAGCCAACAATTTTATTGGGCACTAACGATTGAACCGAACTTAACGAAACTCGGTATGTCAATTACCATTAATTCTTCCAAGATTATAAGCTGTATTAAATTTTTTAGGTACGAACGGGAGCGGGGGTTACAAGGGAGGCCTGAAAAAAAAAAATCGTGATATTTCAATGTCTATTTGTGTTTTCGATAAACGTGCACGTAACAAAAGTTGTTTACTTTGTTATTTAGAGTAACTTTTGTTTTATACATTTTTTCGGGAACAATGTATGAAGCAAGTAATTTGCGTTGAAATATTGATATGCTCAACAATTCTTTCTAATATGAACTACCACGTACCTCATTTGGAAAAATTAATTCAAATCTATGTTAATATTTTGTCCTTAATAATTCAAATCTATGCATAATGCACAGGAGACGGGAAATATGAAAATATGGAGGACAGTGAAGTCTTACATATAAAATTAATTTTATTATTAACAAATCCACAGCAAAGACGGATATTAACCCTAAATACTGGGGCGGGTAAATGTCAAAATATTGTGCAAAGTGAAGCCTTGCCAAAAAAATTCCATCACCAGTCAGCCTCAAATGAATTCCCGGGCGAAGCCCGGTTATCTGAGCTAGTATATATATATATATATATATATATATATATATATATATATATCCGTTTTATTATTCTGTAGACAATTTTTATGTATTAAGATGTATCCAGTGCCTGTCGATCTGCTTCTATTATGTAATAATTCTTAGCAAAGGTTCAACTTTGCCAGCCTTGGATATTACTCTTTTTAATTAACTTCCAATTGAACATAACACACATTTTCAATTTAATGCAAACCTGAAAAATGTTGTTTCCTTCACTATTAAGAATCATTACACATTGGTCAAAGTGGTGGTGCTCCATAGTACTTGTTGTATAGAGGATTGCCAAAGGTGACTCTGTTTTGGTTTGAAAAGCATTGTTAGTTCCTCTATGATCAAGATCATGGCAGAGACAGGCAACAAGGAGACCAAGAATCTACAAAAGGAAGGAACTTTCATTATTGTTGTTTTTAATTATTAATACTCACTTTTATTCTACTGTTGCTAATTGCGATGAGCTATCTACAGGTTGCCACCCTGTTATAGCCATGATGGCCCTAGACTAAGACTTCTGGTGAGTGAGTTTGTCACTAAATAAAATCCTATTGACCATGTGGGAATCAAACTCAACACTCTTTGTTTCACGAAGTTTATTACAGCCAATTCCTTAACTCGCATACCTGACTTAAACCTCAGAGCACTCTTTAAGTAAAAAAAAGGTGTGTATGTGTGAGTGTGCGTGTTGTGTTTATAATATACCATGTTACCTTAAAAATAAATTCATGAAGAAGTTTTTCATATTTTTCTTAATACTCATGGGGGTTTTACAGAATTATTAATCTGTATTTTTGTTTGCTTATTTTGAGCATTTTTATTTTACAAATTTTATAAGAGTAAGAGTTATATAAGATTAATAAATTACATTAATTATTAATAAATAAAGTTTATTGAAAATATCAATAACAAAATCTGCAAGATCTTTCTTTACAACCCTAAGCTCAAATAAATAAATTAAAAATTTTAGCCACAAAATCAAAAAGAAAATAATTACATTATCATATTACCTCTAAATCTGTCATGAACCTTTCCATCTTCCCAGTTTTCAGCATTGCAAACATAGTTTGAGCAACATTAAGAGCATGCCTCCAGTTATGGTATTTTACTGGCCTATAGTTTTTCTTCACACTTAAAACCCATCGGCAAAGAACCTTACCAACAAAGAGAATAGCCTCACATAAATTTTCAAAAAGTAAACATATAAAATGCTTATTTTAGTATATTTTAAATTCTCACATCATATGGTATGTGATACTGTTCGACTAAGTTGCATTCCAGGAACATGCGAATTGTAGCTCTACAAGTATCTTCATCGGTCAAATCAAAGTCGATAAATTTAAAACTGAAACAAAGAATCAATTTTAATCGAAACTGCAAAATAATAAGGGTCTTTAGCAGAACAATGTTAGTAAGTAAAACCACATCTTATTTGTCCAAAGATAGAAAGAATTTCCTCGACATAGAAGGTGGGGGATTTCAACAATAGTCATTAAAAATCACTTATTGACACTGGATCTAAGCCCGTCCCTTAGGACAATCAAGGGAAGAAGATTCCTCCGGGTTGAGTCACCCTCACTTAACATATTTAAAAATAAATTCATTATTTAAATAGTTTTAAACATTTTTTTTTTTCAATTGTTGAAATGAATAAAAACTAGTCACTTGCTGACACAAGCATCTCCATATTTTATGGGTATATACATAATAAGTGCTCACTAGGCACAGTTTCGACTAGAGTTAATCAATTTGTTGAATGAATAACAAAAAATTATTTTAATCCCAGTAACTTTTTTGAGTTGCTTATTTTGCGTATTTTACAACTATGGTAGAGTTCGCGAATGGAAGAGTTATTGCAAAAGAAGAAAATTTGATGTTAATAACTGTAAAGAATTTCTAAAATTTAAAAATTATAATATAAATATTTTAACTAGTGAAAAAGGAGAAACGTCACTTTGAGAAAGAAGATAGGAATTTTATTTGATTTTCAATAATTTAGGCACCAGACGGGATCTTCAGAGGATGTTAGATTGAATCAAACATCTGTATGCAAAGCATTTGACTGTACGATGTAGAGAAAATTGGCAAAATAACAAGATTATATATATGTTGACTCAGGAAAAAGTCAATGATGCATAAAATACAGTCAAAGGAAATACTGTTTACCTACAGTTATTGGAGCTTTAGACTCTATACAAATTGAACTCCATAAGCTAAACTAACTCTTCTGCCCAATCAGTTTATTTAAATTTGTTATATAAAGTCTTGCTAATTTTATCCAACTCTTTTTCCTCTCAGATATTCTTTACTGATTTAGACAGAATATTGTAGTAAAACATCTTGTTGCATCTGTTGGGTGGTAAACTCATGTTTGGTTTGTTTATTACATTAGGGTATTATTTTTTTTTTTTTTTCGGTTGATGTTATAAACCTTGAAGATCCTTATCAATCCACAAGTACGACTTAAGAGATTCGTGATGAGAGTTTTTAAATAGTGAGTCATCAACTTGATGTACAACCCCCAAGGGGGACCTGGAGTTAGTTATCCCCAGAAGACTGATGAACCTCATTTTACCTGGAGGGTCTGTGGCCAGTTCACACAGTCAGACTGCCTGTGGACGGGAGTTATAAGTATTTTTAGAGCACCTCTTAACTTCTGATTTTTACTTTATGTAACTGAGTACATTTCTAATTTTGTTTGCAAAGTCTAGTTACTACGGGAGAATTACAGAATAGATGGTGAGATGAGAAGACCAGAGTGTCATATCAGGTATGTCTGCTTAGTTTACACAGCCCCTGTGAGACAGACTTTTTATTTATTATTTTCTTCAATATCTCTGTATACATATTTTCAAGACCTTTAAGCTGTGTAGTAATTGTATAACCTCTAACACACTCATAAGGACAAATTCTGTTGAAGTTGACCATTCCTGTGTATGTTTAACATGGAACGGATTTTGGATTTTCTAAAAGTAACACTATGTTTATGTATTAAATTGTAAAAAAAAAAAAAAAATCCTCTATCAATTTTTTAGAATCTTGCTTCGAATCATATTTCTGACTTGAAAAATTTTTTAGAGTAAACAAAATGCGATAAACGCTAAGGAAAATATTAACGAAAGAATTAGAGCAGTGAGAAATACAGGTTATAAACGTGATTAGAGCTACAAGAACTAGTCTCTTCCTAATTACCACTTGTAATAACTTGAATTTCCCGATTTTCCTAACTAAGGACTAAACTTCACAATTTAAAATAAGTATTTGTTTGTTCAATAAATTTGTATGCAATAATTAAACCATCTACAAAACTCTTGCAATTAGTAACTATTTCTTATTTGCTTAACCCATTGTTAGTGGTCACTTGTGGTATCTTTAAGCCACAGTCTATATTACATTTAGTTTCATGAAGTTGTTTAAAAACAAAAAAAAGTTGTTTGTATTGTATTGTTGATAAATTGAATTTCAAGTAATGGTTAAATATTAATAATATGTTGATACATTCAGGGCCTTCCACACAACCTTCTTGCAGCAGGTTATATGATATACATACCATTCATTATCAACCAATCTTCATATTTATTTTTTTGAAAAGCTCTGCAATTGATAAAGATGATCAGTAAGGGGACCAAAACACTAAAACTGCTATCTAACGACAAATACATTTTTTTAATTCTAAGACATTTTATTTCTCTTCATTCTGTATAAATTTAAAAGTATTTATTAACTAATTATTAAGGTAATAAATTATATTTTACCTAAATAAATTATATTTCTCAGCCGATGGAATTGTATCTTTGTAAAGTTTTGAGGTATCATCCAAGGAAGCAGTAGCATGGTATGAGAGACATTCTAGTGCCACCTTCTGTTTAGCCATTAGTTTACCTGTAAAATAAGTAAATTAAACATTGACCATTCTAATTTCTTAATTACGAGTTTGATCACGTATGTCCCATGGAGTACATTACGTCCAATGATTTGGTAATAACATTTTAAACTATAATAATTAAAAATGTGGCATATTTAAGAAGAAGGTAGTCAATAATTTCTTGACCAGTTCTTAAAAGAAGTATTTACAGATGACTGATAAAGTAAGAGACTATTTCCTCTCACTAATGAAGAATTTATAGTTGCAGAAATTATAGTTTTGTGTAATATTTCTTTTTATGTAAACAAATAATTCAATAATCCAGATGATTAAGAACTAACAATTATTAACATCGATAAAAAATAAATCAAATCATAGCTTACATGCATTTTCATACATCTGAGTGTTGTGAATGCCAAGCCCACAAAAAATAGCAAATGCTTCAAAAATTGAGACATCACCATCTGTGAATGGTTGTCCAGTTTCCTGTTAAATAATAAATATTCCATGAGACTGATGTAAATAAGTAGTTTTTTTTTTTTTCATAATATCAGTTATTAATGAAAAATTACTTTGATTTTTTAAAAAAATATATCATTGAAAATTGTTATGAATATTTACCTTCTAATGAAGATATCAAAGAAGTATTAGTCAAAGTATTATTGAGTATAATTTGAATTCCTCAAGTAGACCAATACAAATAAGCAGACCAATACTTGCAAAGGGTTGTTATTAGCTCATTACTTTTATCTCTCCAGATATATAATATTATGCAATTTAATTGAAAATTAGTGTCAGATTCCTGTTATATTTAAGATGATGGGACTTATTTGAGATCCCAAGTTTACCAATGA
The DNA here is from genome assembly GCA_019009955.1 of Riptortus pedestris. Taxonomy (NCBI): domain Eukaryota; kingdom Metazoa; phylum Arthropoda; class Insecta; order Hemiptera; family Alydidae; genus Riptortus; species Riptortus pedestris. Next base: position 72,022,382 of record CM032231.1, read on the forward strand.
GTTCCTTTATTACTATTATTATTTATTAACATCCACTTTGGGCTACTATGGCTAATTGGGGCGGGTTATCTTAAGGTTACCACCCTTCTCTAGCCATGGTGGGACTAAGGATTTTATTTAATGGGCTTGACACTAAATAAATTCCTATTGCCCAGGCGGGAATCAAATTCGCCACTCCAGGCTTAGCATGTGAGATTAAGGTCAACACTTCAGCTCACACGGCTAACCTGAGCCCCTTTATTACTTCAAGAAACCTACAGCTTACAGCTTGTTATTTGGCAATACCTACTACATGCTACAGTACGTGTGGGCCTCAGGGTTCTGCCATTCATTGCAAGCAGGCTTCTCCCATTATGGATTACCAAAATCTGCGAGCTTCCTCCAGGCCATTAAGCCACCACTGCCTTGACCTATCTCTTCCTTTATTTCTTACTGATTTTCCATATAGACAGTCTCATGGTTACTACTCATTGAATCTGCTCCCATCTGCCTTCTGCCTTTTTTATCTGTACAATACTATTACACCAGAACTGCTTTTGATGCGCCATTTGCAGCTACCTTATTTTTCCAAATATTTTCCTCGAGGTTCTTCATTTCAAAACCAGCAGAACTCTCCTGCTTTCTATTGTGTGAACCCATGTATATCACCCTTTCGTATGTCATTATTTTAGGTTTCTGACAGAGGCAAGAAGATTGGAGAGAACTCACTTTAGAATTTATTAGCTCAATGTATAATTAATAAGTGCTTATATAAGGTGAAAAAGAAATAGAAGCTTAATTTAGTTGACACATCTTATTGCACTAAAATTACAAAAAATGTTTTTGCAGTGACCATAAAGGAAGAGAGAGTCTCAGAAAGTCACTTTTTGAAGACATTATACATCTGATGGATTTAAGGGATATAGTATATATGAATTCTGTTCAGCAATGGTCTTATCAATATATAATATAAAAACATTTCTGTGAATTAGCATCTTTGAATTTGGTAATGTACCTAATGTTAGACTATTGATTCACGGATTGTGGCAAAATGCATTTTGGATATTCATTTTACAAGAATAGTAAAATATTAAATTACAAACCTTATTAATTAATTGAGCCACACCGATAACCTGCTTTTGGCCATTGATTATAGGCATGCAAAGTATACACCTTGTTATCACACCATCCTCTTCTCCAGCTACATCCTCATTCATCCATGAACTAACATCACCAATGTTTAAAATCTAGAGAAAAAAAGAGAGAATATAAAATATAAATAAGTAAATTATTATATATTTATATAATACAAAAAACAAAGACTAATAAAATGAACTAATTCATGAATATTTCTCATTAATTATTTGTATATAACTGAATACACTTTAAATGCAGGCAGCTAGCTAAATGCACAATTTAGAAATGAAGTGAACTCTCATGGATATGCTTCAAGTGATAGAAATATTTTTTAAGACATGAGTCATCATTTAATTCAGTGTAATTTCACCTAACAAAATAGTTATAAATTAATTAGTTGTTATTAGGAGTTCAAATTCTACCTTATGAACTTAAATTTTTATCAAGTAGTAATAGTAAATTACTTGTCAATAATTAATCATTATTTATCCAATTAGTAAATTTATTTTGACACGACCCATGAAATTAAAATACAATTACAGACTATCAATACGGAAAAAGATATAATATCTTCAAGTATAGCTTAATTAATTAACTAAATGGTTAGTTTTGATTTGGAATATTTCACAATATTATATGAAGAATTTATATTTTAGAAATAGAATAAGATACATAAAAGAAAGAAGTGGCTAAACGGATTGGCCTAATAATTTGGAAAAAGAGTGTTTTAATAACAGAAGTTAGGAAAAATGAGGAATTCATCACAGTTCTAAAATTTATCTAATGGGTGATGCTAGAGGCGGGAAAATTACCACTATTGCCCACCATCCTAATTGTTGGTTTTCTCCAAAACAAGGCTAAGAAAGGTAGGAATTAAAATGAATTATTTATTAGTAATCTTTTCAGATTACCAATAGATAAATCTTCTTGTAATTAGGAGTTAATGAAATCCACTTAGACAAATGGTAGGGTACTCAAGGTGCCACTTCTTCCAGAAACATTGGACAAATGCTTGCATTTGTAGATGCTCGTGGAGACAAGGGTCTTCCTGTTAAAAATGGACTGGGTATCAGAACTCCAAGGTTGGGAGGTTCATTACCAAAGGGAGGCTGTGGAGTTACTTTCAATTTGGATGTAATAGGATATAAATTGAGGGACAGTCAAGAACTGAGATCCTATCGCTTTCCAGAGATGTTAGTTTTCACTCATCGTAACTTAAGCCGCTTTCATGTGCAGCTGAGAGGCAAAAAAAAGACAAATTGTTGGTGCATGGGGCTCGGATAATTAAATAGAGAAAAAACTGATCTATGTCATATCAACTTTAATATAAGCACTAACAACTTGGCAAACAGGACCATTTACGAGGGACACACATTACAGATGAGGCCTTGGGGGAGCCTTCATGATCAATCCAGACTAACCAAACATACAATAATTATCACCCCAACACAAATTCAATAGTCCAAAGACTCTACAGAAGTCTCATTTGAATGAACCTTCAAATACTCAGGATCAATAAGAAGGCCAAGTCCTCTACAGTTTTTAATATAATGCAGAGTGCACTTTCGGAGTCAATGCTCCATCCTCAGTGCCTGCTGATTAAAGCTGCGTTGCCTGGACCACGACTGCCGGGCGACTGAAGTTGAAAAAGAGGCAGCCTGAGCTACTCTAAACTTTGTGTTGTCCCTGAATAAATTTTATTGTGTAGAAAAAGTGTTTTTTATTCCTTTGATATGTGATTCTTCAACCTATAAACTTTAAAAATGACATTATTTTACAAGTTGAAACTCCTGTTTTGCAAGCCGCATGTTGCAAAATGAATTAATTAAATGAACTGATTTCTCATATAATGAAAAATAACAAAGGAAACAGACATACCTGGCCTGTTGTAGCAACATATTTAGCAATTTGAGCTAGTCTTGATCTTCCCTGATATTGTGTTGGTGTATAGACCACTGCTGTTTGAGATTCAGATCGAAGTTCAAAAACTGTTGTAAACTTGAGCTGCAATGGATACTAACATAAATTATAAAATAAATTTTTGTTTAGAATTTAAATTTATACATTTAAGGGAACCTAACATAAAACAGTTAGACCATTCATGAGCTTTGATAAACCCTATATATATTCCTGGCATATCTTTAAAAGGACTAAATACTTAATGTCTCCCCAATGCGTGTTTCATTGAGACTTCTCTTATCAAATTAATAATAACAGTAATAATACATTAACAATAGTCATCAATTCTTGGTGGCAGGGCCACATAGTTAATTGTATCAATTTATAATAGTCCTTTATTAAAAATTATTTTGCTATATGTTTCTTGTTTCCAAATGCCAACTCTTCAGGGGTCTAAATTTCTAAAACAGTTAAATAAAAATTTAAAAACTCCAAAATTAAATAAATGAAAATATTGGATAAATTAATTAAAATTATCACCATTTTACCATGAAATCGGTTAGTGGCTTGAGGTGCATCCAATAGTCCTTAGATACAACAAGCACTTTCAACAATGTATACAAACAAAAATAGTATTAGATAGTAATTTAGTGTATAATTTGATATATTATCTTTCTAAAAAAGTATTTATTTTTAATGAAATATGTTACGTTAAAAAAAGTGTTATTGTTAGTTCATTTGGTATTTATTACATTCTTATTTGACTGTTTCACAAATGTAAGTTCCTGAAAAGGTGGTGTTTGGATCAGTGAAAAATGTAGTGCAAATAAGATTTAAATATAGATCTATTATAAATCAATACATTTTACTATCTCATCCTGCCACCGATAATTAATGAATATAATTCAAAACAATTCTAAGATTAAATTTAAAATAATTGGAATTAATTTGTATGGAGTGGATAAAAATGGTGAAATGTGATATTATTGGGAAAAGATCGATAAATGATTAAGATTAACACCATCTTATTAATAGTAACTTTATAAGACCATAATAAAGTGATACCTTTTACCCATTAAACATTTTCATTTAGATATACCACTTAAGTAAGGAAAAGCATGACTATGTTATGAATTAAAAATTTTGCTCATTTGTAAAAAGTTTTAAATATTTCTGTTTTTGGCATGAAATAATATATGTAAGGCATTCCCCTGTTTGTTTGAGCTATGCTTTTGGGCAATAAATAATTAAAGGAGAAGTGGAGGAGAATTAATCATTCTGGTGCTGTTTTATTGAGGCAGCACTGTCCACCCCTCTTTCCACTATTGTATTCCATGTAACTCAGTCTTTTGGGTATGTACCATGCACCAGAACACCATATACTTGCTGTTCCCGCACTGGCATATAACTCCGAATTATTTGAATATCCTAGTCATACCCTAATAATTATTAGTTACTGAATCTTGTATTAGGGGCGTTTTAAATTTTCAAAAATTTTCAAGTATTGATTGGTGACCATTTTCTAAGTTGTTGAAATTATTGATTTTTATTGGAAAAACTATGTATGATGTAGTATTGAGAGAAATACAGCAATAGAAAAAAAAAATGAACATTTGACATCCAATTATTATCTAAATTACAATATTTTATTAAGGAAAGTCAGCTTATGTGGTTAAACTCATGAAGATTGTTCAAAAATTCGATCGAATGTCCACAGATCCTAACTAATAATAAAAACTCCGTCACACAGGGGCTGCGTAAACTAAGCAGATTTCCCAAGTGAAGTTTTTGAATAGAGAAATTTTACAAGACCCGAACAGTGAACCGGCCAAACTAGCTAGCCGGAAACTCACGACTACAACCGAAGTTAGCCGATCTCCTCATGCCCGTTACGCTCAATATAATGGAAATATCTCAGTTAATATTCAAGATAGGGAATAAATGTATATAACTATATTTATAGTAAATTTAATTTGCAATAAGATTGGCTCTATACAATTTTTCGATCCAACGAAGATATTTTGAAAATCCCCCCTCTAAACCCCCCCCCCCTCCATTGGTCCGATTTCAGCCATTAACGAACTTGACCTTTATTTTTACATAAAACGTTTAAGTATCGAGTTTGGTCACGATCAAGCAAAAATTGCGACCGCTAGAGCGTTAACAGGCATATATATATATATACAGGGTGTCCCCAAACCAAACGGCCAAACTTCAGGGATCGATAGAGGATCGAAAAACTAAGAAAAAAAGTCCTCTGGCATGTGCCTCGTTTTCGCTTCGTTTTTGAGAAAATCACAAAAAACTGAAAATAGTTGTGCAAAAAGTGTATTTTTTTTTTAATAATGTATTTAAATTACAAAAAACTATTGGCTTTTTAGTAAGCTTAATTTTTTAATTTACGAGGATTAAATTTAGAAAACATGAATATTCTCACGCTTTCCTTATCAATAAAACGTCTAGGTTGAGTGTTTAAGCTTAAAAAGAAAGGATTAAAATGTTTACTATCATTTTAATCCTTTTTGGGGGGAATCCAGCCTCGCATTCTCACATTAGTGGTGTTGCTAGTACTGTTCAGTGAAGTCAACAAATATGGCTAGATTTACCAACGCTGAATACGCGGACATAGTCTACGTCTACGGATTCTGCGATGGCAATGCACGTCAGGCAGTTCGGGAATATCGCAGACGGTTTCCTGACCGAGAAACCCCACACAGAGGTGTTTTTACCAGCACTTTCAGAAGGTTTCGAGAGACTGGGTCCTTCTCATGTAATCGTCGTGGAAACCGTATGCAGGCTCCGATGGAAGCCGACCTGAGGCGGAGGGAGAGAATACTGAGGCACTTCAATACCAACACAAGCGTCCGGAGAGCTGCTTCAGTTCTAAGCATACCAAAGACAACCATTTGGCGCACATTAAGGGCTGACCACAGGCATGCTTACCATGTACAAAAGGTTCAAAATTTAATACCCGCTGATTATCCCCGCCGATTAAATTTTTGTAATTGGTACAAAGAACAATTGCAAAACGATGTAAACTTAAGTTCGAAAGTAATCTGGACGGACGAAGCGACTTTTACACGTGCGGGCATATTCAATCAAAGAAACTACCACCTTTAGGCACATGAAAATCCCCGCGCTGTTGGAGAATTTCACTACCAGCATGAGTTTTCTGTAAACGTGAGGGTCGGTCTTTGTTATAATCGCATAATAGGTCCCGTATTTTTACCTGCTCGACTTCACGCTGAAAGTTATCATCTATTCCTGGAGAATGACTTACGGGCACTTTTGGAAGATATCCCTTTGGAAACAAGGCTTGAGAGCTGTTTTCAACTCGATGGTTGTCCTGCACATTACGGAAGGGCCGTACGAGACTGGTTGGACATCAACTATCCAGGTCGCTGGATAGGACGAGGTGGGCCGGTGCCTTGGCCTCCCCGGTCTCCGGACCTCACGCCACTAGATTTCTTCGTGTGGGGATACGTGAAAGAAAATGTCTACCGAGAGCCCGTCCGCATAAGGGATGACCTCATCGAGCGCATCAGAATGGTTTGCAACCAGCTCACCGCAGAACAATGTTTAGATGCAGTGCGATCTGTGAGTACGCGATGTGATGCGTGTATTGCAGCGAGAGGCCAGCACTTCGAACAACATTTACGTTGACGCTTTAGAAATTAACGATGTAATTTTAGAGAAGGTAAAACCTTCAAAATTTTCAGGTTTTTTTTTCTCACTAAGGTAGACCCATATAAAAACTGAAACATTTATGTTTTCCAAGTAAGAATATTTAATTATTTTATTAATTTTCTAAATTTTTATCTTTTTTTTATGTTTTAATCTTCAGTTATTGTTCATAATGTTATCTACTTTAAATAGGTAATTTTTTTATACTATGAATATTTGAATAAAAAAGTATTTATTATTTTTTCTTAATAAAAAATAATTTTTTTTCCAATTACCTTTCTGTTAGTATAAGATTAGAATACAATAATTGTATTGTAATAACATTTATTGCTAAAATTCATTCAAGGAATAAAATCCGCTCTTCCATTGGCCTTAACTAGTTTTTGCACAACTATTTTTATTTTTTTGTGATTTTCTCGAAAACGAGGCATATGCCAGAGGACTTTTTGTTTTAGTTTTTCGATCCTCTATCGATCCCTAAAGTTTGGCCGTTTGGTTTGGGGACACCCTGTATATATATATATATATATATATATATATATATATATATATATATATATATAATTTCCAACGGAACTCATTTTCGTTATCTCCTGGGTACGATCGATGTACATTTGAAGAAAATTTTTGAAAACCGCGTCATGAGTGCGACCTCAATAGCTGATTTCCCGTAAGGGAAATCTGCTAAAAGAAGCTACAGAGTTAGGAAGGCGTTATGGAAGAAGTGGGAAGTAGGAATTTTGCTTTAATCAGGCAATGCGTTTGAGGGGGGTGTAGTGATAAATTTACATTTTAAGAATATCGATATTTTCCAAAAGAATTTATGGAATTTAATTTGATTTTATATGAAGTAAAGGAATTATTGTAATGGCAAAAAATTTGGTTTTACAACATTTCGACACTTCCTTTCAATCAATTTTGATTAATTTCGCCCTGATGTCTGTATGTGCCATACAACTGAAAAAGTCCGTCACGCAGGGGCTGCGTAAACTAAGCAGATTTCGCATGTGAAGTTTAACAATAGAGAAATCTGCCTAATAACAACAGTAGTAGTAATGAATCTCTAAACCTATTAACGAGGGACGATCAGTGACGAAAACGGCCGCCCTAGCTCTCGGCGGAATGTCCCGAACATAGCCGACTCCTGCCGACCACACACACAATACAATTGCAAATATCTCGGTTAATATTCAAGATAGAGAAAAAGTGTATATGACAATATTTATAGTACATGTAATTTGCAATAAGATTAGTTTTGTACAATTTTTCGATCCGACGTATAGTAAACGGAGATATTTCGAATTTTCGAAAATCCTCCCCTCTACACCCCCCCTCCCACTGGTCCGATTTCAGCCGTTAATGAACTTGATCTTTCTTTTTACATAAAACGACTAAATATCGAGTTTGGTAACGATTAAACAAAAATTGCGACCGCTAGAGCGGTAACAGACAAATATATATATATATATATATATATATATATATACAGTTTTGAACGGACCTCATTTTCGTCATCTACTAGGTAGGATCGATGGACATTTGAAGAAAAATTTCGAAAATTCCGTCATGAGTACAACCTCAATAGCTGATTTCCCTTAAGGGAAATCTGCTAAAACGTCTACCCTTACAATGTTGAAATTTCATATTTAGAATTGTAATGGCCAGTTGTGCACCTCCCCTTTTGATCGAAGCGACTAAGAGGAAGAGAGAAGGTGTTAGAACAAGACAAAAAAAAACCCTGCATATTTCCTTATACCTGCTAAAGAAACGATCGACTTGTATGTGACATTTTCTGTATATCATGAATAGGACAATATGAATTTGACGAACTCAATAAATAAAATCACTAAACCCACCCTGGCTAGTCTCAATCGACAGGTATGCCAATAGTATCTTTATATATACTATCGGAACTACCATTTTTTTGATTTAACACTCTTACCGAAATATGAATTCCATGACGTAAACCGAATCATCCGGTCGCACAGACCGAGAAGGGTTAATACTAATTCCCATCAACAAATTCGTTATTTTTATTTATTGTTTGAATAACTTGTATCGCATTTAATCTATTATTTTCATTTTTAACCCTTTCATGGAAATCACTGTCATCCGTTCGATATATAGATCGTGACGATGAGTGCTTTATTGGTCCATGACTCGTCGAAGGTGCCATAGCAAATCATATACTATGTAAAACACACACGAAAAGAATACGAACAAACAGTATTACAAGCTATAATGAAAGGTATACAACATAAGTAAACCGAATTACCCCGTATCATAGACCTACAATACGTTGGCTGTTAACCGAAACAAGAGGTATATGAGACCGGAACAAAACGAGCAATAACTTGTCAAGGTCGAATGGCGTTGACAAACTAATCCAAAACACTTTCTTTGTGTAGAGGAAGGAAAGACTCACAGCTAATGAGGTGGAGAACCCGCCAATATTAGCAGGTCTACCAATGCATGAAATATAAAAATCTCTACCGGCCTCTCAGACCAGCGTTTCGGTAAAAGTGTTAAGTATTTTAATTTTTTATATAAAGAACTTTATAATATTACGATTTTTATATATAGACACATTAGTAAATTTGCTAGAAAACAATTGTAAATTGTTTCAAAATTACATTCTAATGAGTACATTACTAATAATTAAGTGTCCATGCGCAGAGCTCGTACCTACCTTTGAAATTTCCTTTGGTGATAAGATTTCTTCAACATTAACATTGTTACTCTGTAGAAACACAATTATAATTAGACAACTTCAAAATCAGATAAAACTACTAGTATTAGTGCAACCATGCTTTAGTAGTTGAGCTCAATGTGAATATTTTCAAATACAAATATATTCAAACAAAAATATACTGTACATTTAATTACAATATAATCCTCCCACATCGATATGTAAAGATGGAAATTTCTTAACAGTGTAAAAAATAGCTTCAGTCTTATAAAGGATAAGCTGAAATCAAAGGATACCAAAAATAATATATACAAAAAAACTGTAAAAAGTTATGTAGGGGAATCATCAAACTTACTCAAAAGTAGAATCAGACAACACGTGATAAACGTTGATAATACGGACAATAAAACGTCCCTAGCCGACCATGAAATTAAATACCATTTTGATTTAAAAAAAGTAAGTGTAGTAGAAAAAGAAAGCAATAGGAAAATTAAAGAAAATGTGATCATTATAAAAAATAGATAAGTCCGTCACGCAGCCTTGTGAAGTTTAACAATAGATAAATCTATATACTGCTAACTTTTAACACCACCGTGAATATTAAGTGAATAAATAAATACGGTAATGAGAAATATTTCAGTTATGTAACATAATTAGAAGTTGGGGGGGGGGTGCTGTAGTCTGAAAACTAAAAATGCAAAAATCTCCGAACTATCCAGTCTCAGGCTCAGAGAAAGCCCTAGGTAAGCTGGAAGTGTGCCTAGCGAAACGTCTGCCAAAAACATGAAGACAAGATCGATATCCGAAGATTTTAATGGCTATTATTTGTTGTTTTTTCCCCAGTTTTTCAGAAGAAAATTTCTTGTTTGTTTGTTTCTCAAGGTTTTATGGCGAAAAACTGCTCGGCTATCATCGCCTGGTAATATCAATAACTCTGGTTTTGGTTAAGACCTGCACTTTGAGAGTGCAGTAAATGTGTTCGTGTAAATTGTTAATATTGTTATATCCTCATTTATATCGATATTTAAAATTTAACAAAATAAATGTAACAAAGTTTTAATTTTTAGTTTAAATTTCTTTTTAAAAATTTGTAATTTTCATAAAATTCAATCATTTATCTCTTTGGGGTCATCCCCAATGGCCACTGCTATATTATTGGAAATATTGCATTCGTTTCGAATATTTGTATACTTACTTATGATATTCCATTAGTATATGGTAGATAGTGTTAAACTTCTCACATATCGGGGGGTTGCTCTTTTATCAAAAGATAACCATGCGTAAATCTTGTGTGGCCTATTCGGAGTTTTCCTAGTACGATTTCATCTCTTGTCTAGTATTTCCATTTAATCTTAAAAAGAGTGCCACTATTCTTCGAGTAAAGAATGTTTATGTCACTTGAAGTGTAGGTGAATTGTTTAAAGAATGAATTACTGAAGAAATAAGTACTCACGTCTGTCACTGCTATTTTACTGTCAGCTGGCTACTTGATTGCAAAGCTTAATGCTGTCAACGGGAAGTGGGCTATGAGTGGGTGATAAAAATATTTACTTTCAGTTATGGTTGTGTGTCTGTTGGTTTGTTATTTTAATGGAGGTACCTATATAATTTAGATCGATATTGTTTGGATCAGCTGTATTGTGACTTTTAAATTATTAAGAACTAACTTATCAACATTTCTTAAATCTAAGCCTGAGGTGTTTAATGAAAATATATTTTAAGATTATACATTATGTGTCAAAGATATAAGGTCTGCCTCAAAAACCTATGCCAAACGGATAACTTAATAGACGCCTAAATAATTGCCGCTTCTCCTAACAATCCGAACCCCATTCATATAAAAACTTTAGTTGAATGCTGCACAAAAACTTTTATTTACAAATTAAGATGTAAAAAATGCCCAGCTTTTTATATTTGTGTAAATGGGGTAGTCATTTATATATTTGTATAAATAACCACCGTCACTCCCGCCTGAACCTCGACCAGTTATCTTTACACACCCCCTCTGAAATTAAAACAGCAAAATATCCTTTGATGTAGGACTACCAATCTCAAATCCTTTACACATTTCCATTACAAACCTCAGACTTAGAAAAAAAAAGAAGTAATATGGAGCAAGCGTTTATAACAAATTTTAAAGCGAGGACTAATTATCAATTAGAACCATATAACTACATTTAAAAGAAAAAAAAAGACAAACAGTTAAAAAAAAGAAGAAAAATTGAATATTCAACTCCTAGTTCATTTTGCTATTGAAAAAAAAGTAATCAACCAGCAAAAAAAATGCCTGCCACACGTGAGTTCTTATTTTCTCTAGTATATCTTTTTTTCTACAGAAAGGACACAGGCGCTAAGCAGATTTCTCACGCACTAGAATATGATACGCTGAATATCTCATCTCACTACCTATTCTCTATTTCTCTCGTCGTAAGAAGCTTTTTAAACAGGAATTAAAATGTTAGTTGGACTCGAGATATTTAGTGACTGAGATATAGTGAAGATAGGCAGTGATTACAAAAGGCTGAAACCAAAAAAAAAAAAATACAAAACAACTCCATTATGTATAAAGCAATAGGTACAGAAAATTGAAATTCCAACAACATTGGTTATATAACGTTTTTTGGTCCGACTAATAATTCCGAGATATTTCGAAATTTCAATTATTCCCCACTCTAAATCCATCTTTCCCAAGGCGGCTTTCAGCCATTAACCGGATATAATCGGTTACATATTGAGTGTTGTGCTAAAAAAATGAAATCATTTAGTTTAGAATCTTAAATGATTAGGCCACGGAAAAATATTAGCCCATATTACACACAGCATATGTTCAATGATAAACACTATTATGTATTTATATTATTACTAGATAACCCGGCAAACGTTGTTTTGCCTTATAAAATATTTCTAGTTTCTAGATAAATTCTTGTGTAGACAAAAAATTATTTATTATAAGTGTGTAAGTATGTGGTATATGCGTGAAATAGGCATGGAGCGCTATGAACGATAAGGGAATATAGAAATAACAAACGCCAAACAATATTATTTTTAAGTTATTATAGTTTATTTCTTAAAATTACATATCACATATTAATTACGACAGTAACACTAAAAAACAACATCAATCTTTTAATGCTATAGCGTGAACAATATTTTTTGTTAGCCCATCTTTAGCGAGCACAAACAAACTGGATGGTTTACCCACTCGAGTACAATTGTCCGAGTGAAAAACATCGTGTACTCCACATCCACGTTTTGCAACGTAGGCTAATCGGGACGGGTTATCTACAGGTTACCATCCTTTTCTAGCCAGGGTGGGATTTTAGGATGTTATTTAATGAATTTCGTCACTAAATAATTTCCTTTGCCCAGGCGAGAATCGAACTCGCCACTCTAGGTTTACCATGTGAGATAAAGGTCAACGCTTTAACTCGCATGGCTAACCGGAGCCCCTATTATGTATTTAAGCTTCGAATAAAGTGGTTCATGCTATAACAGCGTAAAGTGACAAGAGTAGAAGCGGGAGTCCACTGAAAGCTAAAAACTAATAAATGCAAATATCTCAGTTAATATTTAGGAATCAAACTCACGACTTAATATTTAAGAATCGATTCTCTCCTGGGTCATAGGAATTTATTTAATGATGAGCTCATTAAATAAAATCTAGTCTTAACCTTGCTGGAAAAGTTGGTAACCAGTAGATAACCCGTCTCAATTGGTCTTAGTAATACAAACTGGACATTAATAAATAACGTTTAATATTTAAGACAGAGAAAACATGAAAATAATAACCTATATAGAACATTAAATTTTCAATAAGATTGGTTGCATAAAATGTTTCGATCCGATGTATAATAACGAAGATAAATATGATTTGGAAATTCCACCCTCTCCCAGCAGTCTAATTTCAGACATTAAAAAACTCGATTATAAGATTTACATAAAACGTTTAAATATCGAGTTTGGTAATTGCTACCACTTTAAAGCGTTAACAGATACATATATAGTTAGATAGATATAGATGACGACGCGAGGTCATAGAAATACTTTCCAATAAGTTATATATCTGCTTAGTTTATGATGTCACGTACTTATGGCTCTTATTCATAATTTTCTTCTTTTATCTCTATCATATTCATATTTCACTGCTACAGAGCAGACGAAATAACCTCTTGGATGTTTGCTAGGCTGTACTATTTCTATTAATGCCTTCTTTAAAAATATAGAGTAACTCCTCTGCCAGCAATTATGAAAAAAAGAAATGAATGACTATCGATTGAGACTAGAGAGATGCTAAGCGTTAAGGGATGAAATCGTATGTGAAAATTATGTTTTAGCGTTAGGGGGGTACCACCCTAGTGGCGAAAAAGATAAAGAAAAAAAAATCAAGGAATGGAAAAAAGTGTACAAATAAAAAAAGAGAAATTTAGAAACCACGTTGGTTTTGAAAGAAAGTAAAGTTATCATTGGAAAGGGAGATGTACCTAAAATTTCTAAATTATTTTTATTTAAGTTATGGAAACTTAATATTTTTTCTGTTATTTTCTTGAAATGTGCTCAAACTGATTTCAAAATGAGTATTTTTACTTACCTCTCGCCTGCAAAGTGGTTTCCTTTCCGGAATTGACTGGGTCTGACACTTGACAAGGCTTTCAAGATGTATCTATGTAATATAAAAAAAATGTAAAAATAAAATCCTATCAATATTTTCCTAAATAATTGGGGAACTAAGAATAATCATTGCACATTGGCCATCCATTTAATAAGAGAAGTAATAATATGTTCTAAACTCCTGCTATTAATCTTCCATACGTTGAAGTACTGTGAGTCGGTGTGTCCCTGAACTCCCAACGAAAATAGTTATGTTAGCAATTTTACGATTTTTGGAACAGACCAGATATCATTTCTGTCAGAAAGAAATTTGAATAGGATCAGCCGCTATTATTCTGTAAACCTCATTAGTTGGAATTATTCTGCTAGAAGTATCTATTATTACGAACTCAGAGGGCAGCATAATTAACTTCTAGCCTATTTATGAAAGAAATTCCAGCTTTTGGCAGCAATGTATTTTCTAGTCAAAAGGTGTTCATAAATACTGCGGTCGCTCAGCGAGCCTTCATTCTCAGCTAACTTCATACTGCATTTACCACTCTTAAAACTTATATTTAGTAATAAGGACAATAAGAAGCGTTAATAACAATTTAACTAAGCCTATTTATTTCTTTAGATGTATATAAATGAAGCTAAGCGTTTACACATTTTGAAGGAATAGTAAGATATTTACAGTTCCATAATTACGTAGGATCAACCATCCTAAGCAGAGGATTTTAGGAGGGACTAAATCAAAATCGAAAATATCTCTGTCTATAGCATCGGATCAAATTTGTTTTATTTATTTACAGCAATGTTTTCTTCTCTGCAAGGGTCAAATAATTAAATACAACTTTTTTTATTGGATTGATTTTTGTTGTCCTTTTTATGATAAACGACATATTTTTTCTGTATCACTAATAGTGATTGAAGAATGAAAGTTTGTGTTTTTACACGAAGGCCTCAAATGCTTATTTCTCTGATAAATGTCGTGAAGGTATATCCATACCTATTCAACAAAATCGACTTCCGGCATCAAGCAAAGTGCTTAAATAAAAATATTGTTATAGTAGGCATCATTCTTGTCCGAAGGGAACATTATATGAAATACCAATTGATATAAAATCGATTTAGAATTTAGAGATCAAACAGAATACGTCATAAAAAGACCCCTTCCCAATTGAATTCCAAAGCTACTGCTGGAAAAGATGTGGATAAAAAGGTAATGTGGTCTTAACCAAAAAAGAAGCTTACTCTGACATAGTTCAGGTTCAGCAAGTTTTATTTAAAAATATCAAGAATTGTAGAATCAAAAAGGGTTATAAATAGCATTGCTCATACCTAATAGTATAAATAATTGACTGTTTCGGTCCAATTACGTACCTCTTCACAACATTGAGCATCGAGCAGGAAAACCGCGCAGCTCTCGCATTTCAGCAGGTCTCGAGCTTCTGTCATAATCTTTGTGACGAGCCGCTGCAGGTTACTTTGCTCTTCGAAGATGGAACGGGCCAAATTTAGCAAGATCTGAAAGGACATACAAAAATAATAAGAATCAACTGTTCTACATTTCTTAGTTCTGTTTTAGAGTTATAAAAAGGAGAATTGGTACTTATCGATTATTGGGAGGCCAATAATTTAAAGCCGATTATTAAATAATAATTAAAAGAAAAACACTTAATTATTTAAAATAACACTCCTAGAATTTATTTCAATGATAAAATGTAATTATAAATTAACGTTAGCCTAAATCTGGACGATGTCACGGAGTAGCTGCATAAAGCGGTCGCCCCCGACCGTCGTCTGCCATATGAACTCTGCAAGGTAGTCCAATTGGTATAATAATAAACAATCACCAAGTAGTGTAATAATAAACGATCACCAAGTGATGACAATGAACACCAAATGGTATTTATAAATTCTACAAGTGTTATTTTAAATAATAAAGTGATTTTCTTTTAATTAGGATTTAATAATCGTCTTTAAAATGCTGGCCTCAAAATAAGTACCGCTGAATATTTTGGACTCGGTATGTTTTGATGTTTAAACAGGAATTAAAATGTTAGTTGGACTCGAGATATTTAGTGACTGAGATATAGTGAAAATAGGCAGTGATTACAAAAGGCTGAAACCAAAAAAAAAACAAAAAAAAAAACAACTCCATTATGTATAAAGCAATAGGTACAGAAAATTGAAATTCCAACAACATTGGTTATATAACGTTTTTTGGTCCGACTAATAATTCCGAGATATTTCGAAATTTCAATTATTCCCCACTCTAAATCCATCTTTCCCAAGGCGGCTTTCAGCCATTAACCGGATATAATCGGTTACATATTGAGTGTTGTGCTAAAAAAATGAAATCATTTAGTTTAGAATCTTAAATGATTAGGCCACGGAAAAATATTAGCCCATATTACACACAGCATATGTTCAATGATAAACACTATTATGTATTTATATTATTATTATTATTTATTAACGTTCACTTTTTGCAACTCAGGCTAATTGGGACGAGTCGTCTACAGCCACCCTTTTCTAGCCAGGGTGGGACTTAGGATGTTATTTAATGAATTTCGTCACTAAATAATTTCCATTGCCCAGGCAAGAATCGAACTCGCCACTCTAGGTTTACCATGTGAGATTAAGGTCAACGCTTTAGCTCACATGGCTAACCTGAGCCCCCGTAATTCATACTGTAATTTCGTTTTTCTCCCCAAGTTCACTCAGAGGACATGACGTAAATTTCATTCCGATGAGAGTTACACATTCAAAAACCGATGGAATCTTCTATTCGGAGAAAACTTGATCTTGTTTAAAATTGTTAACACGTATGTTTCTTACCGGGGATAATTTCAAAACTGCGCCCGACCGAATGTTGCTAACAAAGAGGTAAGCAAGTCGATACCTTTTGATGTGGGTAAAGCAAAACCTTATTTTAACATAACCAAGAATGTCTCTTCTAATGAGTCTGCAGTAGTGAATGACTCACTCAATTTTCAAGATGTTGGGCTGAGCGGGAAGCAGTAGCCCGGGACCCGAGGATAGTCTATTAGCAAAGGCGGCCTAATTTCCTTTTGCGCAAATCGAATCTAACTCTATCCTAGGCACTGCCTCAAGGCCTTGCCAGATGCACCAGCGTGATAAGATAACAGGGTTTAGGTAATCCGCTTTGTACAAGTGGCGGCCATTTTCTGTAGCATCCTTGAGACATCCTAGACATTATTTAATAGTGACAATTTTCGTCTAAAAAAATAACATGCTCATAATTTGTAGGATGGATTTACCCAAAACCCACTAGACCTCTGTCAAAGGTGCAAACGAATACAATATTTTTTTTTTTTTTAACAAGGGACACTTTTTTGGTAATTCAAGAACAGTGTTGGGCAATCACTCCTGAGTAGTGTTAATCTTTCATTTTGGGTTACTTATTATATTTATTTTTTGTTATTTTTGGTCGGATGCTCCCGAGTTGATTTTTGAGTTAAGTAGATTGCTTCTCCTAATTTGATGAGTTTTGAGCCTTCTCCCTCCAAGGTGTAGCTCAGAAATTCATTGGGTGAGCTCCTACAAACATTCTATGCATATACTTATTTCTTTCCTCAAGTTAAATTTGTTTGGGCGACTTTATTGCATTTGGGAAACTATTCACGTCAACAAAATTGATGATACCTCATAGGAAAAGTGTAGTAGTTTTCGAAAATGGTATTGAATTTATCCGTATGAAAGTGTAAAAATACAATAATAATTTGAAAATAACAAGCAATGGTTCGAAATTAACATCACAAAATTATTATAAAGTTTCATAATGTATGAGTTCGTTTGATCGGTCTTACGTTTTATTTTAACTAACTTACCTGGACGTATTGATATTATTCATGAAAAGTCTTGGACAGGGAGTCGATTTTTTTTTTTTTTTTTTTTTTTTTTTATGTTTTTTTTTTTATCTGAGGCCCTAGTTTGCTTTTGCCTTGGTCGGTGGGGATAGGTCTATCAAACCTTGGGAGGTGATGGCAGTTTTCCCTTTTCCTGAGCATGGAGCTCTATTATAAGGGGGAGTTGTAGAGGTGTTGGGTTGTAATAGAGCTTGGTTGAGGGGTTCCCGGTAACGGGCGGTACCGAGAGGGGTGTTAGATATATAGGAGAAAACGAAAGAAGAAGGGAAAGGGATAGTAGGAGAGATGATAAGAAGAGAAAGTAGCCTTACTATGCCAGGGAGAAATTTCAAAGGCCAAAATTACTTGTTGATAAGAGCAAAAATAGACAAATCAAATAGCAAATGTAGCAAATGTAAATATAATTGACTTATAATAAAATATACTAAACTAAACTAACCTAATGGGGCGGGTCGTAAGCCTTCTCGAGGGGCTATTAATCTATAACTAACCTAATTTATCTAACAGCTATGAACTAAAATTAAATTAAATTTTAATGCTCTATGGGGTAAGCCCTATGTGTAAAAGCGGACAGGGAGTAGAAAAATGAGTATGTGATGTGTAGTAGTTTGCTAATGTGACTAATAATTGGTATGGCATCAATTAAGGTATGAGGTATCTTTGATTCCTCCCTTTCAATTATATAATAATTGCCTTACATGACAATCAAACATTACGTAAACTGAATGACTAAATGCTAAATGTATTTCATACAAGTAATTACAAAAGGATACCCCACCATGTCAAACGCTGAGACGGCTTCCGATGTTCTGTAACCACGACAAAGGTTATGGCGAGACTCTGTTTCATAATCTATGCGAGCGAGTTAATCAGAGTCTGTTTCAATTCGGCGTCAAACAGCCCTTCATTATGGTTGAATCTGTCGGAGGCTATAGCCTTTCTATCAATTGCTCCGGCCTGACATAATGGCCACAACTGGAGGAAGCCATCCCAGAGATTTAGTGTTGGATTAATGGCGAATTGCCTGCTGTTGGCTGGAATAACGGATCAATTCTATACCTACAAGCTGCAGTGTTGCAGGCACTCTATAGCCAAGTACTCTATTCTCCATTTCAAATCACATTTGATTATAACTCTAGCTTAGTAGAACTGACCTCAAAGTTACAACATTTTGTTTCATTGCGCTCTTGGATATGGGTATATTGTTGAAATACGTCACAATAAAAGGTCTCTTAAGATAAATAATGGACCAACTCAATAATGATAATAAAATTGCTATTAAAAACACCATCAAGTTTCAGAAACTCCAGAGGAGAAGAAGTCGTTCTAACAAAACTTAGACTCAGCCTCTCCTAACTAACGCAGAAAATCCTGACGTTGAAGACAATTAGACCAATTTGCTCAGCTTGTTATATTGTCTTAGCGATAACAAATATTACTGAAGAAATTGCGAAAACGACGGCCACCAGCACTTTTTCAACGATTTACGAGAACTATTGACAGAAGATAGCCGATACATGAACAACATATTTTTATACCTATATGAAACTCATAGCAAAATATAAATTTGAAATAATATTCTTTAATTAATATAAAAAGGTATCTTTAAGGGGGAGGGGGGTATTTTAAAAATGACAAATTCATATTTTAGCATATATTACCATTTGTTCAACCGCTTTCAATGTTTATTCATTTTTTTTCAAAATTGTAACACATCCTTCTTTTATATGCTCCACTAGGACAAGATTCAGGAATACTTTCACACCAGCAAGACAAACTAATACTATACTATACCGTTGTTTTCAAAACCTTAGAGTATTTTTATTTTATTTGTATTAATTTTAAACACCAATTTGTATCAGAATGTACGAGTCACTAATGAAGTACGTAAAAAATGAATAGATAACTATTATTATTTTAAAGCTGTGGAATATAAAAAAATAAGCTGTGCCACGATTTGAATTATGAAACATACAGGACATTTTAAAGAGTTTTGAGATTAATTTTAATTTTCGTCAGTGAAAGGAAAAATATCGATCAGGAATTTTTATTTGTCTTAGAATTCAAACTCAATTTCTATGAACGTTTTTATATTGAGCATCTCTCGTTTTCTTATATATTGAAGTCGTTAAAGTTTTATGCAGTACTTTTTTAACTTGATGGACATTTCCGATGCATTTTCGTATTGTGTGAATATTGATTAATTCGGTTTAAACATGCTAAAACAAGTACGTATATTAAACAATATTATTTTCAAAAATTTAACTTTAGTAAAAATTGCAATGTACTGGGTTTGTTGAGTTTATTGAAATTCTGTATTCGAATGGCACGTCCTTGTCCAAGTAAGTGATTGATTGTGAGTTTATTTTTAAAACTTTTTATTCTGCTCAACCTCTAAATGAATTTATTCTAGATGTTTTCGTGATAGTCCTCATCGCCATTTATTCCAATATCTTTAGTCAATACTGCGTTATCCTAAAATTAATGAATAAATATAAATTTATTGAAATGGTTAAATAAGAAATTAAAACTATGAAACCATTGGTGTTTATATAACACGCAAGGAAACTTCGCTAGAGATATGTAGTTTTAAGAAGTAGAGCGTAATAAAACCTTTGGAGATCCGAATAGATTATTCACCCCACTTAGCTTAATCAAGTTAGTTTATTTAATTTACTTATTTACAGCTGTATTTTTATTTTGTATACTATATTATAGTTCAATAAAAAGTATTGGTGTAGTGTTTACTAATTCTAATATTGTTTATCTAAATGGAAATTGCTACTCAGGCCAAGAGATGGGCGTTCCACAGGAGAGCGTACTCAGTACAACCTTGTTTCTTACTGCAATGGTTACCATTCAAGAATACATCCCAGAAGATGTACAATTCTGCTTGTATGTTGGTGGTGACATTTGCATGATGATTGACGCTAAATAATTTTTGATTTTTTATAGGGCAAATTGCCATTGATGTGATGCCCATAAGTAAATAAAAAATTGTTTTATCTAAAATCTAAAAATTAATTGGTATTTCAAATTATTACCATCCTAAAATGTATTTTTTCATTTAGATTTATCGTTGCTTATTTTTTTTTATAAACGACTTTAATAATCCCATACTACATAATATCAGTAACAAGAACTTTTATAATATTAATTATAATAATGTGAAGAAGATTCACGAGACAACTCTCTTGGACAAAACATGACTATTCTGGAATAAACCATTTTGCAATAATAAATCACCTTTCTTCCTGGACTTCCAGAATAATTGCGGCTCGGATTTTTCTAGGACATATCTCCTAAAATTTTTATTAGAGATAATTTACACTGTGAATATAATAAAATCATTTTGTGAAGACATAACTGAGATCTTATTCAGTCCTCCCTCCCTGATTACTTCTACACTTAGAAATAGAATCATTATGTATATACACTCACCTGATTTCTTTTGAATTCCTGAACAGACATTTCAAAGAGCTGTGCATTCTGTATTCCGATTCCACAAAACGTGAGGTACCTTTGAAAAACCTGCAAAATATACAAATGAATTGTACCTCCGTTTTTATAAATGTTAATTAAAACTGATGGTGGTAAGAAAGCTATAGCCAGTCAAATGTAATAAGCACCCTCTCACAAATATTTATAACCAAACTCTCATTAACTTTGGATAAATAATCCTTAAAAAGAAAGTATTTCAATATTAATATTTTTCAAATCCAACAGTACAATGACTTTGTGTGTGAAAATTAGTACTGTTACACCACTTTACGTGCCTATTTCAGTGATCAAATCAATAAATTTCTTTCATGATTTTCTAAAGTATTTTGGATAATACATAGCTGTATTTGAGAATTTAACAAACTTCAAGTCCGAAGTAAAGCTATTTGAGCAAAACTAGGAGTCAGACTTCATTCATTTCCAGTAATTATCTTTACTATGTTAAAAGATGACAAAGATAAAAAATGTCCTTTACGCAGGGGCTGTGTAAACAAGGCAGACTTCCCTCGTGCTGGCATGACACACTACTGGTTACATCCCATCATATATTTCCTATTTCCAAAGATAACGTAGATTTCCTTGAATTTTCAACCCCCCCCCTTTATTCCTGGTCCGATTTCAGCCATAAACGAATATGAAAATTAGATGAAACGATTAAATCTAAAGCATGGAATAGATCAAATAAACATGTTATAGTCTAGAGCGGAAAATCTTATTTAAAGACGTCATCATGTTACGTATATACATGTATCTCGCACAGGAGAAGTTCAGTGAATACAATTTGGTATTAAAGAATAGAATAAAGTTGTTTATGACATGACAGCTTATTGTTAATATGACATGAGTAGGGTTTACTGAAGGCTGAAAACTAAAAAAATGCAATTACTTCGTTTAATTATCGAGACTGTGAAAAACATTTATAGCATATTATATTTGATATGAGATTGATGTTATACAATTTTTTAATCCGCTTATAATAACAGCCATATTTCGAATTCACAAAATTCCTCTTCTTAACACCCTCTTACACTGGTCTGATTTCAGCCATTAACGAACTTGCTTTTTTCTTAATAAATATGAAGTTTCGAAAGGGCCAAACAAAAATTGCAACTGCTGGAGTAGTAAAAGATATATATCTGTCTCTGTCTCTGTCTCTGTCTCTCTCTCTCTCTCTCTCTCTCTCTCTCTCTCTCTATATATATATATATATATATATATATATATATATATATATATATACAGATATATAAACGAACTCATTTATACGATAGAAAATCGTAGTGTTTTTAAATTTCAATATCACTATTTCATCTTGTAACATAATTTTTATTAATTACTGTCTTCATGTATCGCATACATCAGTTGAATATAAAAATATCCAATTTACCTCTACATCCCTCTCTGAAAACTCATTGGTGCCATCTGTCTTGTTGATGATCTGGGCCACGCCTATCACTTCTCCTTCATAGTTGGAAATGGGTCCGCACAGGATGGTGTTTGTTTTGTAGCCAGTCCTCATATCAATTTCACTATTGAACCTCGGATCCTGTTACAATACAATAATAATAATAAACGTTATTGCTTCCCATTAACATATATACACCATATTAATAATGCAATATAATCAAAAGTAATGAATTATTCATTACATCATTCCTATAGAGAAAACTATACTTCGACAGATATTTTAATGTTCCAACAATACCATCTGTACATACTTTAAAAACATATCATTAATTAATATTAAAAATATTTAATTTAAATGGTATTCAATTTAGGCAATGTAAAAATTAGTCAGTTTTATCCCTCAAGCCCTTATATGTAAGAAGACCGTCTAGCTAAGCAATTTTTTTTTATATTTATACACAAAATTTATAGAAATTACATTTGCAATAAGATTGGTTCTATACAATTTCTTAATTTGACGTTCAATAATGGTGATATATCGAATTTTCTAAATTCTTCCCCTCTAAACCCCCTCTCCCACTGGTTACATTTCAGCCATTACCGAACATGATCTTTAGTTTTACAAAGAACTATTTAGTTATCTTAGAGTGAGGATAATTAATTTTCTTTTTAACATACTCGTTTATTATTTGCATTCCTTTGTGATTCAACAAAGTATGACTGGCTCATCATATTTGGCTATCCTGTAGTTCATAACGTATTCTGTATAAGTATGATGAAAAAGGTTACCCGTTAATAGACAATTATTGTTCCACATTCGGGGCATGTCGTTATTTATACAGTTCGTTTGGAAGGAAGAACTTTTAATAAGCGTCAGCAGCTCACTTACCACAGTATTGGTTTAATTATCCGTATTATTATATACGTTACGTATTATTATTTTTAAATAAAACGTTTAAATATAGAGTTCGGTATCGATCAAACAAAAATTGTGACCGCTAGAGCGTTAACAGTCATAATATGACTGTTAACGCTTTAGCGGTCACAATTTATACAATTATACTATATATATATATATATATATATATATATATATATATATATATCAAATTTTGAACGGACATCATTTTCGTAATCCTAGGTAGGTTCGATGGACATTTGAAGACATTTCTTGAAAATCTCATCATGAGTACAACCTCAATTGCTGATTTCCCCTGCTAAAACTGGACTAGTTATCCAAGCGACCCGGGTTCAACTTCCACTAGGTACAAAATAAAATCTCTTCTTCTCTCAAATAAAAATTAATTAAATTATTAATCTTTGTTAATAACAACCCCCCAATGAGAGGTCAATCACCTGGTAAAGTGAAGTAGAATTATAACTGTTTTTTCCAATTCTACTGTTTGAGGGGGCTCAGGCTAGCCATGTGAGTTAAAGTGTTGACCTTAATCTCACATGGTAAACCTAGAGTGGCGAGTTCGATTCCCGCCTGGGCAAAAGGAATTTATTTATTGACGGAATTCATTAAATAAATCCTTAGTCCTACCTTGGCTAGAAAAGTGTAGTAACGTGTAGATAATCCGTCCCCATTAGCCTTAGTTAATAAACAATAATAATAAATACTGTTTAAGTGATTTTGTACAAAACTATTTACTTAAAATATTTACTTTAAATGAAAATGAATGTCATAAATAATTATTGAGTGGATCAAAAAGACTATTAACTAAGTGCATAGAAAAAAATGCAGGAACGTATTAATATAAAGATAATTGCATTATAAAAATCTCGAATGTGTTATGAGAATCTGAAATGTATAAGTCAATAATAGACGGTGGAAAATGTCTAAAATAGTGCACGAAAAGATAGGTGGGGTCGAATGCTGTAGAAGTAGAGAGCCATAGAGGTAGGAGTGATCAAAGGTGTATTTCTACGATGCAGACTATGGCAAAGGAAATAAACAGCGCCTGACCATATCACACTCCCACCCACTAGCAACTTGAATCATTTCCGGCTCAATACTCACAGAAAATCTTTCTTTTTATATCTGCCTGCTGAATTATTATTAACTGATATTATTATAAAAGCCAATTTATGTATCACTTTGTAATTTTATTTGAAGAAGAGTGTTCTAATCATTGTGTGAATAGTTTTATGTTTATTTATCAGTCAATTTGCTTTTTTTATCTATAGTTGGTAAACATTATATTTATTTTTAAACAGGCAATGTTTGTTTTAATTGTATAATTTCTCTTCTTTGAAACTTAAGCTGTAAGTAAATTTATCTATCCTAATGGATATATAAAATTAATTATTTTAATTACATTTATAAGAAATCAATGCATCAATAACTATCGAAAACGTCTATATTGTTAGTCTTTTAATATCTTTATGTGTTATTACGTTTTTAATCTTTTCGAATGGAAATAATATGCCATAACATTTAAAGAACTAGTAACTCTTTAAAGTTAATCTTTTGTTAACAAAGAATCGAAAAATTGAGATATATTGAGTTAATATTTCCACTTGAATTTGGAGGACATACATTTCCCGCAGCGTTACTATAAATACTGGTAATCTATTGTTTAATGCCCAATCACCAAAACCGGCAAAATTTACTTCTATAATTTCCGTAGTTGTGTTTGTATATGGACACTTGTTTGGTTTTCCTTACATTTTGGTTTGGAAGGAATGAAATGGCGGATTTCGAGAAGGTGAAACAACAGTAACTTTCATCACCCCAGATGAATGGAAACGAGAGTTTCAAAAGCTCATATTTCAAAGGTGGAAATCAGACTGGTCGAAAAAAGATGACAATAAACTGCTAAAAATCGAAGAAATTACTGAGCGTTGGAATACTGCGAGTACAAAAATCCGAAAAGAGGTTGTTCTTGCCCGTATCCGGAACTGGACACACAAAATTAACACATAGTTATTTATTGAAAGGCTTATTCCCACCAACCTGTGATTGCTGTAACTCTATCTTACTTTCTCACGTCTTTTCCATAATTGTAAAAAATACGATCTTTCAAGAAGACCTTTGAACCTGAAGCAGAACTTAAGAGAACTCCTTAGAGACGATGAAGAAGATATCAAAAGGCTTTTTTGCATTTTTAACTGAAACTTGTTTGTTTCAAGAAATATAGATCCATCTACCGCTAATGACAATAGTAGATGCGCTATATTTTAATAATTAATAATAGGATTTTTATTCAATATAGGCTACATGAAAGCATGGTTAGAAAATAAGTTGAAATTAAAAACAAATATTTATAAAATATAATAAGTTTATTTTATAATTCATTTTTCAGTATTACACATTTGATTGAAAGATTTCAATATTTTTAAATTTGAAATTCGTTCACCACCTCAGACGTCACTCCATTTTCGTTCAATGGATTGAGATATTCAAAGAAATATATATATATATATATATATATATATATATATATATATATATATATATATCAACAGGTTTATAGTGAAAATTTAATCGATTTTTTATATTTGTTTGAGAAACCACCGTTATCGCACCCTTCAGGTTCAGTAATATTCATACTAAATTATTAGTGTTACAGGGGGACGTATGTAGGTAACTATACCTTACAATCATTTCTAGCGTTTTAATCTTGTTAGGAAATCGAAATTCAATATTCACTGAGATCGTTAAAATTTACTATTATTGAAGTATTGTATTAGATGTAACCATTTTTAATTCAATCTGTTGAAGATTAATAGAACCATTTGGGTGAATTTAAGTGTTTTATTAATCAAATTATTTATAATAGAACAGAGTTTATAAGAAAAAGTTTTATTTTTTGTAGAAAGCCGGATTTTAGGTCGTTGGAACAAATAAAACCACTTGCATTCGGTAAGTGTTTCACAGTTAATGTACTCTTGTATTTTTGATAAAGAGGGGTGTCTGGTCTTCTAAATAATTGTAAGTCAGCCATTCTGGGTAGAACAAAGTCTTCTTTTATGTTCAGTATTCAGCTTAATGGCTACCTCAGACTGATTTTTTTTAGTTCTCTGGAGTGTAATCCTAAGATTTATGGCATTCATTAATAATAATTATATTAGATTTCAAATAGTTTATTTCAATTTGGATATAATAAATTGTATTTTTATTGTTGAATGATTTCTCAATTTTCCTGCAACTCAAGTCAAAACATTTTACCTGCTTGCAAAAGTTTATTTTTCTTCAATTGACTTGCCACCATAACTATAGCCCACAGACAAACAAAAGTCTATATGGAACTATAAAGGTTTCCGATATCGAAAAGACCACCATTACAGTAGAAACCACCCACTCAACACTAGGAACACAGCGCGACAATTCAGTGTTAAATGAGCCAAGAAGTTAAAACGGTAGGGAACGAATTAGGTCCAGGGATAACGAAGTAAGAAACCGGACGGATAGGATAGTTAGAGCTGGTTCATAAGGTTTAATATTACCTTCCTTTTGCTGAGTTTCCCCACGAACCAGGTTACTCTAAGAATTGAGGCTATTCCTAGTTGCACTTTATACACAACTCTCAACAAAATTACCGTTCCTCGAAGGAAATGAGTTTCATCCACTAGACATTCAATCCTACAGAAGAATAATTTTCTAAAGGGAAATGTTATTCTCTTCTTCTGAAAGAAACCTTAATTCCTAAGCAGCTGAAAAAGTGTCCTTTATGGACCTGGCAATTTAAGAAAGAGAAGCTGCGTTGTTTGAATACATTTTTCAGATTGTATAAATTAATCCGAGGTCTCTACTTTTTAACAAACGACTGGATCTTGTTAGAAAATTTAATTCCATCACAGACTCCCTACTTCAGTTATTCACAAGAACTTCGTTGATTGTTTGCATTACAATTCAACTCTTGGATTTTTCTACAAATATTTGGAGGTACTTTTTTAGTGACCTCATTTCATGCAACAATTCTCATATTATTAGGAATATGATTTTTCTGGTATTCCTTGCCAGTCCATATTTTAAGTAGGTGCCCGTTACAGAAATTATGTTTGTACGTGTACTCATACACACACACACACACACATACACGCACGCACGCACACACGCGCGCGCGCACACGCACTCACACACACACTCCAATATATATATATATATATATATATATATATATATATATATATATATATATATATAAAATTGTAACCTCTGTCTGTACATTGATTTTTTTCGCGAAATTTCACGATAACTTTTCGTTTCACATGTCATAGACACCATAACTGCATTTTGTTTCATTCGTGTCTGTTTGTTTGTTTGTTCGTTTGTTACCTTTTCACGCATAAACGGCTGAACCGAATTTTATGAAACTTGGTATGTATATTACTACTAACCCAACTTAGGCTTTAGGCTATATTAATATCCTCTGAGACGAACAGGAGTGGGGGTTATAGGGGAAGCCTGAAATTAAAAATAGCGATATTTCGTTTCCTATTGGTTTTTCGGCAAATATGAACATAACAAAAGTTGTTTATTTTGTTATTTAAAATAACTTTTGTTTTATACACTTTTTTCGTATACTGAATTATAAACGAGATATACGCTAAAACCTATAGCGGAAGTGAACAATTTTATTTGGGACAAAAGAGCCAACCGAAATAAATAAAACTCGGTACGTGTATTAGCACTAACGCCTTCCTTATAATAAGCCATACTAAGATTTCTAGGGACGGGCAGGAGTGGGGGTTATAAGGGAGGCCTGAAATTAAATATAGTGATATTTCGTTTCCTATTGGGGTTTCGGCAAATATGCACATAACAAAAGTTGTTTATTTTGTTATTTAGAGAAACTTTTGTTATATACACTATCGTCGTATACCGAAGTATAAAGGCGTTATACGCTAAAAATTATAGCGGAAGTCATAATTTTATTTGGCACACAAGAATCAACCGAACTAAATAAAACCCGGTACGTGTATTAGGACTAATGCCTTCATTATAACAAGCCATACCAACATTTCTAGGGACGGGCAGGAGTGGGGGTTGTAAGGGAGGTCTGAAATAAAAGCGGTATTTCGTTTTCTATTGGGTTTTCTGCAAATAAGCACATGCCAAAAGTTGTTTATTTTGTTATTTAGAGAAATTTTCTCAACAATTCTTTTTAATATGAACTATCAGGTACCTCACCGGGAAAAAATAATTCAAAAGTATGTTAATGTTTTGTCCTTAATAATTCAAATCTATGCATAATGCACAGGAAACGGGATTTATGACAATATGGAGGACAGTGAAGACTTACATAAAAAAATAATTTTATTATTAACAAATCCACAGAAACGACGGGTATTAACCCTAAACACTGGGACGGGTAAATGTCAAAATATTATGCAAAGTAAAGCCTTGCCAAAAAAATGCCATAACCATTCAGGCTCAAATTAATTCCCGAGCGAAGCCGGGTATCTGAGCTAGTATATATATATATATATATATATATATATATATATATATATATATATGAGCACCATTTCTTTATATTCCTTGGACTAATGGATAATGATCTAATAGTAAGTAATAGGTAGAGCTCCGGAGCTATGCTTTATGACCTATAGGGAATAGTAGGAACTGTGTTATTGGCTGAAGCTCTCAGTCAATGAAGACAAGCCTTCCCCTTCTCTGAACCTTACCCGCTACCCGTTCAGGTACATGCTGGCTAGAATCCAAGCAAGGGGTCAGTACACCTCCAGCTCTGGACCTTCACACATCCCTGCCCAGCCCTCTATTGTCACAGTCTCTCGCCGAGGGTGGCTATATAATTATTGAATTACTTAATTAAAATATAATTATTAAATAACTAAAGGTTTTCTTAAATGGAGGCCTATAGTAATAGTCCTTCAGGGCAGACAAGCAGACCGTAACATGCCTAAAAGTGTCAGAGACAAACTGTGTTGCTAAAGAGTGGAATTGATTTCAAAAATAAATAAAGTAGTGAAATGAAATAAACAAAAATAAATAAACAATATGTTTATTACAGTTTTACTAAAAACCATATATATATATATATATATATATATATTCACACAGACTGTGTGTGTATTCCACTTTAGCTTGGGAATTATGAAGAGTGGCGAAACTTCTAAAATGTCGGTTATCTAACATTTGACTGGTTATTACATTATTAGCTTTAAAAATAATTCGAAGTAGTATACCGCCATTACAAATGAGTTACCACATTCTCAATGCCTAAACGAGTTATCACTTTCTCCGACCTAAAGCATGAAAAAACTATGCAAATGGAGACATTTTAAATCGAACGAGACCTGGAAATCTATAAACACTTTCATAAAAAAGCAGGTGTGAAATACTATAAGGATTAAGAACTCAGCAATTACCCTTCTTCTTCAAATTTTAAGGAAGTAAAGAAAAAATGTTAGTCGCTTGCCATTTGGTAATAAACGTATTTCCGCCAATTCACAATTTTCAACACCTCCATAACTGAATGGAAGCATCTTGAATAGCCTTATGCTAAGCTGAGTTTGAATGTAGTTTCCGCCCTTTGAAGAAGTTCATGAGGAAATCGTTTCTGTGGGGGATTTAATTTTTCCTCTCTCTAACAATGTGAACAATTTGACTGCAAATATACATTACGCTGATTTTTGGTATTGATTGAATAATAAGATGGTTTTGTGTTGATATTCTTTGTTCATAAAGGTATCAGTCCACCAATTATGCATGCCTTACGTAGCTTCACTAAATTAAGCTACGCTATTTTAGTCATATGTGACTGGGAACCGTGGTGATATTTATAATCATTTGAGGGGCCCAATTTAAAGCTAGGAATTCAATGTTTTATTGTGCGTTTCTTATTCCACTAAGCTGGGCCCTTGGGAGAATAATTTTAGATGGAGTAAGGCTGACAAGGATTAAGGAAACAAGATTGGATTTAAAGGCCTTGCAATAATTCAGGTGTATTTCCTGTGGCTTATGGCCGGATTATCCCTGCAACAGATGTCTTTTAAACCATTAAATTAATGAGAACCATTCCATTTATATTATATTTGAATCCATTAAAATGCTATTAAGGCGTGGCTACAAGGTTTCCCCTTTTATTGCATATAGTTTCACAACATCCAGGGGTTTGAATATTTGTGGTTCTAGGATGGCGCGAGGTGGTTGGGAAAATTTTATATATATATATATATATATATATATATATATATATATCTGTCTCTGTCTGTAAATCGAGCTTTTTTCTTGAAAGTGTAACGATAATTTTTGTACTTACATATCTCAAAAACAGCTATCCCGTGAAAGCTGAGATTTCATATTTAGAATTGTCTTAAGGACTTTATATAGGATTAAAGGATATCGATTAATATGGAGGGGAAGGGTTAGACGAACTTATTAGTGATACAAACATGATGTATAGGATCTTTTTTTTTATTGATTATCATACAAATTTTGTTAATTATTTTAGTGTAACGGCGTATTATGGTGGGAATACACAAATAATTTGTGTTCATCTCTGTCCCTCCCCTCCCGACCTCAAATTAGTTTATATGTATTTACATGTATTGCTTATATTTTTAGTAATGTAGTGCCATTCTCAGAAATGTGACTTTGTATACGTCAGTCATAAATTAATAACATAAATAGCTGAACACTGGGGAGGTCCGTTCAGTTATTTGTATCAACTCTGCTCCGTTAATATGTGTGATATTTCGAAAATTCAAAATATCTCCGTTACTATACGTCGGATCGAAAAATTATATAGAATCAATCTTATTGCAAATTAAAGTTACTATAAATAATGTTCTATACTTTTATTCTGTATCTTGAATATTAACCGAGATATTTGCATTTTTCTATTTTCAGCTTCTGAGATGAGATCGGCTAACTTCGGGTCTAGTCGTGAGTTTCCGTCAAGAGTTGTTCGGGCCGTTCCCGTAACTGTTTGACTCTCTATTCTGAAATTTCTCTATTGTAAAACTTCACGTGGAAAATCTCCTTAGTTTACGCAGCCCCTGCGTGACGGACGTTTATAATTTATATTAAACTATTTATTAACGTCCACTTATTGCAACTTAGGCTAATTGAAACGGATTATCTACAAGTTACCACCCTTTTCTAGCCAGGGTGGGACTAAGCTTTTATTTAATGAATTCCGTCACTAAATAAATTCCTTTGCCCAGGCGTGAATCAAACTCACTACTCGTTTACGCTCATAAGTTTACCATATGAGATTAAGTTTACCATGTTTTAATTTAATGAACATGCAACAACAGCAACTGGCACAAAAACACCTGGCTTCGTTGCCGCTTTTAAACAATGGAACTTTTATTCATACTTGGTTCGGAAAACAGAATACGTTTTATGATTATGATCTATATGGTCCTTTAAGTTATTTAAAACGTTATATGCACAGGAGACGCGTATTATAAAAACATTGTGGGTAGTGAAACCTTAATAGCTAATATTTTTATAATTAACATAATATTGTTTTATAAAGTTTCATATGGCTGCATTGTGAAAGGAGATGTTTTATATCACTTCCACATGAAATAACTTTAAATGAAGTGGGACCAAACATTTTGTTTATTTAATTTATTAGGAGTACAAGGAAGTAATGTGTTGCCTACATCAAAGAAATAAAGAATAGCCATAACAAATAAGTTGAACCTATATCATTCCTCCCTTCCCTGGGGAGTCCTTCTGTTATAGAATACATCATATAAATATCATATTTTTCCTGAACATCCAAGAATTGCCTTACAAATTGTAAAGAAGACTTTGAGGTTCTTCTGTAGCTCTTGCCCACGCTGTTTGGCTGTTTGTTGTTGAGAAGAGGATTTCTCTCATTCAACACGCATTTTCAGCCAGTTTTGGACCAAATCCTCTTTCGGGATTTCTTATGATCTCCCGCCAAGCCCTCTTTCACTAAACTTTCTTTTGCTATAGTTGATATTTCTTTCACTGTAAATAATATTTCTTTAATTATATTATCCATCTAGAGGGTTTGGAAAACTGGGACAGCTTCCACAGGACTTTCTTTCATTTTTAAATGATCTGTCTTCACCACTCCTAGTAATTTTAGCCATTTTAATTTAGTAGAAAATTCCTTAATGTATTATGGTTTGCGTGTTATCCAACTTTTGTATTATATTTACAGTGTAGAATTAATCTACATTGAAGGTAGACTTTAGAGTGTAAACGCGGTTACTCTTGTTTAGAAAAATTAATGCATATATGAGTGGCTGCGGCTATTTAATTTCCTGCCCCCCCCCTTTAAAATAATTCAATGAAACCAACCATCATCGCCCTTGAAACAGTGTTGTATGACCGGTTTTACCTTGTTTCCCAATTTGACCCTCTGTTAATTTCGTTATGCAAGACATGCTCCACTTATTTTTTTGCTCCAGTGCTTATTTTCAGGTAAATTAAATTTAATTAATTTAAAATGGAATTTCACCTATTTGCTTCAATTATAGTAAGCACGGGGGCAACCTTTTTATAATTACTCCCTTTTTTTTTTAACATCATTGAAATTACAGGGGATTCTTTTACTTTCTCTCAAAGCAAGAGTAGATTTTCTTTTTTTTAAAGGAATTAGAGAAATTTGCATATTCTTATGAGAATTTAGTAGTAATTATGCCATTAACTATTTCAAGCATGAGATAAAAAATGGTTATGCACATATTTGATATATAAAAAAGTAATTTTTTCTGTAATCGTTGAATAATGGTAACATTACTAAACTGAAATGAGTGAAGAAAGTGAAACATTTTGCAATAGAGTGAAGAAAGTGAATTGCCTTCTTAATTAGTAAGAAGTATAAATTAAAAAAATAATTTGAAGTTGGAAATTAAAATGCTTTTAAATGTTTCTTAACATTGTAAGAATTTATTTTAACAAAATAAATTGAAATGTGAATGAATTATTGGTGGAAATAATCAATATATTTTAAAATTTAAATATAATAATAATTACCTTCCTTGTTTATAACCTGCACTTGTTTATAACTGCACTACTTCAAAATCATAACTAGTTGTTTTATAACTATGCTTATAACCTTTCACAACCATGCTTATAACCTACCAACAACATACCATAATCTTCACAACATCCTAATTTTGTTCATATTCTGGTTAGATCTGATCATGTATTACACGATTACAGAACAAATTTAATATTACACTCGTGACAAAAGTAGAATTTACAACTCTCGTGAAATTACCACCTAAAAAAAATATGATCTACTTTCGTCACTTGTATAATAAATAACTATTCTTCACAAGCCGATAAGATCTTGAGCGCCGTAAGTGTGTTCAGAAAGGGCGTTTTTGTGTCATTAAAAGATTTTCATAGTAGCTTGTTGTTATTTTTTTTTAAATTAATCTAAAAGTAACTGATTAACATTAAAACATTTATACTGGCAAAAGTTCTGATTGTTTATGTGCATACATTGTAATTGATTTCAAATAATAAATGATCATTTTATATCTAAGAATGAGTATTTTATCAGAATTTAATTTTTTTTTTCTTTAAAGATATGATGGTATAAACTTAAAATTAAATCAGAAATTTGCTAAATACGACAGTTTGTTCTTCCATTCCCCTCCAGAACACAATCTGGTGTTCAATTATATTTGGATTATTTATAATATCTCAAATAAGAATATGTTATAGACATATGAAAACCTAGAAAATTTGACACGGTGTTGTGGGATTATAACTCAATCATATAAGGTACACTCAACGCGTTATCGGGTGTCAAAGTTAGTGCACTTTCCTGTGTCACTGACGTGCAAAGGGTAATGGATATGTTTTTTGATATTTCTGTAGGGATGATGTAGGTGATTCATGCATATATTACTTTAGGTTTCCAGGAGGAAAATTTAGTCAAAAATAACTTGGAAGTAATCAAATTACTTAAATTGACGTGAAATCGTAAATTCCATTCATCAGTACTACTTCAAGAGATTTGTTTACCTGAGGGTCGAAAGCTATTTGTAAAGATATTCTAAACGAGGAACAAGGTTTTAAACCGTGTTTGCCCTTTTCATTTTTCCCAAAGCTGAAAAGAATTCCATTACACAATTCTGGCTGAAGCTTCACATCTAAGCACATTTTCATTACACTCAAATAAATGTAACAGAGCAGACGAAACCACAATCTATTCAGGCATCGATTCAGAGCAGTGTGCAGCCTAAACTGGTTACTCTTTTTCACGTCTCACATTTTATCTGGAATGTTCACGTGTGTTGGATGTGATACTGGTACCTGTATTAAATAATATGTTTTGTTAAATAATAAAAGTATTACACGTGACATTGTTATATATAACCTAATGTTTTTAAAGTCAGAATAAATGTAGTTCTAGTACTATTAACATTGCGGTTCTCAATATCTTACATTCCAAATATCTTTCTTCTGACCACAATACTGTAGGATCACCCATCTCATTGATTAGCACAGCCATATGTTAAACAATAACGTTATAAATATAAAATAAATTAATAAATTCAAAGTGAGATATACAAATTCACAAATCCCGAATTAATGTTTTCGACCCGGAAACCGAGGATTGGGACGATTACTTAGAAAGATTTGAGATAGTACTTCGGGTGAATTCCTTTTCGTCAGATTCAGTGGCTGCCCGGGATCTGTTGTCGAGGATAGGAGCAGCATCTTTCCAAGGTAATAACTGATCACTACCGCACACAGGAGTGTATTTGGTGAACGTTAATATTGAGAAACATCGACGGCACACGA
Source organism: Riptortus pedestris (assembly GCA_019009955.1). Lineage (NCBI taxonomy): Eukaryota > Metazoa > Arthropoda > Insecta > Hemiptera > Alydidae > Riptortus > Riptortus pedestris. Next base: position 72,057,882 of record CM032231.1, read on the forward strand.
AACATCTTCATCGCAGGACTGCCGCTGTCTAGTTGGGGGAGTGTGTTTGATGTGATATTAAATCATATGTTTTGTAATATAACCTAAAAGTGTTGCACGTGGTATTAAGACACATATGTTTTCTTAAATATAACCTAAGTGTTTTAGAGTCAGAATAAATGTAGTTGTAGAATTGTTAACATCGTAGTTCTCATTATCTTACAATGTGTGGCGTTACTCAACATGAAGACCAATTCAAAGATGGCATTTTGGACTTTATTAAATAAATGCAAATTTTACACTGGCAGTCTAGAGAGTGGTATATTTTTATAAAATAAATGACTTTACCGTATACGCATCTTTTATGTTCATGACCTTCTTGCTCTCAGCAACAACTCCTGCAACTCCAATTCCAAAAGGTATCTTGATCTCTTCTTCTTTCGCCTTCTGAATAGCTTCTTCTAGATCTGTAACAGAAAGTCAATGATAATGGTTTCTATCATAATAAGAGCCTCTACTTTAATATGTGTCATATTAAATGATTGTTGGACGGCATTTATCATTTACAACGTAGAACGGTTATTATTCTGCATTATCTATGGTTTCTAAAAAAAGTCCGTCACGTAGGGGCTGCGTGAGCTAAACAGATTTCTCACGTGAAGCTTAACAATAGATAAATCTATATACCACACCGCCATCGTGAATATTAAGTGAATAAATACAAACGATAATAAGAAACATCCCGACGAAATGCATCTGAAATGCATGTAAACAAACAGTTCTGCCAACTTCTTACCGGAAAGAAAAACAATTACTGTAATATATCTGAATATACCGTATTAATTTGATTGAAAACTATTTACGATATCTAATACTGTAATTTATCATGAATCAAAATAATTTTTATCTCAATCAATCAAATTAAAGTAGTCCAAAAACTTAAGAAGGGGGGGGGTCACAAGAGCATATTTGTGTGTATCTCGTATAATAAATCTCTCTTGAAAACAATATTTGGTATTTAAGCTTCCAATGATGTGGTATATTACATAACAGAGTATTGATTATATAACATAAGTATAAGTGGGGGTTTGCTGAAGGCTAAAAACTGAAAAATGCAAATATCTCGGTTAATATTCAAGATAGAGAATGAATGTATATAACAATATTTATAATACATTTAATTTTCTATAAGGTTAATTATATACATTTTTCTATCAGACGTATATTAACGGAAATATTTCGAATTTTCAAAATTATCCCCCTCTAAACACCCCCCCCCTCCCCATGGTCCAATTTCGGCCGATAACTAACTCGATCTTTCTTTTTACATAAAAGTACTAAATATCGAGTTTGGTAACGATTAAACTATAATTGCGACCGCTAAAGCGCTAACAGACAAATATATATATATATATATATATATATATATATATATATACATACGATGGCTAGGGTCGATGGACATTTGAAGAAATCTTTCGAAAATCGTGTCCTGAGTACGACCTCAATAGCTGATTTAGCTTAAGGGAAATCTGCTAAAATATAAAATAACATGTGTCAGATTTTTCACCCCGATATGGTCGTCATTTGTTTTGTATTTTCTGAATTCATAAGTGTTTATTTTCCAACCATTGTTATTGAGCAATTATAGTTTGGTATAATTAGTTTTGTATATTCACCCCATGAGATCAATTGTATAGGCTTTGCTGCAATTTATATTAAAATGTATGAGGTGAAGTGTGTATCTATCGTATGTTATCAGCAGTGGTGCTTAGACAATCCCCCGAGGCGTTTCTGATAACGGTGACTTCTGCATGATAAATCTCTCGCTTTATACGTGCTCCTGTAATTTCTGTAGCAGTCATGTGAGTAATTTATAAAACTGTTACAATGTATCTGCAATCCGTATGTTGCAGTACTATTTAAATAAATGATTATTATATTGTATCTCATTAAAAATACATCTTTTAGGCAATTGAGGTGCTTTTTTCAACAAAAAGAAAAATAATTTTAGCAGGTTTGCCTTAGTTTTCTCCAAAACTTTCAAATCCTTTTCACATAGTCTTCTTATTCTTATGAAGAATAGGGACTAGAACGTCATATGGTACCAAAAGCGTGTGATAGAAAATCTGCTCAGTATGCTCAGAACCAGGTATTGCCCGAGAGATACCGAAAATGAGTCCGTTCCAAACTTTATATATATAAGTATATTATTATTATTATTATTTATTAACGTCCACTTTTTGGAACTCAGGCTAATTGTACTCGCTTCGGCGGTAAATATACTACTATATATATATATATATATATATATATATATATATATATATATATATATATATATAAAAGCTAAAGCTATAGCGGGCGCAGTTTTTGTTTGATCGTTCCCAACCTATATCAAGTTCGGCAATGGGTGAGGGGGGAATTTCAAAAATTCTGAATATCTTCGCTAATAAGAGTTGGATCGAAAAATTGTATAGAAACGATCTTATTGCAAATGTAAATTTCTATAAATGTTGTTAAGTACGTTTTTCGCTATCTTGATTATTAACCGAGATATTTGTGTTTTTTTGTTTTCTGCCTTCAATAAACCCCCACTCCATGTTCACAATAATCAGTTATATTATGAAGCACTTTATTTGAGCATAAATACCAAATATTTTTCTCATTGAACTTTTACGTTTTGAGATAAATAAAAGTAAGTACGCACGTGGGAAATCTGCTTAGTTAACGCAACCACTGTATGACGGGCTTTTTTTATTATTAAGAGAACATGAGTAGCATTGATTAATTTTCTCAACACTTCACATGACGAGTCCCAATTAAATGCTATATTAGTTTATCACTTATATGAATGATTTATTTTTATGTCGACATTGGAAATTTTACTAAAATACAAAATGTATTGTATAATTCTAATATTGAAACTAGAATATTTAACGCTCTTTCTTCCCATCCCCTTGATGGAAGTTGTCACTTCCATTTACAGGAAATGTTGGATCCTACTCCAGCCATGAAACATGTCATGTGACTAAACCACGTATTTTCATTGGACCTACAAAGATGATGAACATGTTATATGACTTACGGGTTCTGTAAGGCATATGTGACATGACTTACAAGATTCAAAATCAGTCTGCTATCCAGAGATTTTCACTCTGGTTATCAGAGCAACCCACTGCTAACTAGGCCCTCTGTTATTATTTAAAATTTAGCTATTTCTTATGGCGTATTTTTATAATCTCAATATTAAGTTAATTATATAGCTTTCATTGAAATAGTTTTTATTTATATAACAATAAAATTTCTATAAGATCGTAATGGGGTGAACGTGTTATTTACATTTGACTTATTAATGTATGTGCTATATATCGATCCCATGTATGAAACCGAATTCCAAAGTACAGCTATGGAATGCAGTTCTTCAAAATATTTCCAAATATAATTACACCACTTTTGTAAAGTAATAAAGTAAAATAATATATAAAGCAATAAATAAATAAAATATAAAGTAAACTAATGAAGTAAAATAAAAAAAAATATATAGATATTTTCTTTCAACTAACCAGCTAAATATGTTATAAGTTCCTCAAATAGCATTGCCAAATACCCTCCTTGTTTAGAAAACTGTAAAATATGACTTTAATTGATACACATTTTTATTTATTTCATTACTTATTTTATTTTAGTTATTCAGGTTTTTTATTTTATTTTTTGACATTTCTGTTTTCTTATTCATGTTTCGGTTCTCTCTCCTCACTTAAACATTTTACATAATTACGCCTAATGGAATATAAATGGACTGCATAGAGATAAGCCCCACGGATTATTACAATTAAAGGGCGTTGAGTATTAAATGTTTAGTGAGGAATGTCGTAAAATGAGCCTGACGTATTCACACTAAATAAATTTCTTAAGAAATGACAATCTGGGTGAAGGTTCCTATGGTGGAGGGTTTATGCTGATATCTTTAGATATAATGAGAATACTCAGAAAATTCAGAATTTTCTAATGTACCTTGAATTTACGCTAGCCTCCAAGCTTTTCATGAATATTTGTGTTAATCATTTGTCTGATAAACACTAATTACATCAGAATCTGAGAAAACCGCCCAAACAAAAAAATATAAACTATTCATTAGCGAAGTTGCCAAAAAATAATAATGAGTTACCCAGGAAAGAGGGTTACTTTATTGTAAAAATTAATACTAATTGTGGGCCACTTTAGCAGCTTTCCCTTAAGGGAAATCAGCTATTAAGGTCGAACTCATGACGAAATTTTCGAAATTATTCTTCAAATGTTCATCGATCCTACCCAGGAGATGACGAAAATGAGCTATGTTCAAAACTGTATATATATATATATATATATATATATATATATATATATATATATATATATTTATATTTATCTGTTACCGCTTTAGCGGTCGCAATTTTTGTCTTATCGTTACCAAACTTGATATATAATGGTTTTATACAAAAAAAAAGAAAGATCAAGTTCGATAACGGCTGAAATCAGAACAGGAGAAAGGGAGGTTTAGAGGGGGAGAATTTCGAAAATCCTTAATATCTCTGTTATAATGCGTCGGATCGAAAATGTGTATAGAAACAATCTTATTGCAAATGGTATGTTCTATAAATGTTATTATGCACATTTTTTCACTATCTTGATTATTAACCGAGATATTTGCATTTTTTTAGTTTTCGGTCTTCAGTAAAGCCCCACTCCTATTCATCTCATATTTACAATATTCTATTATGTTATGAAGGGCTTTATTTGAAGCTTAAATACCAAATATGGTTCTCATTGAACTTTTAAGTTTTGAAATAAATGGAAATACGTTGCACACATGGGAAATCTGCTTAGTTGACGCAGCCCCTGCGTGCGGACTTTATTTTCTACAGGTGGTGAGGGTGATGAATTAGGTTATTCAGGATACAGCATTAGAGTGCAGACTATAAGGAAAGCACGCTGATGCAAGTTTACCAGCACGCATGACTCTTTCGCTTTGGGGGTTAGTATTTCAATTAAATAACTCCTTTCATGGCGAAAGTGACGTGCTACAAATCTCTGTTAATAAATTAGTCAATAACAATTATGTGTGCAATTATATTTACTATAAGAAAGAAAATCTGTTGCTCTAAAATCTCATTATTTGAGGCATCGTTGCAGAGAGTATGTCGAAATTCTTGAATAACGCTTTTTCTTCTCAGCTGTTGGTCATGCACTGAACCACCTCGGGAGTAATTTCGCTCTCTGGAGAGGGCATTTCTCCACATTGAGTGTGACATGAGTTTTAATTTTGACGGTTTAATTAGTTTCTATAGTCCACAAAATCCTCCTAGGTCGAGAAAGATCTACGTCAAAAGAACGGCTACCAGGGGTCTTGGCAGACCAAGAATATCTAGAATTTGGGATTATAGACACATATTTGTGGATATACCAATCAGAATTCAAGTTCTTAAGGGAGGGCGCCGGTGGCCGTGCGAGTTCAGGCGTGGGCACATCTATCACTTCTGTCAATAAGCTGAAGGGAAAAATAGGTGCAGGCTCGATCCCCGCCAAAGGAGAACATTATTTTACGGGTTCGCTACCAAAGCGCGCTAGTGTCGCAGTGCTTATGGTTCAACGAGAGTCTAACAAGTATATACGCCTGACATATCCTCGGGGTAACTAACGATTGTGACTTTCTTAAATCACCCCACAGGCTGATAGGTACAAGGGCCTTGTCAGAGTAGTGGTAGATGTAAGCATGCCTCAACCCGCAAGGCTACCAACGCCGTGTCTTCTATAAATATACGTTCATTAATTTGTAAATGTCATTATGTGCGTGAGTATTTTTTTTAAACTTTTTTTTGTGGGATGGTGGTCAGATTAGCCTTGTGAATTAAAGCGTTGGCCGTTATATTATATGATAAACCTAGAGAGACGAGTTCGATTCCCGCCTGGGCAATAGGAATATATTTAGTGGCGAACTAAATAAATAAGTTCCTCATTCACACCCTGGCTAGAAAAAGGTGGTAACCTGTAGATAACCAGTCCTAATTAGCCTAAGTAACACAAAGTAGACGTTAATAAATAATAATATATATTAATGACATATTTTACTTTTAATAACTTTTATTTAATTTTCTCTGAGCTTCATATGTTCATATGTTTTACAATGTATTAATACCATATTGGTTTACGAATTAATACGTTGACCTTTAGCTCACATGGTAAACCTTGAGAGGGGAGTTCGATTCCCGCCTGGGCAATACGAATTTATTAAGTTACGAAACCCATTAAATAAAATCCTTAGTACCACCCTGGCTTGAAAAGGGTGATTATCTGTAGATAACCCGTCCCAATTAGTCTTATTTTCAAAAAGTGGACGTTAATAAATAAATACAAATACAAATAAATACTACTTAATATTTTTATGGACTACAAATCCGTAACTGTTGATCCTGAAGTGTAGATTTTATTTTCAGAACTCAATTTAATAAATTGTTCTTACTTCTTTTAACGTTCTGACAGCCTGGGATATCACATAACGCTTTTATAAATATATTATGTAACCCTAATACAAAGACCACATGAGATGAACTTAGTTGGCATTGACATTAGAACAATTGAATTGTCATTTTCCATGAGACAAAAGTGTGACTTACCCGTGTTGACAGTTACGTCGAAGAGTTTGGCGACGAGAGTGCTGCCCCTGGCGAGGAAGAGGGAGCCCCTGTCTGCTCTAGTGAGAAGTCCAACATTGACGAGTATCTTGTGGCAGAGCACGTCTATGTCCAGTTCGTTGGAGACATCTCGGATCAACTCCATGAACAGCTCTCCTTCGTCCAACAGACCCAGTCTCCTAATCCATTCTCTAGATTCTCTTGGCCTGCAACCAATCGAAAATAGTTCAACTTAATTTAATTTAAAACTAATTTTATAGAACTGCCCCTTAAATTAAAACTTAGAAGTTGTATGTAGATAAAGAATTTAATTTGTGCTATTAAATATAAAAAGTCCGTCACTAAGCCCCGTAAAATAAGCAGAATTCCCACGGGCGTACCTAACATACTTTTGATCTCATATTACAACATATTCTCTATTTCTATGTAAAAAACAGACGACTAAAAGGGGCTGTTGGGGTGGGGGTTCTGAAGTCAGAAAACAAGAAACGAAGGAATAACTCATTTAATAGTTGATTTAGTAAAACAATGCATAGAAAAACGATTGTAGAACAAAAATAGTTTAACAAGATAGATTCATAGATTGAATTTTCAAATTTCCCCCTCTGAACTCCACCATTCCAGGTCCGATTTCAACCAATATAGATCAAATAAACATTTTCGAGTAAAAAACGGAAAATTTTAATTCATGACGTCATCGCAAAATGTATTTGCACGTATCTCACGTAGTAAAAATTGAATGAAAACCATATTCTGTATTTAACCTTGGAATGAAATGATTTATGATATGAGATCTTATTGTTAATATGACAAGAGTAGGAGTGGTTGAATATTGATGACCGAAAACTAAGATGTGGAAATATCTCGGTTAATATTCAATAGAGAGAAAAAATGTGTATAACAACATTTATAGAAAACAAAATTTTTAAGAAGATAGATTCTATATAACTTATCGATCCGACGCATAATAACGGGGAGTATTGACTTTTCGAGATTCCCCCTCGAAACCCCTCTTTCACTGGTCCGATTTCAGCCAATAACGTACACGATCTTTACTTTTACATGAAACGTATAAATATAGAGTTTGGTAACGATTAAATAAAAATTGCTGGGAAATAAATAATAATCTCGTGTATAGGATCGATGGAAATTTGAGTAACTTTTTCGTAGTTCACGTCATGAGCACAACCTCAATAGGTAATTTCCCTTAAGTGTATGCCGCTAAATTAGACGTAAAACGAATAAAGTGTTGCCCTACAATTTTCCCTAAGGGAAGTATTTTTACACGTCCCAAGGAAGCAGTTTTCATTTTAAACAGGTCAACACGAGGTTATCGAACAGGATATTCATTATTAATGAAACTGAAATTTTTGAGTCAGGATATATTTTTTTAAAAATCAGTGAGTCTGAAATGAAAGGCTCAGGAAATAATAATGTCTGTTTTTTCTGGGGCGGTACAAAAATCTTCTTCCCCTCTCATTGTTTTTTTCATTATAAACAAATATTAATAACTATTAATTTTAAGGGGCTCAGATTAGCCATGCGAGAAAGCGTTGACCTATATCTCATATGGTAAACCTAGAGTGGCGAGTTCCATTCTTGCCTGGGCAAAGGAAATTATTTAGTGACGAAATTCATTAAATAACGTCCTAAAATCCCACCCTGGCTAGAAAAGGGTGGTAACCTGTAGATAGCCCGTCCCGATTAGCCTAAGTTGCAAAAAGTGGACGTTAATAAATAATAAAAAAAAATATTAATTTTAATAGAGATTAATTTAAAAATAAGTTTTTTGAGTGTGTGAAGGGTGAATTTATTTTTACTTTTTTTCCTTTAATAATACTGACTTCATTCATTAATTCTATGAATGCTCATAAGGCAGATTCATCTGGACTAACTAAACTCCAGATTGCTAAAAATAGACTGTTTGAATAGTCAGTCAGGTCTAAAGAAAATAGAGGAATTAAAAAAAAAATAAATGTTTTACTTCATTGTTTATCGTTGTTAATATAATTTTAAAACAAAATAATTGAATGAAATAAAACAAAATTTAATTAAAATTAAGTAAAATTAATAATAAAAAATATTTTATAATTATGTATTTAAGTTAATAATATTATTATAAATTATCACTTTTAAATTTATCACTCGAGTGTGTAATAGGGAGGTACAGAGTTTTATGTAAATAGTCACCTGTAACATCTTATATTTTATCTAAACCTTAATAATTTTAAGTTTTTTTTATTCATTTTATTTACCATATTATTTTAATTATTGATTTACTTATTTATTTATTGAATATCTTAGTATTTTATTAATGATTTCCCTATTGTCTAATGTCAATAGTTTCGATTTCCAGTTTTGTACCTAACTTTGAATTTTATCTTTATTTGTTCCCTTGTTCATTTATATTGTTCTTTGTTGTGTTCCATTTTTATTTTTTAATTTCCACTCTTGTTTTTTTGAGTTCTATTTTGTTTTTTGAATTCCATTTCCGTTTTTGAGTTCCAGTTCCGGTTTTGTACTTCATTCAGTTTTTTATTTATTTTCTTTTTAATTTCGCCTTTTGTGTTCTATTTCTTTTTTTTTGCTTTCCAGTTCTGTTTTGTGTTGCGTTTCTATTTCTTTCCCATTTCTGTTTTGATTTCATCTCTGTTTTTCGTGTTTTCTCTCTGTTTTGTGAAACCTTTAATGTTTTGTGTTCCTTTTGTGTTCTATGTGCCTTTTACGTTTTGTGTTCCTCATCTGTTTTTTTACCTTTTCTGTTTTGTGTTCCATTTCTGTTTTGTTTAATTTTGTTATTTTTTTGTTTTCGTTTGAGTTTTGTTTTGTTTTGTTTTTTTAAGTTACTTTTGTTTAGATTAACATCGTAAAAGCTGCGAAGCTCCAATAAATAAATTTAAGTCCACTCCCATTGTATTTCCAATCCTGAATAGAATGTACCTCCCCTCATTTTGGTAGGACAAACTGTTGTGCAATACATTTTTTACTTTTCGTTTTGCCTCACTGTTCGTTGTAGCCATTAAGATCATGTTAATGTGCGACTGTAAAATGTATAAAGTTGAGTTGAATTGGACAATGCTTTAAGTTTATTTGCTTGAGACTAGAAACAAATTGGCTTGCTGAGTGCTTGTATACTTATTTGCATTAATACTGAAGAGAAAAATATAATAGGGGTGCAATAAATTGACTCCTACACATCAATGTCGGACAAATTGCCACCGACACAGCCTTCTCCGCTTTCCTAAGGTTTTCCACGTTACTCACTACTCTATTACAACAATGAAATGGAAAAATGTATCATAGTTCAGAAATATCACACTCTCATTACACCACAGTTTATAATAATTAGCCATAATGACGAAAATGCCTATTTAATTATCAGGTGTGTGTATTTTAACTCTCAGATTACTCGATGTAATTATAGCGGAGGTAGTAACAAATCGCTATAAGTATTCATTTATTTTATTAATTGTCATGTTTTATATTATTTTTTTTTATGGGAATTCAAAAAATGGGAACAATTCTTGCATTTCCAAACATAACTGCTTTCTGTGACACTCTTATTAATTACTTAGGTAAATTAAGATATTTCATTGAGTTAAATAGGACTTTTTGAAAAGCAATTTGTTGATATCACAATTTCAGTGGTAGTTTCAGAATCGTGGTTGCAATGGGCTTTTATATCGATAGCTTAATCTAGGTGCTTTCTTTTTTTTTCTGCTTACAGATCTTATTAACAATAGGAGCAGCGATATCAATGATGTAAGCTGAATTTTTGCCCTTGTAAATGACAACAATATCAAAGTATCACTTCACCCCAATTCATGTTTACTTCATCTTTTGAGGTATGTAACAGGATTATCCAGCATGCCAAGTTTAATACCTATGGTGGTATATTTTAAGCACATTATTATACTTCTGAAAATATTCTGTAACTGCCAATATCTTGAAAACCGTAATTGACTCGTCTGCTTTATTGCACATTCGACACTTATCGGAGACACTATTGTCTTTGAGTACGTGCCATCTATAAGATCGAGTAGAAATGACTTGGTCCTAGATAACTATTACAAACCTTCCATTTCTGAAAATAGTTTTCCCGACTTAAGCCTTGCCAAAGACATTTCTCTGTCTATCTCCGAATCCGTGAGCCAACTTTAATAACGACCAATGAGCTCTTTGTTCTGCTATTCGGAGTAAAATCCTGGATTGAGCTCCAGATCATTATTGACTTTCAACTTCAAGGCTGCATATCCTTCATCCAGTTTAGTATATTCTTTAAAGACTGTTCTCACTTTATATGATATGGTTCTTGCGATTCATCTCCTGGAAACTGCATAATGTCTTTATTTTAATCAGATCCTGACCTACATGTTTTCTGGGGATATACAGTCTTGGAATTGAAGAAGTCAGATGATGTAATCGTACTATTGTCATTAATTACTAAAGAGTAGATCCAATTTATCCAATGAGGTACCTGACCAGCTAAGTATTCAGAAACTATAAAATAAAGGAGCGATAGCCCAAGAATATATAGCTTTTATTTTACACCCTCCTATTAAATAACTATAAAGTATCTGGGACAAACGTCATAAAAAAATACCTTTCAGCTTCTCTTTTATTTCTTTTCGGTCTTTTTTCAGATGCTGATTCATTCTGAGGCTTTTGTATGATTCTGATCAGCTAAGTTCACGCTTATGTTGGATAACATGACAGATTCGCTGATTTTGGCGCAAAACTGCAATTTTTTCGAGGCCAAAGAGCATACCAATACTACCACTGAAATCTTCTACAGTGCTGATCATATATTGTTTTGTTTGTTTATTATTATTTATGTCCACTTTATGCTACTATGGCTAATCGGGACGAGTTATCTACAGGTTAACACCCTTTTCTAACCAGGGTGGGCCTTTGGAGTTTATTTAATGAGTCCGTCACTAAATAAATTTCTACTGCCCAGGGTGGGAATCGACCACACGAGATTAAGCCAACGCCTTAACTCGCACGGCCAATCTGAGCCTCGATCATATATTGTAATTGATATTGTTATGAAAATTAGTTACATGAAAATTGTGTAAATGTAATCACGTATTTAAGAAATGCGAAGAAAACGAAGGTATCACTGCAGAAGATTGGCGAGAGAATCTTCTAGGCGACGGAGCCAACTCAGTGGCGATTCGGCGCCTGGACCGTTCTAGGCCAGGCTCTGGGCTGGACAAAAGGCTCGCCCGAGAGTTAGTAAGTTCTCGCTTCTCTTACTTCCGAATATCAGTGCAGCTTTTAGTGAACAGTGGAGTACTTAGTGAACATCAGTGCAGTGCCGTGTTTAGTGAACACAAGTAATTCGTGTGTTATTGTGCTGTGCAATAAAAAGTAAAGTTAACAGTAAATATTGTGATTAGTAGTGAAGAAAATTAACCAAGTGTGTAGTGCGTCGTCAAATAAATTGTGTAGTGATAATAACGTTGTAGTTTATGTATTTAATTTTGCATTAACCCTAATAATGAACATTTATTATTTTTTTAATAATTTATTACAAATTATTATAACGTTTATTATTTTTGTAACGCAACAAGATGGATCCTTTGCCTAAAGTTTTGTCATCTACACACATGCTGTGTCTTATACTAGCATTGCATTATTATTTCGTATCCAAAACTACTTTCTCGGCGTAGTTTACTCGCTATTCATACTTTTCTCATCTAATAAATTCATTATGGGTACGATTAGAAATATTGTCTCACCCTTACTGAAATTTTTAATGGATGTATTCTTGAACTTCTGAACAATCTAGAGTGATTTTTTTTTCAAAAAGCGGGCAGAAGAAAGCAATAAAGTTGATATTCAACAGAAATTCCAGAGACTCCTATTAGTCACTCTATAAGGAGTCGCTTACATTTCCTTGAATATATATGTGCCAAACAATGTGGTTTGTGAAAAAAAAAAAAACATATACTTTTTTTATCAGAAAAATTATATCAAATAATCGTAAAACAAGATACAAGAATATGCTTCGAATACCCAAAACACAAACAAATATTTCAAGAGAAGCGTATCATTTTCGGTACCAACACTGTGCTTGAATGTATTAAATCGAATAAAACAAATTTTTTGTTTAAAAATAAATTAATGGACTTCGTCTGAAGGTTTTTTTTTCCTGTTTTCCACGCAGAGTATCCCTCTAACGTGGGAATTTATTTAAATGTTGTGTGCTCCACCCTTTGGATACTACACACATTTCAGTAATTACATTATAATGTTTCTTATATAATAATTGTAAACACTATAAAACAATAAAAATAAAAAAAATAAAATAAAAACTATATAAAATTTCGTCTGGAGGTTGTTTTACACAGAACATAATACTATCAAAAATGTTCAATATTTACAACTAAATAATACTTCATGAAAATCGGCCAAAAAATAATTTATGGCAATGCGCATGTGTTTAAGGGATGATATGATTTATGAAGCATATCACCCTTTAAAAAATTTGCATGTCAATGTATTAATAAAATGTTTGTTATATTTGTAGAGTATTATTAAAATTGTTAACGAAATTAAATTATTTTATATATTTATTTAATTGATCGTTTTATAAAATGCATTATATTTATATTGTAATAAATACATAAATGCGGTTCAATAATTTCTAAAGAAATTAATTGGCATAATATTAGTAATTTTTAATTGATATTAAAAATATTTGACGAATCCTATTATGTTAACATTTAATGAAAACTAAATATATTTAATTTTTTTTTCATTTCATTTAATTCAATGCCTGAAAAAAAAAGCGCACGATGAGCTTAGGCTGACTCCCAGATAAATTTCTCTTGTTACATTAATTAATTCACTTGTTGCTTCATTCCTTCCTTTTCCTATGGCCAGAGCTGTCTTCTAGGAATTCATAATCCCATAAAGGAGTTTTGTAACATTCAATTCAATCTAATACAAGCTTAGTAATTCAATTAACGGTGAAAGAGGAACAGAATTTCAGGGTTTTCCCTGATCTATCGAAGCCATCGAGAGTTTTTGCTGTTTATACAATAATTATTATTATCATTATACATTTCTTTATTTTTCATGTATTTTAATTATTATTTATTAACGTCCACTTTTTGCAAACTTAGGCGAATTGGGACGGATTCACGTATTTGGGAAAATAACTAGCTATGTATATTTGAATAGAAAATGTATTTGTTTAATAATTAAATCAGGGTTTTAGAAAAGTATTTATTTCATTTAAACCTTGAGCTTCTATTCAAGGTTTAATTTTAATTACTGATATGTATATATATATATATATATATATATATGCATATAAATCTGCAAATTTTATGTGTATATTTAAATGTAATTTTATCGTACCCATGATTTAATGGAGGGGTGGGAGTGGGAGAGGGTTTTTAGATTATTTTTTTTTCTGATCCTAAGATATATTATTATAAAATGGAGGGTACTTATAAATAGATTAATTATTTTTCAACTTTTGAGATAAAGCTTGTTACTTGAATATGCTACACACCCCGGTCATCATGTCCCGTCTTGAATAATTTTGATTACCGGCTGCTTTTAAAATGGATACTAAATACTTAAAAAAATTATATTACTTATGTATTATTAAATAATACAGTTCATTTATGTAATCTCTGCTATGTATTATGCTAATATTCATTTGCTTGCGTTGGTTATGTTCATGTTCTCATGGAAATATCATAAATGTTTAAATCACTAACACTACCCTTATTTTCAAATTGAAGAAAATACTACATCGACTTTCCTTTAGAGGAATCAATGATCCTAGTAAATTTTCTAACATATTTTTCAAACAGCCATCGATTCTACCCAGGAGAAGACGAAAATGTGGTCGGTTTAACAGTATGTGTATATAATATATATATACATATATATATATATATATATATATATATATATATATATATATATAAAGATACATTTGTTTGTTTACTATGAGTTTGATGAAAAAAATGTTTCCAACCAATTTTATTGCAAATTTGCTTCCCTATGAATGTTGGTGTATACATTTTTTTAGAAAAACTTGAATATTAAATAGAAGATTTTTTAGTTTTTAGCCTTCAGTGTACCCCCACTCTTAATCATAGTACATTAATATTAATCTTTTATATGATTAAATGTTTTATTAGAAACTTTCATTCAAAATGTGGTCTTTATTTAACTTTTAATATTCGTGGTTGATGCAAATATGTTTGCTTTGATGCCATCATTTAAAATTTTACGTTCTAAAGTAGTTACACGGTTTTTTTTTTGGCCAATGACCAATATCGGTTCTTGATATTTAATCGTTTCAAGCAAAACCTAAGGTTCCATTAGCTAATGGCCAATGTGTCGGGTCAAAAAAGTTCTTATTACCAATCTTATTAAAAATTTAATTGTTCATGTTTTCTGGATTATTTTTTTGGTTTCAGCCCTTTATAAACCACCCTTTCGATTCATCCGATTTCCATTTTCCTGGGAAATCTCCTTTGTTTATGCAACATTTTCTTGAATAAATCCATGATTTGGAGATGCCCTAGTAAAAAGCATAGCTGCTTGACTTATTAGATTTCAGTTTTCACAAGTTTATTCTAGCCTTGGTCAGCTAGATCATACTTGCTCTATCATCGGAGTACTGGAGATCAAATCATCTCCTCCATATATAATGTTTTTGCAGCGTCCACGCTTGCACCTTCGGTCTCCTCTACCTCCCAAAGAGCTACTCCTTTTCACTCCCACTGACCGAACTAAGCTAGATCACCGAGAGCTCTTCTTACCTTGAGGGAGATCTTGACCTCTTGAAAGGCGAGGCAGCGAGCCATGAAGCAGCCAGCTCCGATGTTACTGAAGGCCTTCTCACCTGCTGGTTGGGACTCCTCGTCGCTAGCCATCTCTCCACCAGCTCCGGCCTTCTATCGAGGAGGCACATCACCTCCTCCTCCGACTGTCACAACTCCCTGAAACAATTAATTCAATTTAATTATTCATTGGATAAACATCACAGCTGATATCTTAATTAAGAAAATTAATGGTGTGCACTGGAGCATAAATTAAATTGCCAACCTTCAACAGTTGTAAACATTATAGTATTAAGTGGAATTCCTGATTGCTTATAGGGGATTGTCCTTAAGAGATTGTTTTCATGAAGCGATTTTCAACAAACTTCATCAAATATGCATTGACCCTACCCAGGAGATGGAGAAACTGAGGTCCCATCAAACTATATATATATATATATATATATATCTATATATATATATATATATATATATATATATATGTATATATATTTAGTGATGACCACTGTTGGAGCTACCCTTATGTGATGTGGCTCTCTGTCACTAAGGGTGAAATAAAACTACTGCTTCCAACGTTTTGGTGTAATTTATTACCTTTGTCAAGGTGAACTGGACGTTGTACAAGATCTGCAATCGAGTTAAATGCTAAAAGACAAGTCCATAATATAAAACTCTCTTTCCGGAAGGAGAGCCACAGATAGTGAATGAACGAAATTAGACTGTAGAATGAAACCATCATTAAGAATTCAGAGCTGGTACAACATTCAGTTAGCCATGACAAAGGTGATAAATTTCACAGAAACCTCGCCAGAAAACACAAAGAGTTTTATTTAAAACACAGTGCTGACAACCACAAAACAAAATTATATATATATATATATATATATATATATATATATATTTTGATACTTATCAAACGTGATATTTAAACGTTTTATATAAAATTCAAAATAATTCTGTTATTGTACGTACGATCAAAAATTGTATAGAGCCAATCTTATTACAAATGTAATTTCGTAGAAATGTTATTATAAACATTTATTCGCTACCTTGAATATCAATGAAGATATTTGCTTCAGTAAACCCCCACTCCTACTCATGCCATATTCTCTCAGTAAATCCCCATTTTTACTCCTCCGATTTTTATTTATAAATAGGAAATATATGGTAAGATGAGAGCACGTCGGAAATGTGCTTAGTTTACGCAGCCCCTGCCTTTTGGACCTTTGATCTCCGAGAACAGCTCTGAATGGATAAGGCTTGTTCTAGTTGCATACAACTATTCTGTCATCCACAAACCGAACGATATCTGTTCATACATTAGGTGTATTAATTAAGTATATTTAATGAAATAAAAAGTATTGAATTTATTGTTAGATATAATTTGCAGACACTTATATTTATAGTTAAAGAATTATTCAAACAACGTTTTATCAGTTAAAGTTGAAACATTTTCAAAAATGTTTGGTGGTCAGAATGTACGTCAAAAATCCATAAATCTGTTTTATTCACTAAATGTATTTGGGTTTTTCTAAATGAAGACTTTCTTCTTTAATTTTCTTTTTTTTCTAACCTAAAAATTACTAATTATTTAAAGGCAGGCCAATCAGTATCCGTACCATCTCTGTGTATACAGTCAACTGATGTATATAGTATTTTAGCAGGTTTCCCTTAAGGGAAATCAGGTATTGAGGTCGTACTCTTGACGGAATTTTCGAAATTTTTCTTCAAATGTCCATCGATCCTAACTAGTAGATGACGAAAATGAGGTCCGTTCAAAACTGTATATATGTATATATATATTAGTCTGTTACCGCTCTAGCGGTCGCAATTTTTGTTTGATCGTTACCAAACTCGATATTTAGTCGTTTTATGTAAAAAGAAAGATCAAGTTCGTTAAAGGCTGAAATCAGAGCAGTGGGAGGGGGGTTTAGAGGGGAGGATTTTCGAAAGTTCGAAATATCTCCGTCACTATACGTAGGATCAAAAATTCTACAGAACCAATCTTTGCAAATTACATTTACTATAAATATTGTTATGTACATTTATTCTCTATCTTGAATACTAACTGAGATATTTGCATTTTTATTAAATCTGGGTAGCTAACGGACGACTGTGACATTCCCACCAAATGCTAGTTCGGCCGTTTCCTTGACTTCTCGGCTCTCGTGAAATTTCTCTATAGTAAAACTTCACACGGGAAATCTGCTTAGCTTACACAGCCCCTGTGTGACGGACTTTTTATCTCCAGGTAACTACAACAAAATTATTGTTTAGTTACAGACTCGGTAATACTCTCATGTCCATGGAATTTGACTTTAATCGGTAAAAAAGTTGTATCACTGTACAATCATCAGCTGTAGAACATAAATAATTTGTATGTAGAGTTTCGAACTTCATTATTTAATTTAATATTTATTACGGTCCACTTTACTGAAGTTATTCCGTACGGGTTATCTACAGGTTACCACCCGTGTCTAGGCAGGGTGGGACTGAGAATTTATTTAATGAGTTCTTCACTAAATAAAGGTCTATTGCCCAGGTGGGAATCGAACCCACGACTCCATTAAGACCTTTAGAAATCGGTTTAAATTGAGCATTACGCAAAATGTCATTCAGTATTTTTGTAAGAGCTGAAAGTATTAGCTGTAGATCTGTCGAAAAGCCGCTTGAGTGGTCCGCGGGAAGTCTAATTTGGAAAGTGTGTTTGTTTTTGCAGCTGGTCCATTTCTGGCAGTGTTAATGGATCCGTTTGGAAATGCTTATAATTGATTTATAGAAATAAGATATTAACCATCTAAAAGAGAGAGGTTTCATTTTTTTATATATTATAAATTTTGTAAACACTATCTTAGTATTTAAATGTTTCTCCTTCTACGATAAAATGACCTTCGAAAAAGAAAAAAAAAAAAAAAAACAAGAGTTCACTTTTAAAACGTTTATGACTCAATAACTGAATACTTAAGTATTCAAGTATAAATTGATTAAAATTCTTATTACCCAATTTAACAATTAAAAAATAAATAATTGTACGTGTTAACTGATGTGACTACAACAACGCAGGGACTTTCAATGGCCATAAAATGCTCCGTTAAGCAGATTTCACTAACAGGAATTTATATTCTTCAAATATCCTTCAATCCTACCCAGGAGATGACGAAAACCATGTCCGTTCAAAACTTTATAATTATATATATATATATATATATATATATATATATATATATATATATATATATATATAAAAGCTTTTGTGGTCACAATTGTTTTTTTATCGTTACCAAACTGGATATTTAAGCATTTTATTTAATATTAAAGATCAATTTCGTTAACGGCTGAAATCAGGCTATCGGGAGGTGGGATTTCGAAAATTTAATATATCTCCGTTATTATGAGTCGGATGGAAAAATTAAATAAAACCTAAAAATTGTAAATTGAATTTACTATAAATGTTACATATTCTTTTTGTTTATTCTGCATATTAACCGAGAAATTTGTACTTTTTAAATGCCAGCCTTCGGTAAACCCCCATTTTACTCATTTACCCCGATTTTATTTAGTCATTGCACGTTTACTAGAAGCCAATACATTATGAAACGTCTTATTTCAAGTTTAAATACCAAATTTTTTTTTTCGACGAGCCAGATTTTACGTTCTGTACTAGAAAATGTTCATTAGATATATACCTCACTCTATACTTAACCGTTTCATTCAACACTGAAGATAATATAAGTTAACGACTGAAATCGGACAAGCAATAGGAAATCGATAGAATTCGATTATTCAAAATAGCACTATTATTCTAAGTTGGGTCGAAAATTGTTATATGACTAACCTTATAAACTATTGATGCTCTACTATTGTTGATTTATACATATTCTCATAGCTCAAATATTAAATGAGTTTTTCATAGTTTATTTTTTTCAGTAACCCCCCAATTATGACTTTGAAATAGAGAATATATGGATATATGTAGATGACATTACTAGTTGGTCATTCCACATCAATTCAACCTTGGAATAAACAATGAAGGAGTCAAATAACCATTCATTTTATTGCTATAGATGGTAGAACACATGTCTTAAACCAAAACAAAAGAAAAAGGTTTCCATGATTGTCCTTTTCTCTTTTGGAGATATTCAATTTAACGTGAAACTTTGTTTTTGCTCTCAGGTAAACTCAAATTGACACATTGTAATTTTTTTCTGGTCACAAATGCGTACTTGATAACTTTGATTATTTTTTTATTGTTGTTTAATATATTTATGATTACACACAAAAAATGTCATCAAAATTGGTTTGTAAATAAGAAAGTTATAAATTAAAAAAAATAATTTTACTTTTCCCTATCGATAAAAAAGAAAAAGTTACAAAACTTTAACAGACCATAAAATCCAAACCGTTAAATATATATAAAAAATATTTGGCATGGTTTCTCATAACAATGAATAGAACGCCTAAAATACGTTTCAACAAAATATGAAAGGATGGGTGTCAAAATTATTTTTTGTGGTTGATTTGACATGGAAATTGTGGTGGTTGAAATTTGAGTACGTAAAAAACCTGCTTAGTTTACGCAGCCCCTGCATGGCGGACTTTTAGAGTTATTAGCTGTAGTATTTAGTGTCAGTTTACCTTCTTAAGGCTCTTCATTTTTGAAAACGAAACATGTGAAAGAAAGTAACCTAATCCACCCTGAATGATCTGGCGGATTGGTAATTCTCTCCCTACATCTAAATTTTCCGCTAATCATTGTCAGCAAACACTCTAAGGATTGATATCATGTTTCACAGAGGGGCCTGGGAACTATAAGCCCTTATATATGACCAGAAGACCTGTATTAGAGACTTTGGTGTAGAGTGTACAGTCGCTACTTGTAATATAAACACTTCGTGAATTACTTAGAATCCTTGCTTTGTGCTTTTGCATATTTTCACTAACTGTTCAATTTAGCTTTCTTGAGTATCAGATCATTGAGTGGAAGGCAAGTAATTATGTTTGGGTTTGTTAGAAACAAACATTTACGACATCGGTTGACGGGATATTAAATACTTAAGAAATATGTTTGACACTGATAAAGTAGCATTAGGCTAATCGCACATTAAAAACAATAATTGTTATACTATAGGCCAGACAGAATCAAGTCTGCCGGATTTAATTGTGGGAGCAGGTGTTCTGAACAAATTATATCGCAGATCATTTGGAGAAACAACGTAAAGGAGATCCATAAAATAGTTGTGACACCATTAATATCTGCTTAATGGATGAATGAAACACAGCAAAATGATCATATTAACACAACTTTTTAAAGTATATTCCTATTCATTTAGAAATATTTGAAAGAGGAAAACTGACCTTTCACCTTCGGGTAAACAAATTAAAAAGCTACTGGGTTGACTCAGTTAATGTATTTGACTAATGCTATCTTCATTATTCGGATTTGAATAAAGAAGTGGGCCAGAAAAAAAACGTTCTTTACGGTTCGAAAGTAAAGGTGTTCTATAAACTTTTTGTGACTAACGTAAACATAGTTTTCCTCAATAAACGTTCTAGTGAACATTACCGCATATTTATTTATTTAGCGGAATTCTCTGAGCCATAATGTCATAAATGCAAACTTACATGAATTGGACATGCACTAATACATTTTCCTCTTAATGAGAGTTTGGTAATTATGGTGTGGTTCTAAACTGTGAAAACACATTTCTCATGAAAAATGAATAGATAAAAAATACATTGTCGTATATAAATATATTTCTCAGAATAAGGGATAACTATATAATCCTATAAAGCTTGACTCATTATTACTTGAATACTATCTATTGTGAGGCAAAATATAGTCCAAAGGAGGCATAGCAGGAGCTACTTCATAATCTTTGTCGTATATTTACCAAGTTCGTGGAAGTCTGAAGTTATAAGTCATGTAAAAGGTTCATTATTAGGTAGCAAATTATATTTTACGGTAAATACGGCGTGGTTTGTTAATTTGGTTTCAGAAAAAATGTATATTTGATTAGATAAACACAATAGTGATTCAAGAAACATTTTTCTAAAAACCGAGCTATGTTACTTTTTATACTCCTTTGTATATTAGTAAATGCAAAAGTGATCGGCGTACTATACGGCACTTTTGTTAACAGCGTTACATTTTTGCAAAGTCCTAGAGATATAAAAGTTTAAGGTAGGTGCGATCTATGTTACAGTAAAAGTGTCATTTTACTTGACCAGTGTTGGTTAAGAAAGTCTTAAACGACTAAGTTATGTTAATGCCTACATTAACATGAATGTACTGTAACAAACATGTAGGGCTGAATTTTAGACGTCATGAAAACAGCTGTACTTCTAGACAATATAGTTTCTTCTTGATAATAGTTATTTTCATCACAAGTACGGAAACTGAGTGTTTCGATACGAGGTCTATTTTTACGAGCGAGGCGAAGCCGAGGTTGGAAAACAGACCGAGTACCAAAAAGACAGTTTCCGTAAGAATAATGAAAATTACTTTTCATTACACTGTACAACAACCTCAAGAAATTACTGAAATTAATTAAGCCAAACATGTTTATTTTTATGGTAGTTATGAAACATATGTCAGAACAACAAGGTTACAAATTACATCTTTATATTGATATTAATTATGCAAGTATTATTGCCGCTAATGTTAAACCCTTTAGGGGGTATGTACGGCTTGTAGATTACCAAATTATTGGTTGTTGTCGATTCAACAGCATCGATTTCTTCATTAAGATAGTCATCTATTGTGAAGAACATCTCTTCATTCTTTAAGTCACTTATTAAACTTTTTCCAGAAACTTGCCTTGATGGCCCAGGAGTGTTTTCTTGATAACTGAATAGCTTACTGGAACAATTTAACTTCCTTCTTTTGGACTCGTGAAGGTAACCCTCGGCTACGGTAGATGATTGCCATCCACCGTAACTTTTTAGGCCCAGAAGATCACCTCCTCCTTCAACAAACATCGTTGCGGATGATCTTCTTAGAGAGTGTCCGGTGTACTCCTCCGGGTTTTCAAGATTTAAGAACAGTGCTACCCTTTTGGGTACAGATGCGAAAGTATGAATCCCAACGTTTTGTGAGCTACAACTCGCATTAAGATAATTTATAAATAGCCTCGATGATTGCATTTTTGATGGGCGAAGGGCTTTATATGTTCTATAAAGGTCACAGGGTTCAAATGGACAACTGCCATTAGTTATTGTAAAACTTCTTGCTTGGTGATTTTTCCCAGGTTTCAGTGTGATAAATAAATAATTACCTTTATCCTTAACATCATTGACCTCCAATTTTAAAAGATCATCTAACCTACAGGCTCCAAATATGCCGAACGTCAGAATAACTTTAACTAACAACCAATTTTCATTTGGTGCCTCAAGCATGAACTTAATAACGTCTTCGGCTGTTAGTATTCTTGATTTTTTCGGAACATATCTAACTTTCCTCCGCTTTAGGAAAGCATAACATTTAAGAAACTAGATAAATCAATACCTTCTCTAATTAATAGACAACTTTTAAGCATTGAAAACTTGGACCATAAAGAAGAGGGGCTGTAGGTTTTCGACGATTCCAATAAGTAGGCCAGTATCACTTCTTCAGAAACAGTACCAACAGCTCTTCTTTCTCGCCAATCATTAAACCTCTTATATTCTGCCAAGTATCTCTCGTTGGATTTTTGAGGTATTAACCCTAGAATGGCATTGAACGTAAAAATTACGTATGATTTGGTTTGAACTGTTATCAAAGGGCCGTTAACGACCCCACCACCCACACCCCTCAGCTATGAGCCCTCCAGACAGTTGGCCTTCACCCCAGCCAAGTGCAGCTAAGTGAACCTTCACACTCATCCAATACTATTTTTCGAAATAAAAACTACATGTAATATTTACGTATCAATACTATTAACCGTAACTTTTTGGCACGTAAAATTTACGTATCGCTACTAATAATGGGTTTTTATGCCATAACTTAGTTAATATTATTCTCAATTTATTTTCTTCCAATTTATTTTTATATTCTAATTTATTTTCTCTTAATGTTTTTAACTTTTATTTTTCAATATAAAAAAGACTAAGATGTATAGAAAGATATATTAATCTTCTTATAGTTTCGAAAAATTGGAGAAAAAATATTCAATGGATGAAGAAATCAGAAATTTGTTGAAAGAACTATGCGATAAGTCAGATGGGGAACATGACAATTATGAAATAGATGGATATGGATACGACAGCGATGATGATCCGGAGTATTCTCCAAGTGATGAGGAGGTTGAGCCTTCGGAAATGATTGCAACACAGAGTGAGCCAGATAGCGATGAGAGTGAGAAAATTTTAGAAAACATCAAGGCAATCGAAGAATGAGAAGAAACACAGAGGCAAAAAAAAACCTAAAACCTCTCAAGCACACAATATTGACAGATCAGTGACAATAAATTTAGAAGGCGGGTTGTGCTTGGTAAGAATGAATATGAATGGAGCACACAACCTCCGGAACGTGTTTCGAACAATGCGCCTGAAAGGAATGTCGTGCACATTATTATATATTAACGTAGATATAAGTTAATGATAAGTGTACGTTTTAATAAAACAAAAAAATAGTAACAAACTTTAACAAATTTTGAATAATTTTGCCAATTACCAATTGCACACGTAAAATTTACGTATCAGTACCATTAAGCGGTAAATAATATCACTACCTAGGGTTAATTCTCCTATTGCTTGCTGAGCTTCATTCAAAATATCTTGTGGTATATCTTGACACTGGGACATCTTCTTTTACGTTCGTCTCACACGTATTCACAGTACAACTATAACAATTATTTAGTCTATGTTTAGTAACACAGGTTACGAAGAGTTAAATGAAAAAATTAGGAATATTACAAATACATGTGTTTGATTCCCGCCAAATTTTACCGTCCTAGTACGGAAACTCTTAGTTTCCGTACGCAGATCATGCATAGAAAACACATGTTTTCTAGTCAGTGTAATGAAAATAATATTAAATACTACTAATAATAAATAAAACAATAAGTCGGTCATCGTTTCGATGAAATTTAGAACGACTTAAATTATTGTTCCCATACTGTGAGTTCAGATTGTTTGTAGTGGGAGGGAGGATGACTTGTTTGGAACTTGTATTGCGAGTTAGGCAGTGCTACCTCAGGCCAAGTTATAAATGTATTGGGATTTTATAGATCTAGTCTAGTCTGCTCACGTCGCCGAGTCATAATTTTGTAATAGTGTTTATCATGTGTCCAAGAATGGTAGTTTATCGACCAATGTTCGAGCGTCCGGTAGGGGCAACTAGTTTTAATGTGGTTTAGGAGGTTGAGAATTGATTGATTGAGGCTCTTTATATATATATATATATATATATATATATATATATATATATATATACGTGGGTGAATCAAATATAAACGAGACTTTTTTTTTTTAATTTATTTTAATTTTAAACGCAAAAAATAATATAGCTTATTTTTCTACATAATCCCCTGACTTGGAAACACATTTTTCCCAGAGGATATGTAGCTTTCCAATTCCTTCCATGTAGAAGATGCAGGTCGTGTCTGCAGCCAATTGCGCAATAGGCTTCAACCTCACCATCACTGTCGAATCTTTGGCCTCCTAAAGCTTCCTTGAGAGGGCCAAACACATGAAAGTCACAGGGTGACAGGTCTGGACTGTAAGGAGGGTGTTCCAGTGTCTCCCACCCCAGTTGCTCCAATTTTTCCCTAGTCATGGCTGCTGTATGGGGGCGAGCATTGTCATGGAGAAGAACCACTTCTCTGATCGGTACGTCTCGTCTTTTGCGGCGATATGCAAGTCGGACGTCACTGAAAATGTCGCAGTAGTAGGCTGCATTAATTATCCTGCGCTCATGCAAAAAATTGAGGTACAGCAAACCACGCTGGTCAAAAAAAACGGTAGCCAAAACCTTGCTTGCTGACAATCGTGACTTGGCTTTCACTGGTCCAGGTTCTCCTTGTTTTCTCCACTCCATACTCGCTTGTTTAGACTCTGGGGTGAAGTGGTGCACCCAAGTTCTGGCTCGCGAGAGTGTCTTTTCCCCGAACTGTGCAGTCAATCTCCTCAAGATTTCGGCCGGTTTTACGCCTTCTGCGGCGAGATACTTAATTACGACACGTTGCGCAGTCGACGGGGGTACCTCTTCCTCCGACATCGTCACGGTGGACAACGAGACGATCGAGGTGGCGAGATCACGTGCTTCCCCTACTCCTGACTAACCTACCCAACAACAAAAAAGGCGGGAACGTTCTACCACCACTACTGTGCCCGAAAGACGAAAAGTCTCGTTTATATTTGATTCACCCTAGTATATATATATATATATATATATATATATATATATATATATATATACATCCCGTGGGCCACCCAAACGCATACAAAAAAATTCATTCACATCGGTCTAGCCGTTTAGGAGTTCAGTGACAGACACACGTACGGGAGAATTATATATATATATATATATATATATATATATATATATATATATATATGAGGTTAGTATTTAAAGATCTTTACTTTCGCCTTATTCAGATTCCAGAACAGATTTCAATATCAAAGACAAAAGTGACAATGATGTGGGTTGTAGGACGTGCAAACGACGTGGACAAACTCCAAACATGCAACCCAGAAACAGTCTTCTGACTTTAACTTACTGACCCTACCAGACTTATATTAACAATTACATCAGGACATCATCTGCGAAAAAAAAAATGTATAAGCGAGGGGCCAACCAATAGACGAGACGGAGTTGTACGAACGAGACTTAGGATAGGAAACTCACATTTAACGCACTCATGACGAAAACAGAAAGACCCTTATGCATGAACCATTAACCGTCAAACACATAGTACTGACTAACTGCTGGAACATTGAATAGAGAGAGAGACTCTACATAACATGTACAAACTTCTTACAGACAGGGGCCTACATATCGACAATACACTAAATCATCTTAAAAAGTTGAATTTGTTTTACAAAATCTAATTTCTCTTCTTTTTGATTTTAACTTAAAGAGAAGTTTAGATAATATCAAAGTACTAGTATATAGGAATATTTTTTTATTACTAGTCTAATGTTTATTTGTTTTTATTTTATTACTTGTATTTGATGTTTATTTATCACGTTTAATTTTGTTTGTTAGTACAGTTTTCTGTTATTTTTCTATAACTTTGTTTTTATTTTACACTGCTAATTTTTGAGCCAAATCGCCTAGTTTCGGGTGCTTCTATAAAAAAAAATAGAGAACTGTCCTTGACCTGGAGTTAAGAGATTTACGATCAGAGATTTACTGACTGATTCACTCACTTGACACCCAACAATCTACCAATTCCGCGGGACTAGCGCGTGCCCATTCATGAACTGATCTAAAGTAGGACGCTATATGTGTGTGTACATATATATATATATATATATATATATATATATATATATATATATATATATACTAGCTCAGGTACCCGGCTTCGCCCGGGAATTGATTTGAGGCTGAATGGTGATGGTATTTTTTAGGCAAGGCTTTAATTTGCACAATATTTAGACATTTGCCCGTCCCAGTGTTTAGGGTTTATACCCGTTGTTGGCATTTATCAATAATAAAATTAATTTTTTATGTAAGTCTTCACTGTCCTCCAAATTGTCATATTTCCCGTATCTTGTGCATTATGCATAGATTTCAGTTATTAAGGACAAAAGATTAACAAAAATTTGAATTAATTTTTCCAGGTGAGGTTCAAATTGGAATGATTTGTTGAGCATATCAATATTTCTACGCAAATTACTTCCTCCATACATTGTTCCTGGAGAAATGTATAAAACAAAAGTTAATCTAAATAACAAAGTAAACAACTTTTGATATGTGCATGTTTGTCGAAAAACAAATAGACAATGAAATATCGCGAATTTTTATTTCAGGCCTCCCTTATAACCCCCACTCCCGTTCTAACCTAAACATTTTAATATAGCTTATAATCATGGAAGAATTAATGCTAATTGGCATACTGAGCTTTTTTTTAAGTTCGGTTTAATCAATGTGCACATAACAAAAGCTGTTTACTTTTTTATTTAGAGAAACTTTTGTTTCAAACATAGTATTATTAAATTTAATATCCTAATCACTTGAAATATCATGTAGGACAGCGTCTTTCGGGTCCGCGAGTATTTATATATATTCTAATTTTGCATTCAAACCTTTATTTGCACCGGCATCTTACTGAGATATATACGGAATTGAAGGTAATAAAGTTATCTGATGTCATTTCTGTCTCGAAACTGATTTCATTGGCTTTAGTAAACTTATCAAGGGTATCTATTGTAGGGTCTGACGTTGAAAATTCTCATTAGTTTCCTCTTCACCTGA
Organism: Riptortus pedestris; assembly: GCA_019009955.1. NCBI lineage: Eukaryota > Metazoa > Arthropoda > Insecta > Hemiptera > Alydidae > Riptortus > Riptortus pedestris. The sequence continues at coordinate 72,085,751 of CM032231.1, forward strand.
ATGACAGATTTTTTTTTCCTTTCTAAGGGTATTTCTTGCATGACATTATTTTTTCCTATTCTGTATTGTAGGATCTGATTGTGATATTCTAGCATGCCGCTTTCAGTCGATTTCCTGTATGCTAACTGCTAGTAAATAGACACTCGGTTCTTGAGGAAAAGGAGAGAGAAAACCCGAGTTTTAGTAAGTTTGATAGAGGGAGCCATGGAGGAAGGCAGAGTGCGAACAGGGAGTATCAGAGGAGCAAGCGATAAAACAGTCAATAGCTGAGTTTGTATTGAATGGGACGGGAACAGACATTTTCTCCCTGACAGTGATATCCAGCAGACAGCTCTATCCGATTCGTCCCCTGGCAACTTTTGGCTCTCTACACATCCTTTCCTCCTATCTTCCATTCGCTTTTTCTTTTACAAAGTCCTCGTATAAGGGACAGCAGAGAAGAAGAAAAAAAGGTTGGAATAGGCAATTTGTTATGGAAAAGTGGCTTTTATAGGATGAATGGTTGTAGGAGTCAACCTGAAGTATTCTATTATTTCAAGCCACAAACAAAAATGTCTTCTAATGACCATCGATCCTACCCAGGAATTGACGAAAATGAGGTCCGTTCAAAATTATATATATTTGTCTGTTAGCGCTCTAGCGGTCGCAATTTTGTTTGATCGTTACCGAATTCAATATTTAATCGATTTATGTAAAAAGATAGATCAAGTTCGTTAATGGCTGGATTCGGAGCAGTTAGAGGGGGGATTTTCGAAATATCTCTGTTACTGTATGTCGGTTCGAAAAATTGTATAAAACCATTCTTTTTGCCAATTTAATGTACTATAAATATTGTTATATACATTTATTCTTTATCTTGAATATTTACCGAGATATTTGCATTTTTTCAGTTTTCAGCCTTCAGCAAACTCCTACTCCTACTGATGTCATTTTAATAATAAGCTGGTATATCATGAATCACTTTATTCCAAGGTTAAACACAAAATATTATTTTCATTGAACTTCTACTTTGTGAAATATATGCAAATATGTTCTGTTGTTTCCCCTCTCCCTCTATTGTTCTCTGACTTTTAAAATTTGAGTGATTGAGGTAAAAATAATTCTGATTCATTGTAAATTACAGTACTACAGTACTAGATATAGTAAATAGTTTTCAATAAAATTAATATGTTATATCCAGATATATTTCAGTAATTGTTTTTCTTCCTGTCCAACTCTCTGAGGTTTGCTGATGTGTTTGTTATGTTTCTGGCACTTTCATTTGGGGGTTCTGAAAATTGACTGAACGATTTCTCATCACCGTTTGTATTTCTTTACTTAATATTCACGGTCGTGATAAGTGTTTACCAGTATGCAGATTTATCTACTGTAAACCTTCGTGTGAGAAATATGTTTAGTTTAGGTAGCACCTGCTTGACGGACTTTTTTTGAGTGAATTTGGTAAAAAAAAAAAAAAATATTGGATAGATGAATATCATTAATAAATATTCCTTAGCACAATACTTACTCAGTTTCTAAATCTTCATTGCTGTGGCAAATTTCCTTATTGGGTTGGCGTCCTGCGTCATCCATCATAATAGGCACAACATCTGCAACAGAGAATAGTGTAGCATGAGACAGCTTGAAATTGGTATACTGATAAGAAATGCATGTGCTGTGGGTATTACTAACCCGCTGTCTGATGGATTTGATTTATCATCCGGTTGATCAACCCTACTGAGAATTAGTGCAAAAATGGGGGAAAAAACAATAACTGCCAGAGATGTTATTAATGGAAAGAAATAATGTGTTATTAATGTTTTACTTCTGTGTTGCCTTAATCAAACTGTTGTAAATGTTCACGTTTTACTACAATGTTATTTTCATTTTTACCTCTCGTGTAGAATTTGCTTAAGCCGTTCTTCCACCGATATAATGTTGCATTAACATATATTTATGTTTAGGGAGTACGGTTTGGAAAGAACTGTAATTCTTTCGGATATCCATATTTCGTAGAGAGGATTAGGCCATCCAGCAATAGTCATGGACCAGTTAAGGCTTAGATGATCTGTCACATATATTGTGATGGATTACGTCCTTAGTCCCATTCATTTCAATTAAGAATGTTCCTTTTTATAATTATTATTATTTGCTTTAAGTGTTCCTGCCCAGCTGCCCACGAAAGCCGTTGCCTAGCAACCCGTGCTCCGACGACTACTTCCATGCCCACGTGGTAGAAGAAGAAAAAGACAGTCTGGAGAAAATGGCGACACAGGTATAATGCCCACAAACAGTACTCGTTGCATGAATAAGATAATTATCGCCATGGAGTAGAAATCCACGAAAGTAGCTGAGTGTGGGCGGAGGGAGAGCACAGCGGGGAGCGGCAAGCCATGAGGTACCTCATTTTATAACAAATATGTTCAGAAAATAAAGAAGAAACAAACATCAAGTTCAGCCATCATCGGCCATGATGCCCAGTGGTCTTTGACAAAATGCAGCGTCGTCTTTAATATATTAATCTTCACCATGGCCCTTCAGGCAATTTAGTTGTAATCATAAAAATATATCATGTTATCCATTAATTATATTTCAGTCTTTCTTTATACAGTCTACTCAAACCCCAGTTATTTATTCGTTGGCATTTCTCCCTTAAAGAGAAGCCTCGAATCGCTTTGTTCATTAAGAATTCGCTCATTGCTATGAAAGCTACTGTGTTACTGCAGCTCATATAAAATATGAAGTTTGTTAATGGCTGAAATTGGACCAATGGGATGGAGGAGGGTTTTGATGGGTGGTTTCGAATATAGGTCCGATCAAAAATTGTATAGAATAAATCTTATTGCAAATTGAAAGGTCCTGCCTGTTTTCCACGCCGAGTATCCCTCTAACGTGGGAATTTATTTAAATGTTGTGTGCTCCATCCATTGGATACTACACACATTTCAGCATTACATTATAATATTTCTTATATAATAATTGTAAACATTATGAAACAATAAATTAATTAAATAAAAAAAAAGTAAAAAAAAAGAAGAAATAAAATAAAACATATGTAACATTACATATGTGTACAACAATAGGTGTATATCTACAAAATGTTGTCCAAATCTTGAATAAATGCATTAAATCCCTTGTTGAATTTGTGTAAAAGTTTCGGTTTGTCCGTCGGCCAAGTTCCGTTTTGTAAAGTAATATACTTGATGAGTTTTGTTCTTGGTCCATCAAGTAATGTACAGTCATATAAGAGGTGGTCATATGTCTGTTCAGTCTCATTGTCACATTTACATGTATTTGTGTTTGTTAGTTTAAATTTGTACAAGTAACTCTTCGTAGGTCCATGTCCTGATATAAATTGTATTTGTTTAGAATTGCTAAGTGTTATTTTTTGTCTCTGGTATACAGTTGGTATGTACTTATGTAATTGTCGTCCTTTAGTAGTGTTTGTCCATCTTTCGTCCCATTTTTTATAAGATTCGTCTATCAAAATAGTTTTAATGGTCTGTTTCGTCAGTTTAGAGTATGTAATAGGTATCGTTTCGTCTCTTGAAGCTGTATTTGCAAGTTGGTCTGCTGTATCATTTCCTAAATTTCCTGAGTGTCCTTTTATCCATGTTACTGCCACTATTACATTCTTCTGTCTACATAGTGTAATTAGTCTTCTGATCTGTTCAGCCTGTTCGTTATGGTTTTCGTTATTGTAAATGCGGTCTATGTTAATTTTGCTGTCCGTATATATTATACTAGTCTCTCTGTCACTTGAAATGTCGCGTAGTGTTTTGAGTGCCTCAGTAATTGCAAGGTTTTCTGCTTGATTGTTTGTACATAGTAGTGATAGTCTGTATTGTCGCTCTGTATAATATCGCCGTCTTTTAAAATAATGTACGCACACCCAACGCCATCCTTGTTTTTACTTCCGTCAGTGTATATATGATATGTCCACGTTATGTCTAAGTTGTCTAATGGTCTAATGTAGTCCTTTGGGTGTAACCAGTAAGTATGTCTCACGTCTTTTTCTATTTCGTTTGATGTAATATTTTGTAATGTAAAGTCTTGTGGGATTTCATTCAATTTCAATAACATATGTTGCCTTATCATTTGCTCAGCTTTGATGTAAATTGGCACAGTATCTGCTAATACACATGAAGCCTCATAAGATAAAGTACGATATCCTTTAGCAATTTTTATCGCAATTAGCCTTTGCACTCTTTCTAATTTTTTGACATTTCTTTTCACGACCAAGGCATGGCCCCATATTTCAATTCCATACGTCAATATGGGAACGATCGCCCCTTTGTATATTGTGTTCAGAGCGTCGGATTTAAGACCCCAAGACACTCTAGCAGCCATCGAGAGTCCGTTTATTATTGAAAGCAGTCTTGTTTGTAAGTTAGTAATGTGATAGTTCCATTTCAATTTCCTGTCAATGTGAAGTCCAAGATATTTTAAGATATGTTTTTCTTGTATTGTCACTCCATTTAATTTAATGTCTAAGGTAGGTGTGTGTCTTTGTCTTGTAAACAGTGTGTATGATGTTTTTTCTAAATTAAATTTGAGTTTGTGTTTTTTAGCCCATTCATTGATTAGTACCAAAACAGCGTTAGTAAGTTGGGTGATTTGAATTAAGTCTATTCCAATAACCATAAGTAAAATGTCGTCAGCAAATGCAATAATTTCAGTTCCTTCTGGTAGTATTGTTTTAAGTAGACTGTCTAAAATGATTTTCCACAGTAGAGGTGAGCAAGCTGAGCCCTGTGGCGTGCCTCTATTCTGAGAAGTGTGTACAGTAGTGTTTTGAAGGGTCATGTATAGAACTCGATTATTGAGATAGTCTCTAAGTAATTTGTAAATATTTTGTGGGCATTTTTGTTTATGTAATGATTCGAATATCGAAGGCCACCAGGCGTGATTGAAGGCACCTTTAAAATCCATCGAAACGATCACAATATGTTTCTTTCCTGTTAGATTCGTTCGTAGTAAATTAGTAATTCTGTATAGTGCGTCAACAGTACTTGTTTGGGGTGTGAATCCATATTGATTTGGGTGTAAAGGAGCATGTCTGTTTAGGTGAACAGAAAGCCTGGAATTAATAATTTTTTCTAGTATTTTACCTCCAACTGGAATAATACTAATTATAAGTAGAATTTCCTAAATCTTTTGGATTTTTGGGTACTGGAATTACTTTTGATATTTTCCATATATCAGGAAATATTCCGTTATCATAACATTTTTTATACAATGTTGTTATAAATTTTGGAAATATTTCAAATAATTTTTGGAATATATTATTATTATTATTTATTAACGTCCACTTTTTGCAACTTAGGCTAATCGGGACGGGTTATCTACAGGTTACCACCCTTTTCTAGCCAGGGTGGGGTTTTAGGACGTTATTTAATGAATTTCGTCACTAAATAATATCCTTTGCTCAGGCAAGAATCGAACTCGCCACTCTAGGTTTACCATGTGAGATAAAGGTCAACGCTTTAACTCGCATGGCCAACCTGAGTTTTTGGAATATATCTACTGTTATTAAGTCTAAATCCAAACAAAGCAGCTGGTCAAGACTTAATATATCAACTGTTATTAAGTCTTGACCAGCTGCTTTGTTTGGATTTAGTTGTTCAATAATAATACTTATTTCAATGTCTGTTAAAGGTAGGTCATTTTCTGTATTAGGGAGTAAATTACTGTTCCGTCTCATTGTAGTGTGTATGTCAGAATCTGTGTTTGGGTAGTCTTCAATGAAGAAAGTAGTCATTAATTGTTGTATAGTTTCTCTTGTATCAGTAGTAAATGTTCCGTCGCTTTTCTGAATCGTCCGTAGTTGTATGTTGGTTTTCAATTTATCTGTGGTATATTTATAAATCCATGTCCAAGGGTTAGTCTTGTCAATTTGATCACAGAAACGTTTCCAAGATTTTAGTTTTTCTTCTTTTATCATTTTACCATAAATATATTTAGACTTTATTTGAAGCCTAAATACCCAATATTTTTCTCCATGAACTTTTAAGCTTTGAGATAAATGCAAATAAGTGACGCACGTGATAAATCTGCTTATTTAACGCAGCCCCTGCTTGACGGACTTTTTTTTTGTTGTTGTTCTAATGATTAAACAATGAATCACCATCGTTGTGGAACACTTTTAAATAAATAAATATAATTTGAAAGTAGAAATATACCAATTTAAATACTTCCGGGTTCTGCATTCAATGCTTAATATGCCTCTCAGTTGTTGACTTTCATTGTCAACATTGAATAATCTCTTTTCTACTTAGCCGTATTCCTTAAAGTCATAACTCAGAGATACCTATAAAGAACGTCCATGACTTCTGTCTCAGCTGGTGTTAGGAAAGGTTTTCCTAGCATCTGGCCCTGCATCTCTTCAATATATATGTCTCAGAGTCAGTCTCTCCATAAAGTATTCCCATCTAGGCTTTTTTTCTGCATCCCCCCATCTGCGTCCTCCTTAATGGCGCTGTAAATCTCCGGGAGTATTTTCCATTCAGAAATATTTGATATTTTTATTACTTTTTCCTTTATTGATACTAGGTTTGGTAATATATTATTTGCGTTATATCTCTGACGGAACCTCTTCTGTTCTTTGCAGTAACTAATAATAATGACTCTTTAAACAATAATAATTCATTAATAATAAAAACATTTGAAGAATAGTTTGGTCAGACAGCACTCAATAAAATGGATGAAAAATAAGCTATTAAATGATCTTCTCTTTTTTATGTTTATTGTGATAAAGCCTGGGAAGTTCTTTTTCAATGAACATGGTGCCTAATAATAAGGTTACAAATCCGTCACGCAGGGTCTGCGTAAACTAAGCAGATTTCTCACGTGAAGTTATACAATAGAGATATTACACGAGAGCCGAGCCGGTAATGAAACGGCCGAACTAGCTCTTGGGGAGATAGGCACTTCGTCCGTTAGCCGCCCAGATTTAACCTAAATGCATATATCTCGGTTAATATTCAAGATAGAGAATAAAAGTAAATAACAATATTTACAGTAAGTTTAATTTGTAAAAAGATTGATTCTGTACAATTTCCCTCTAAACCCCCTCTCCCCGTGGTCCGATTTCAGCCGTTAACAAACTTGATCTTTCTTTTTACATAAAACGACTAAATATTGAGTTTGGTAACGATCAAACAAAAATTGCGACCACTCGAGCGGTACAGACAACTATATATTTATATATATATATATATATATATATATATATATATTATATATATATATATATTACAGTTTTGAACGGACCTCATTTTCGTCATCTCCTAGGTAGGATCGATGGCCAGTTGAAGAACCAGTTCGAAGAGTCCTTCCGGAGTACAACCTCAATAGCTGATTTCCCTTAAGGGAAATCTGCTAAAACACATAATTGGGCACAATATCACACTCAACAACAGTTCCATCCTTACTAAATAGGTTTCGAACTTGACTAGCATTCACCTTATCAGCTAAATTTCCAACAAATATATTTTTAGCAGATTTCCCTTAAGGAAAATCAGCTATTGAGGTCGTAATCATGAGGCGATTTTCGAAAACATTTTTCAAATGTCCATCGATCCTATCCAGGAGATGACGAAAATGAGGTCCGTTCAAAATTATATATATATATATATATATATATATATATATATATATATGTGTATATATACATATATATGTCTGTTAACGCACTAGTGGTCGCAATTTTTGTTTGATCGTTACCAAACTCGATATTTAGTCGTTTTATGTAAAAAGACAGATCAAGTTCGTTAATGGCTAAAATCGCACCAGTGGGAGGGGGGGTTTAGAGGGGAGGATTTTTGAATATTCGAAATATCTACATTACTGTACGTCGGATCGAAGAATTGTATAGAATCAATCTTATTGTGAATTAAATTTACTATAAATATTGTTTATACATTTATTCTCTATCTTGAATATTAACCGAGATATTTGCATTTTTATTAAATGTGGGCGGATAACGGACGAGAGTGAGTTTCCCACCATAAGCTAGTTCCGCCGTTTTCGCAACTGTTCGGCTCTCGTGAAATTTCTCTATCGTAAAACTCCACGAGGGAAATAGTTTACGTAGCCCCTGCGTGGTGGACTTTTTGTGGGAGTATTTAGGACCTTAACGGCTAGTCGCAGCTTCCACTTTCATAGGCTGTCCATTACGATGTACCCATTTAAATTCTGTATTGCATCTCGCCCGGACTCTTCATTTTCCATATGCACAAATCAAAACGTTTTCACAACCAATACAATTTTGCCTACTCACATTTTTCCTTTCTTCTACCCCCAACTGTACCATTGGAGGGGGGGGGTGGTTATTTTTTTTCTGTCCTCCCATAACTTTTCAATCCTCGTCGCCAATGTAATAAATTCAAATACAACACTTTATTTTCATAGTAATACAATACAATAATCCATTCTTTTGTTTTTCACGCTTGACTTTTTATTAAACTTATTTCTTTCGTTAAATTTCTATTGTTAACTTGACAGGAGTGGGAGTGGGGGTTTGGCCGAAAACTAAAAATAAAAATATCTCCGTTGATACTAAAGATAGGGAGTAAATGTATATAACAATATTTATAGAACATTTTATTTGCAATAAAATTAGTTTCATAAAATTTTTCAATTTGACGAATAATAACGGCGATATTTGGAAATTCTACCACTGGTTAGATTTTAGCCATTTAGTTTTGTATGAAACACTTATATATCGAGTTTGGTTACGATCAAATAAGAATTGCGACCGCTAGAGCGGTAAGAGACAAATATATATATATATATATATATATATATATATATATATATATATATAATATATAAAAAACGGACCTCATTTTCCTCATCTATTAATCTCCTAGGTAGGATCGATTGACATTTGAAGAATGTTTTCGAAAATCGCATGAAAAATAAACTATTAAATGATCTTCTCTTTTTTATGTTCTTGTGATAAAGCCTGGAAGTTCTTTTTCAATGAACATGGTGCCTAATAATAAGGTTACAATTTTATTATTGCTAAAACATTTATCTATTACCACAACTATCCCCTTAAGAGAAACTGGGATACTGTAAAAAAAAAAAAAAAAAGTCCGTCACGCAGGGGCTGCGTAAATTAAGCAGATTTCTCACGTGAAGTTATACAATAGAGATATTTCACGAGAGCCGAGCCGGTAATGAAACGGCCGAACTAGCTCTTGGGGAGATAGGCACTTCGTCCGTTAGCCGCCCAGATTTAATAAAAATGCATATATCTCGGTTAATATTCAAGATAGAGAATAAAAGTAATAACAATATTTATAGTAAGTTTAATTTGTAATAAGATTGATTCTGTACAATTTTTCGATCCGACGAATAGTAACGGAGATATTTCGAATTTTCGATTTTAAGTTAACTACTTCATTCTCAGAATACAAATGTCTTATGAGAAAAGAAGGATAAAAGTTTACAAAGAACTTTTACGTATACAAATCATTAAGTACTGTTGGTAAAAAAATGTTGTATTTTCAGAAATATCTTGAACACATAAAACTTCGGCGGAGTACATTACATATTCAAAAATCCTCCCCTCTAAACCCCCTCTCCCCGTGGTCCGATTTCATCCGTTAACAAACTTGATCTTTCTTTTTACGTAAAACGACTAAATATTGAGTTTGGTAACGATCAAACAAAAATTGCGACCGCAATTTTTCCACTGGTTAGATTTCAGCCATTTAGTTTTGATTGAAACGCTTATATATCGAGTTAGGTTACGATCAAATAAGAATTGCGACCGCTAGAGCGGCAATAGACAAATATATATATATATATATATATATATATTATATATAAAAAACGGACCTCATTTTCCTCATCTATTATTCTCCTGGGTAGGATCGATTGCCATTTTAAGAATGTTTTCGAAAATCGTGTCATGAGTACGACCTCAAAAGCTGATTTCCCTTAAGGGAAATCTGCTAAAAGAAGGCACACATTACCTAGCAGGTTCACTGATAGCAGCTGCCAAAGAGAGTAGACAATGATGTTTCAATGCTCGACATTTCAGGGAATAAAACTTGAATGAACTAATTAGAGTGAGAAAAATATTTTATTTCAAATAACCTTCTTCTTCAGCTATTATAAGTATGCATTTGTTTTGAATCATTAATTAATTTCAATTTTATTTAAATGCATCCCAATATATGCCCAGTAGTGTACAGGTACAGTTTCATTAAAATAGATGAATTTATTTTTTGTTGTTAGCTTTCCTTTCTCATCGATCTGAGCTACAGTCTAGGCTGAAATTAATGGCACTTTTTGTGCCGTTCAATATTTCGTTATGATAATGTACCTTCTATGCCTTCGGCTCAACAGTCACCTCCATGTCCTTTTTTTGGTGAAGAACTACCTTTCAGTTTTTGTTCATATGTAATACCTTTGCTTGCTTGAAAAATAGCGCTTTCCTACAATGGGTCAGGAAGTTAATAACAATTTTTTTGTCTGTAATAACAGAGAATAAACGATGAAGCTGTGAGTTTAAATGATTCCAGGACATACTGAGAACGGAAGCAAATTTTTTTTATTTGGCTCTCCAGAAAATAAGGATTCAATTTATAACTGTAGTTCGCGAATGCAAGAAGTATTTACAGGAGTTTTGAATATTTCTTCCTTTATATTTGTGGTTCGGCGAAAAAAAATATAATTTATGATTTACACTTATTGATTCATTTCAAGTCATAAGTGAATACCATTGACACTTTCTGAAAAGTCCAAACGATTATATCACCATCGTTGTGAAAATTTTGTGCATTTGCTGGTATGCAAAATTTTCTTTCTTGCCTACTTATTTTCATGGTATCTGGTTTAGAAGGAGAGGAATCAAAAATTCAAAATAACTCCATCATTATGAGTTGGATCGAAAACGTGTCTATAGCCAATCTTCTTTCAATATTTGATTGTCTATAATTGTAGTTTTATGGATGTTTTTGAATCTCAAATATTAAGCGAGTTATTTGAATTTTTATGGTTTTAGCCTTTAGGGAACCCCCACTTTTAGTCTATGCGTGTTAATAATAAGCCAATATGTCATGAATGGTCATCCGCTAAATATTGATTCCATAAGACTTTTACTATGTGAGATACAGGGAAATATGTTATGTGTGATGATGACATCATTAATTAAGATTATACGTTCTTGACTTGATGATGCTTGATTAATCTATACCATACTCGATATTTCATTATTTATTTCAAAATTTAAGACTAGAATCGTCATCCACAGTCGTATCTGAATGAAATCGGATTATAAAGAGCAAGAGTCAATGAGGAGGGAGATTGGAAAATTCGAAATATCTCAGTTATTTTGAGCCGAATCGAAAAATATAATAGAGCCAATATGGTTAATTATTTAATGTTTTAAACAGTTTGTTTAATTAACTGAAAAATTAAAGGAGATAATTTTATTGTTATCAATTCTGCCTTCTATAATAAAATGAAATGTGTTTATCTCCATTAAATGTTAACATATCATAATAGAGTACGTTAAATATTTTTGTTACTATAAACATTGTCTAGTATTATGCTAATTTCTTTACATATTTTTGATTTAAATATATTATAAATCATTCGTTATAAAATTAGCCTAAGTTTCATGAATAAATATTATAATCCATCAATTTAAATAATTATGTATAATAAATTAATTTCGTTAACAATCTTAATAACACTGTAAATATGTACCATTCATTTTTTTAATTTATTACCATACAAATTTATAAAAGGATGACAAAGCTTTATATATGATACCTGATAATTAATTACTTTTGACCGAAATATATGACAAATATTTTGTAGTTTCATTTAAAAATTGAACATTTTTGAAAAGAATATTTTTTAATCGATTTAATTCTCACGGGTAGAGTGTTAAAGAGCGTTCCTGAAAATGATAAGCTGTTCTCATAATTATTTATGTTTGTGGCAGGGGTTAGCAATATATTCTTGTGTCTTGTTTTATGATTTGTGGTATAACATTTTTTTTATTAGAAGTTTTGTTTTACTAACAATATTGTTTGGTACATATATATTCAGGGAAAATTCATTATTTTTGATGCCTTAAAGAGTGGCCGAGACGAGACTCTTGACTTTCTGTCCTTTATAAACCTTACTACTTTCCTCTGCAATATGAATATTAAAATGTGGTTTCTTGATTTACTCCAATGAATAATATCATTCATAAGCCGACTTTGGAAATAACCTTCATATACTAGTAATAAAGTTTCCATTGGAAGATATATTTTAATTAGAAGCGAAGCGATTTTAGTTCCTTTCTAAATTTTTCAAAATGACATATCCAGTATATGCTTTTGTCCTGAGTCAATCCTAAAAACTTTATCAGTTATCGGGGATTGGTAAAATGTCCCAGTTATGCATTGGTATCACTCAAGATCAGTGTGAGCTATGTTTACTGAAATATAGAATATTTCTTTTCGAAACATTCATAGGTAGCTTATTAGGAATTAACCAATCATATAATGTTTTTATAGAAACAGAACTCTATTGTTTCATTTTTATGGGTCTGTACCTTTTATAATTATATTGAGCATAAATAATAGATTTTTGATCTCAGCTTAATAAGAGGTCTTCTATATATATTAAAAATAGTAATGGGCCTAATATTGAACCTTGGAGAACACCCCAAGTAATTATTTGCCATTCTAAAATAAGTTTAAATCAACTGATTTCATAAACGTCTACTCTCCCCTTCCTCTACTTTCTGCTCCTTATTCCACACAGGTTCACTGAAAACGAAAGCTATTCTTTTTACTAAAATCGTGTAAATACCTCACCACTATTTTACAAAAATGAAATACCAAAAGCTGTAACTAAAAACTTTCTAGGAATAGTTTATGAAAAAAAATGTACTCCCATTAAAACAGTAACTAATAAAGCAACAAAAAAATTGAAACTCCTAAAAGTTCTGGGGACACATATTGGGTTACAGATAGTAAATCAATAGTTACGATTTATCGAAGTTTTATGCTGTCACAAATAGGCTGTGGAAACATCTCTGCTATCACTAACATTTTGAAAATGCTAGAAACACCAAAGGCTTTGAATTTCATTTGGATTATTTAAATCCACACCAATTACAGCCCGATATGTGGAAGATGAAGAAATAATTCTATTTTGCTATTGTGGTTTTTCCAATATGTATACTGACATTTCCATTGATTTTTTTAAGTTAACTACTTCATTCTCAGAATACAAATGTCTTATGAGAAAAGAAGGATAAAAGTTTACAAAGAACTTTTACATATACAAATCATTAAATACTGTTGGTAAAAAAATGTTGTATTTTCAGAAATATCTTGAACACATAAAACTTCGGCGGAGTACATTACATATTTGGTTTGTGAAATCCGAGTATTAAGAGTGTGATAAAAGATCTATAGTAAATAAATTAAGTAGCATAAATCCTACAGTCTGCCATCGGTCCCACCCATCTCAGGCACTTAGCTTTCATATAATTTTCAATAACATTTCTCATAAACCTTTCAAACTTTCCTTTAAGAGGGTCCATGTGTCGGGCTATACAATAGCTCGGGTTCGATGCCCTTCGTTTCAAGGCCCAAGAGACTTTCCTTGTTCGCAAGATTCAATTAAAAAGCGTGGTTGGTATTAGTTATTCTCAGGTTGACTTATGTAAACTTGTCATTGATAGAGTTCACTGTGGCTTGGAGGTATTTTTTAAACTATCTACTTTTTGGAAGGTCAGGCTCTCGAACTCAAATTGTTTTACGGGTAAAAGTAACATTTAAAAACATGCATTTGCTACTCTCATGGTTTTTATAGCTAGTCCATCATCTCTTTTGCAGCTGCTAGGTAATGTGTACCTTCTTTTAGCAGATTTCCCTTAAGGGCAATCAGCTATTGAGGTCGTACTCATGGCGCGATTTTCGAAAGATTTCTTCGAATGTCCGTCGATCCTACCCAGGAGTTTACAAAAATGAGGTCCGTAAAAATATATATATTTGTCTGTTAACACTCGTTACTAAACTCGGTATTTAATCGTTTTATGTAAGAAGAAAGATCATGTTCGTTAATGGCTGAAATTGGAACAGTGGGAGGGGGGGCGTTTAAAGGGGAATTTCTCCGTTACTATACGTCGGATCGAAAAAGTGTATAGAACCAATCTTATTAAAAATGTAATGCTCAATAAATGCTGTTATGTACATTTTTGATCTATCTCTATTATTAACTGAGATGTTTGCTTTTTTTAGTTTTCGGGCTTCAGTAAACCCCCTCTCCTACACATGTCATGTTCGCAGTAAGGTGTTATATTATGAAGCACATTATTTGAAGACTAAATACCAAATATTGTTATCATTGAACTTTTACGTTTTGAAGCAAATGCAAATACGTGGCGCACGTGGGAAATCTGTTTAGGTTACGCAGCCCCAGAGTGTCGAGCTATTTACTTAAAAGGCCTGCAATATCATCTGCGTGAAGTTCGCGTTTCACCTCGGATGCTTCAGATGTTTTCATCTCCAAGTCAATGTTTCAATGTGGAAACACAAATTGTGTCATTACTTACAAAAGACAGCTTCTTGCAGCGGAATCATATGCTGCTTTGAAGTCAAAGAATACATTGTTTAAATTAAGCTCTCTTTCTCACTGTTCCTCGAGTTTCTCGAGATTCAAGCGTGAATACCTTATTCCAAGTACTCCTTTCATTCCAGAACATTCTTGATTGCCCAAGGTTCTTTCTTAATAAGCTTCCGTTCTGTTACGCTTCGCGTCAGAATGTCTACTGGGAGCAGAATCTCTAGTGCGATTCCTCAATAATTTTCAAACATAGTAGTAGCCTGGTAGTGGATTATATGAACAGGAAGTTCTTATTTTAATGTAAACGAAAAAGAAAAGAGATTTACATTAGAATGAAGAGGTTTCCCATTGTCCTTCACTTGAGACTAGTCAACGACATAAGAATCAGAAGAGTGGTGTGCACGTAGCATGCATTTTCTAATGTTCGCTATTAGCAGATTTCCCTTAAGGGTTACGTCTTATGTAAAAAGAAAGATCAAGTTCGTTAATGGCTGACCAGAGGGAGGGGGGGGGGTTGAGGGGTAGATTTTCGAAAATTCGAAATATCTCCGTTATTTGAATAGAACCAATCTTATTGCAAATTAAATTTACTATAAATATTGTTATATACATTTATTCTCTCTCTTGAATAATAACCGAGATATTTGCATTTTTATTAAGTGTGTGGGACATGTGGTTCGGATTTGTTCGGCCGTTTCCGTTACTGTTTCCGGCTGTTTGTTCTGCTCTGGTGGAAGCTTCTAACCTTACCTGTCGTTTCAGCTTTTACTTTGTGAGATTTATGCAAATACGTTCTGATCATCCGCCCGCCCCCCTTCTTTAGTTCTTGGACTACTAAAATTTGAGTTATTAAAATATAAATTATTCTTACAATTCAGAAGCCGTTTCCGTTGGGAATTTATTAAAATTAACTGAAAGATTTCTCATTACCGTTTTTAAATACTCAGGGTGGTGTTGCGTTACCAGTATGCAGTTTTCTCTATTGTTAAACTTCACAAGGGAAATCTGCGTAGTTTACGCATCCCCTGCGTGACGGACCTTTTTATTAGTAAGAGTGTGTGAACTACACCTTTAAGGAGGATGAAGTTTTGTGGATGTTAAAGTTCATGACGTTTCCTGAGAGAGACATTCATATAAGACATGACTGTCAAATATGGTATAAATAATAAAGTTATTAGCATATAAAGATAATTGGCCTCCAGATGTAGGCCAGTTGATGGAACGGCGGCACTCCTATTCGTGTTGACAGATTGAGCCCGTCCTTATTGGCTTATGCCTAACAGGGGAATTGATTAGCTACTCTCGGAAGGTCTGGGAAATGCCCATTTGCGCCATGAATTGATTTGAACCTCAAGGTAAGTAGCATATGGTAATGGGAACTAGCTGTGTGGAGGAAATGGTGCTCCAATTGGAGTAGACAGATTGAGTTGGTTGTTATTGAATTAGTCCCCGCTAACAAATTGACTTGTTACCCCTTGCAATTTCACAGAGACATCCGTCTGTGGAGTTAACTGATTTCTAGTCGGGAAGATAATGCATGAAGGATATGACATTCAAAATGGAGTTCTAGATGGAGTTGTTCATTTCCCATATCTTCTGGTAAGAATTGAAATTTTTACTTTCGAACTTTCTTTGTATATAGCTCCATCTATATATTTTTTTTAAGATCTAATTTTAATTTTAGTTTTCCTGAGAGCCTTATATTATATTCACCATGAACTCAATTGTACTTGAAAATTCCAACTTCTCATTTTACAGGAAGTTATACGTTTTACTTTTGTTGCTGAAAAAGTTTGTTACAATTTTACACAAAGTTCGTCATTATGAATTTATTAAACGAAAAAAGAACCCGTGGGGAGAAAACCTTCTATAAAATACACAACCAAACCTACGCTTGATACTTTTTAATTTATATTTTTATCAATTGTGACGACTGTGTTTAGATCAGTGAGTATATTACTCCATGAGTCAAGTTAAAAACCCAGTTCGGGCTCAATTCAGTTTTGGTTACTTGAATTAAGACAGAAGTTAATTAAAAAAAATATTGAATTTTATTTTATTTAATAACTTTTCAATGAATTCATGCTCGCGTAATTCTTGGATTAATCATTGGTTCGGAAGATACAACTCTGTCAATACGAGAGTATATTATACATACAACTCTTTTAACGTTTGAATGATTTTATATTTAATTCGCCCGGGTTATAATTTTTCAAGTGTCATTCTAAGAACAATGGCTGAAAATGTTGTCACTCAATCCACCCTCAATGATACTCTCAAAAATGGCTCAGAAAATTACTAGGGACTTTTAAATTTGTAAGTCAACTACCCCAAGACGTAAGATAGGCTATATGAAAATTCTGCTCCCAACTTTTGGACGCCAAATAGTGTTCCATATGAATGACTCCAACAATTTATGAAATTGTATTTATTCATAAAACATCATGAATATTCTATCCATGTCTTATGCCTTCGGTTGAACCAACGGTGGTTAGGTGCGTTCATGGTAAACCAATCAACTTCACAATTACCTGAATTTAATTTAGGTTATGAAGGTGAGTCCATACAAGGCTTAGGTTTTTTTTTTATTTTATTTTTTTTTACGTATTACATGTATAGAGGAAATACGTAAAAAAACGTATATACGTAACGGATATACGTTATTACGTATTTACCCTATGTGGAGGGATTTTATTTTTCTGCACATCTCATGCATATTGGCATTATATGTGCATTTTGCAAACATTTTTAACAATTTTTTATATATTAATATATATATATATATACATATTAAACTATAAATAAGATTAAAAAAATTGATTTATAGCTTAGGTTTAAAAAAATATGTATTAACAATGGACAAATTAACAAACGTATGAAACAATTAGACAGTTGTCTGGAAATAAAGGATCACTAGATGGAGAATAAGAAAAATACAATTCATGTAAATGCGGTGACTCTAGATCAGTTTTTGAATTAATAATGTCATATGTTTTATCTAGCCATGTTACCTATTGTTGATGGGTTGAAATGGAAAAGGTTTCCCTTAAAAATATAAATATTAAATGAACAAAAATCATTCCACTATGTCTTTTAATAACCAAAATGCCAGGTAAAATTAATAGTAATTTAAGCTAACTGCTAATCTACGATTAGTAATGCTCTTATCTGGAAATGAGTTGAAATAATTATGGTTTCCCTGAAAATACAAAGAAAGTGGAAGCACTAAATTTTATATCAGAGATTCAACTTGGACAGTTATTAGCAGATTTCCATCAAAGGAAGTCAGCTACTGAGGTCGTACTCATGACACGATTTTTGAAAAATGTCTTCAAACGTCCATCGATCCTACCCAGGTGATGACGAAAATCAGGTCCGTTCAAAATTATACGAAAGTTGTTTTCCGTGTTATTAAAAGTAGCTTTTATTTTAAACATAATATTATTAAATTTAATACCCTAATCACTTGAAATGTCATGCATGACAACGTCTGTCGGGTTCACTAGTATATATATATATATATATATATATATATATATGCCTGTTAACGCTCTAGCGGTCGCTATTTTGTTTGATAGTTACCAAACTGGATATTTAATCGTTTTATGTAAAAATTAAGATCATGTTCGTTAATGACTAAAATCGGGACAGTTGGAGGGGGGTTTAGAGGGAGGGATTTTCGAAAACTCGAAATATCTCTTTTCTATATGTCGGATCGATAAATTGTATAAAACCAATCTTATTGCCAATTAAATGTACTATAAATAATGTTCTATACATTTATTCTAATCTTGAATATTTAGCGAGATATTTGCATTATTTCATTTTTCAGCATTTAGCAACCCCCACTCCTACTCATGTCATATTAATAGTAAGCAGATATATCATGGAGCAGTTCATTCCGAAGATAAACACCAAATATTATTTTCATTGAACTTCTACTTTGTGAGATATACGCAAATACGTTCTGTTGACCCCCCCCCCCCTTATATTGTTCTCTGACTACGACTACTAACATTTGAGTGCTTGAGGTAAAAAGTGTTCTGAGTCATTGTAAATTACAGTACTAGATATATTAAATAGTTTTCAATAAAATTAATGCATTTTCATTGTGAGGAGTTCAGCTCTCTGCTCCAACGGTTTGAATTTTTGTTGTTATGCAAATTTTCCATGGAAATGCGTCTATCTTCGTCAGGCAATGTTTTAATTAAAACATTGTCTGACGAAGATAGACGAATTTCCATCGACAATTTGCATACCAACATAAACTCAAACCGTTCGAGCAGATAGCCGAACTCCTCACGATAAAAATACTTCCCAGCGATGCAGCCTCAAAAATAAAATATTATATTCAGATATATTTCAGTAATTGTTTTTCTTTCGGGTGAAGAATATTTCTATCTACCTGCTCAACTCTTTGAGGTTGGCTGATGTGTTTCTTTACAATTCAGGCGCTTTCAGTTGGGAAGTTATTAAAATTGACTGAAAGATTTCTCATGACCGTATGTATTTATTCACTCAATATTCTCGGTTTTGTGTTACCAGTATGCAGATTTATCTATTGTAATACTTCACGTGGGAAATCTGCTTAGTTTAAGCAGCCCTTGCGTGTCGGACTTCCTAAAAGGTACAGTGTATAAGGATAAGGAGTGAAGGAGAGAGAGAGGGGAGGGGGTGAGACGGAGGGGTGTTGAGTTGAGGGTGAAGTGGCCCAGAATGCAATGTTGACAGAGCCCTCAGCTGAATCTACAGGTGAGGCCTTTTCATATCTCTTTATAGAGTTCTTTATTCTCCCTCAACCAGTCTACTCAGCTACCCCCACCCCCTAACCTCATCCTTTATGTATTCATCTCTAGTGACAGCCAACCTTATACCTTTATTGTGTAGTTCTCTCTAACGGCATGCTGACAGCCGGCACGTATACAGTTGCGTTCGCCCGACGTACACGGCCATTTACGATGGCTGCTCTGAAAGCAGTTGAGATTTTAAGAGCAAAGCCCTGCTTTCATGACTATTGGCAGTATGCTACCTTTTAGCCACAGATAAACTTTTCTTCGCGAGGAGAAGAAAAATGTATCACCTGAACCCTTGTGAAATAGAGGTAGAATAAATGACTAAGTATTCTTTCTGAGAACATGAGGCAAGTGTCCTTTCAGCATATTTTCCTCAAGGGAAATCAGCTATTGAGGTTGTGCTCGTGACTCATAATCATTTATGATCTGTAAGAAATTCGACATTTAAACGTTCGATGTGAAACTAAAGATCTAGTTCAATAACGGCTGAAATCGCTCCAGTGCAAGGGTGGGGGAGGGTTTAAAGGAGCGTGATTTCGAAAATTTTAAATATTCCCGTTATTATAAATCGGATTGAGAAATTCTTATTTCCACGAACCTTTTAGTAAATTTAATTATCTATAAATGTTATATTTATATTTTCTGTAACATGAATATTAAGCCAAGATATTTTGATTTTAGCAGATTTCCCTTAAGGGAAATCAGCTATTGAGGTCGTACTCATGACGTGATTTTCGAAACATTTCTTCAAATGTACATCGATCCTACCCAGAAGATGACAAAAATGAGGCCCGTTCAAAATTATATATATATATATATATATATATTTGTCTGTTAACGCTCTAGCGGTCGTAATGTTGGTTTGATCGTTACCAAACTCGATATTTAAACATTTTATGCAAAAAAGACAGATCAAGTTCGTTAATGGCTAAAATCGGACAGTGGGAGGGGGGTTTAGAGGGGGGATTTTCGAAAATTCTCCGTTACCATACGTCGGATCAAAAAATTGTATAGAACCAATCACATTGCAAATTAAATTTACTATAAATCTTGTTTTATGCACTTATTCTTTATCTTGAATATTAACCGTGATATTTGCGTTTGTATTGTGTGTGAGGTCGGCAGGAGTCGTCTATGTTCGGGACCTTCCGCCGAGAGCTAGGGCGGCTGTTTCTGTAACTGTTCGTCTCTCGTGATTAGGTTTAGAGATTCCTTACTACTACTGTTGTTATTAGGCAGATTTCTCTATTGTAAAACTTCACGTGGGAAATCTGCGTAGTTTACGCAGCCCCTGCGTGACGGACATTTTTTTAGTTTTCAGCATTCAGTAAACCCCCACTCTTAAGCATGTCACATTAACAGTAAGCTGTTATATCATGAACCACTTTATTTGAAATGTAATTACCAAATATTGTTTTCAAGAGACCTTTCTGATGCAAGATTCATGCAAATTCGTTGTGTGGTGACGCCGTATATTGCAATTGTACGCTCTTATCTCGATAATATTTATATGATATCTATCACGCTTGGTAATTAAGAGTTTCAGTCAACAGTAACGATCATACTTGTTATTGGCTAAAATCGGACTTGAAAAAGGGGGGTTTAAAGGGGAAGATTCGCAGTTATATTTTCGTTATTATGAATCGTATTGAAAAATGTTATATAAGTTAAGTTTTCAAGCTAAATCTCAACATAGTACTCCCACAGATTGAGTTATGTATTTTTTTCTGAGATGAGTATGATAAATAATATTTTAAAATCGCTTTCACTGACTTACGGATGAATAGAAGTAATGCTAATCGCTAAATAGAGTCAAGGGATAGTTATGTATAATACTTCGTCTCTTATTATCTCGACATAACCAATAATTCGTGGCTAAACTAGGCATTTGGAGAAAGTTTTGGAAAATTACAGAAATTGCTTCCGGTAGGTGGAGTGAAGTGTTGAGTTTTAGTTGGGAACTAATGTTTGTGATGTGTGGGCGCTGAACAAGTTAGATAGGTTTAAAGGACCTGGAGTTCTGCCTACACATCTCCCCTGCAGGTGTGCTTCGAATTTCCGTAACTGACAAACACTTGTTTTGAAATCCAATTAAGCAGTCGAGCAGAGATCATAAGATATTTAGCAGTACACGAAACGAAATTCGAAGTACTGTCCGGTACCAAGTGAAATATTACGGCCGATCCACGAGATAAATGAATGCACTAAAATAATATAGGAAAACAATAATAATGAAAGTCCGTCACGCTGGGGCTGCGTAAACCAAGCAGATTTCCCACGCAAATTTTTACAATAGAGGTATTTCACGAGAGTCGAACAGTTACGGAAAAGGCCGAACTAGCTTTTGACGGAAACTCACGATTAGACCCGAAGTTAGCCGATCTCATTTCGTCCGTTACAATTAATAAAAAGCAAATATCTCGGTTAATATTCAAGATAGAAAATAAATGCATAGAACAATATTTAAAGAAAAATTTAATTTGGAATAAGATTGGTTCTATACAATTTTTTTGATCCGACGTGTGGTAACGGAGATATTTCGAATTTTCGAAAATCCCCCCTCTAAAACCCCCCCTCCCACTGGTCTGATTTCAGCCACTAACGAACTTGATCTGTCTTTTTGCAAAAAACGATTAAATGTCGACTTTGGTCGAACGATGAAGCAAAAATTGCAACCGCTAGAGCGTTGACATATATATATATATATATATATAATTTTGAACGGACCTCATTTTCGTCATCTCCTGGGTAGGATTGATGGACAATTTTTTGAAAATTGTGTAATGAGTACGACCTCAATAGCTGCTAAAAAATATAACTCTATACACTTATACACTATATAAAATCAAATAAGCAGTACAACCATCATTTATAAACCTAAATTTGTACACGTGCAATAGGTTACGCTGTTTTATTTGTGCCTCGAAAATAAGCCCTCCGAAATGATGATTGCCTTCGAGTTTTGTAATGTTCAGTTCTGTATTGGAACCTGTGACGGGTATGTCCTCGACAACCTGTAGGATTTCATTTTAGGACACCAATATTAGGAACATTTTACTATTGCCTAATAAAATAATTAATTCATTATCAGCTAGGTGGGTTCAATTGACATTTCACGAAATGTTTCGAAAATAGCGACGCGAGTATTTCTTTAATTAACTTCCTTCCGTCAGGGAAATCTGTTTAAAGTCAAGACTTTCATATAAAATTACGTTAACACATAGGCATAGTCCTTGCTGTCACTTTGTATATTTTGCAAATATACAGATCTTTAGTATTGAATGAATATGCCAGTAATAAATGTTTACTTATGCATTGGATGAATTTTGTGAATTTATTATCTTAATTGAGTATTATAATGCATTTCAAGATGATCTAATTCACTTCTAAAACCAATACATTTTAAGTCACATAAGTACTACAACTACCAGCTACCTGAATTGGTGGTTGGTTGGTATACCAAAGAAATATTGTATATAATAACACGGTCAATACTGCTGGAGCTGAGAAATTTTAAATCCGTTATACATTTCAGTGAAAGGAACGACTGAAATAGGCTTTTGTTGTTTGTAAAGTTTAGGAGCCCGGAAAAATACATATTTTAATATGCCAGACCTAATAAAACTCGAGATTTACATGATGGGAAAACACAAAATCGTCAAAATCTTCTGGTATATATGCTCTTAATAATTCGTTTTCATTTGCATTTCGCTTACGTTTGCCTATCGGCCAAATATCGATGTGCAGACATCCACTTAAAAATTCAGTTTACTACAATTCTTGGAACCATAATGAATGCTCATGATTCAAAAGGGCCTGTTCGTACATAAATACTCGTGTTATTGTTTCATTTAATTAGAAGTAAATTTTATGTAAAATCATTTTAAATCTTTACCAATGTACGCAATTGTCTCAATTTAATTTGTAGGATTTTAGTAAATTTTATACAGATCAATAGTCACTTTAGGTGATTAATTGAAATATCAAGATGTAGAAAATTTCGATCCAGAAACGAGGTGAAAAAAATTGTAGATGTATTTACCACTTGATGCAATTTTCTAAAACGTATATTTTTTTTTTCAACACAGATGGTACAGAAATGGGTTTCTAACTTAATAAATTCTCTTTAATATACTCCTCCAAATGTATAAAAGTTCTGTATGGTGGAATGAAAATACGAGGCTGATGTTGGGAATAGCAGGTAGATGGAGGAATCCCAAACGAAAATAAGGATGAGAGGAAGCCGGTCCTCGGTGCGACACCAATATTCCCGCGTAGGATTTCCCGCCGGCGGGAAGAAAGAGCGGGAAGGATGAGGTTTGCGTGAGGGGGGGGGGATGAGCAGGACTAACACAATCCGTGGTTTGGGTCGATAGCAGGTCTGCATCCCCTCCTTTCATATTCCCGAGTACTAATGCCAGGCTACCCATCGCTTCTAATATATACCAAATCACTATTAACCAATGAAACAATCAGCTGGCTCACTGATAAGGAATGGGAAGTTATCGGCTCATGTCTTCCAATTATTTTTAGAATGCTACCGTTTTTAACGGTCCATGGTCTTCTATTTGGGCCATTTTATGTGATATCTAGATGTCTTTGAATTATGGATCTAACCATTCATGATTTCAGCAGGGGTAACCGGACCAAAGATTAAAACCATTAAACCATAATAGCCAGTTAGTACCAAACACAAACCTTCCAGTTTACCAGATTACCCATACGATAATTGGTTGTTTTAAAACATGCAGTCATTTATTAAGCATTTTTTTTATCATTTAAGTCTCTCATGTGATGTTGATTATGATCAGAGATGATGATAAATTATTATTATTATTTTCTTCTTCTCCTTTAGTCATTTACTACCCCACAAAATGCAGCGTGAATATAATCGCTATGTTTTGAATATATTCCACATTGATCTAATACAGTGGCAAAACATCAGCTGAAAATTTCACACCATGTTTTTCTGTTTTTTATCCTATCAACATTTTAGTATTATATTTTTTTTAACACTGCGAGTGGTAAAACTTTATTGCTTATATTTTCTTTAGTCATGAGGAGAGAATAGAACGTTTCACGCTGCTAATAATTTTTAAAGCACAAGTTCTTGGAGTTTTATTTTAAGATAATAGTAATGTTAACCTTTTCAATAGCCAGTCTCTCGTGTATAATGTAAAATATACAATAGGTCATAAGCCAAAAGGGGATTCCCGTCCCTTCTAGAAAGCAAGGACAGTTGGAAGAATGCCAGTGGCTTTCGAGGTTTAGTTTGATATAAGGAAAATGAGAGTAGGCAAAAGCACTCAAATGAAAAGAAAGATGACAACAGTTAAGAAAGTGATGGGGAGAAGGAAAAATTACTTGTAGCAGCTGCTGAATTCTGGAATGGTGTTAAGTATCAATCAGGTCCTTGATGAAAATGTGTTTTAGGAGCCATGTTTCCTCCATGTGAATTGACAAGTTACTAAATATTTCATTTCCAGCTTACATTTTAATTCTTGTTAAACTAGACTTCTTACTACTGGAGAAATAGATGTTGAGATGAGATCACCAGCTTGACATATTCCAGACCGTAGGTAATATGCTTAATTAATCAAGCACCCCATAACAGATTTTTTAAAAAATATAGTCCCGTTGTGTTCTGTTTCATTATACCATTGTCTTCTTTTTAATTGTTACACCAGGTGGATAATATGTTCAACCTAATCTACATGCACTTTATCATATCCTTCTAATACCACGTCATTTACGTCATGGAGGAATATATCACTACCTTTAAGCCTTTCTTGAAGAGCACTCTTTTATTCTGACCCTCAGCTTCCTGCCGTTCTTTCCAATTTAGCTTAATCATTACGTAGTGCACGCTATGCCTTCAGTACCACTTATAACAATCCATTTACAAGGGACCCCTGTTCCTGAACGTTGTTCTTGATACTTCGTAGAAAGAGGGTTCTCTTTATATTTTTATAAAATTTTTAATAAAAACAAAAAGTTCCTTAAACACGAATTTTTCTACAAACTATTATAACAGGTAATTGGTCCCCATGATATTTCATTTCAGGAACCATGAATCTACTGTTGCCCTATGGTAGTTAATTAATACAAATATAAAATAAACAATTACAAATTTAACAGCTTGGAATTCATACGTTTTTAGGGTCCAGAAAATGATGACCTGATTGAGGTGAGTGCGATAAAAATCCACAAGAGGTTGTGAATTTATAAGAGATCAGGAGAGAGAATCCTTGCGACTTGCGACTAAATAAGTAATCGAGAGATAATATTTCAGACTTCCACCTAGATAAGAAATGGAGAGATAATATCTTAGACTTGTGACTCTATAAGAGATCAGGAGAGAGAATCCTTCCGACTTGCGACTAATAAAGAAATTGGGAGATAATATTTCAGACTTGCACCTACATAAAGAAATCGAGAAATAATATCTTAGACTTCATAAGAGATCAGGAGAGAGAATCCACCCGACTTGCGACTACATAAGAAATCGAGAGATAATATCTTAGACTTGTGACTACATAAGAGATCAGGACAGAGAATCTTTTTGACTTGAGACTACATAAGAAATCGAGAGATAATATCTTAGACATGTGACTACATAAGAGATCAGGACAGAGAATCCTTTCGACTTGTGACTACATGAGAGATCAGGAGAGACAATCCTTTCGACTTGTGACTACATAAGAGATCAGGAGAGAGAATTCTTTCCACTTGCGACTTCATAAGAAATCGAGAGATAATATCTTAGACTTGTGACTACATAAGAAATGGAGAGATAATATCTTAGACTTGTGACTACATGAGAGATCAGGACAGAGAATCTTTTTGACTTGAGACTACATAAGAAATCGAGAGATAATATCTTAGACTTGTGACTACATAAGAGATCAGGAGAGAGAATCCTTTTGACTTGAGACTACATAAGAAATCGAGAGATAATATCTTAGACTTGTGACTACATGAGAGATCAGGAGAGACAATCCTTTCGACTTGTGACTACATATGAAATGGAGAGAGAATCCTTCCGTCTTGCGACTACATAAGAAATCGAGAGATAATATCTTAGACTTGTGAATACATAAGAGATCAAGAGAGAGAATCCTTTCGACTTGCAACTACATAAAAAATGGAGAGATAATATTTCAGACATACGACTACATAATAAATCGAGAGATAATATCTTAGACTTGTGACTACATAAGAAATCGAGAGATAATATCTTAGACTTGTGACTACATAAGAAATGTAGAGATAATATCGTAGACTTTAAGGTTACGTTAAACTTCGAAAGAGAATTCTTCGGACTTGAATTTGGCATTATTTTTAATCTTCTAAGTGCTTACCATACATTCAAAGAGATTTTCAACGTTTTCTGCCACTGAACCCTAACGGGTAATGCACATAAAAAAGTACTGAACAAGTAGGTAGCAGCACTGATGTAGAATGTGAGAGTGAATTCGAGTAGACTACTATAAGTGAAACACTCCCTTGTTCTGCTTTATTGGAAGTACAGGCGACGACTACGCATGTATAGTGCATGAATTGTTAAAATTCTACAAAATATTTTAGTATGTAATTAGTATTCAACGCTTCGAAATTTGAGTTTCACAACATACAAATTACTACCAAATATTTTTTTTCAAATATTTATCTTTCAAATAAAGTACTTTAATAAACAGTATTGCCACCAACATACTAATATATTTCCTGAAAGGAAAATACGACAGCCATCCCCATTTCACACTTCCCTTGTTTGATCCTGAAATAGCGGATAAATCGATTGGTATGCTCTATATTTGGACGTCGACTTCACTCGAGGTTCCAATTTAGTCCTCGCAATTAGCTGGTATATATCGCCCCTCATAACTCGGTTCAAATATTTTTATCATTTTTTTTAGAGAGATTATCTGCTTTATATGTTTTGGGTCGCTGAACACACAAATTAACATTTAAGAGCCCAACTCTTCCAGAGTTTTTTTTTAGTGTTAAGAATTATTTTTAAATATAACACCGTGTTATTTTATTGGATGAGTTTTATCAGGGAAAAGAATATACAAATGTCTATCTGTAATATATATCCTGGTTAAACTTTTCGTTGCTGTCTGCAGCTATCTTCCTCAAGTTGTGATCCTTGATCCTCAGTAATGCCTTCTAGCTATCTTTGCTAGGATGCATCTTACACATTGTGCACCGTGTAACAATATTTCGACGCCCTTCGTCAATGTTCTAATCATCAAGGAACGTCAAACATGACACCACAGACGGCATGTCATTTCATCAGTTTAACGCTCCTTCCCATTCTCCATCTGGGCTGCTCTTTTAGCAGATTTCCCTCATGGGAAATCAGCTATTGAGATCGTACTCATGACGCGATTTTCGAAAATTTTCTTCAAATGTCCATCGAACCTACCCAGGGGATAACTAAAATGAGGTCCGTTCAAAATTATATATATATATGTGTGTGTGTGTGTGTGTGTGTGTGTGTGTGTGTGTGTGTTATGTAATGACCGTTATGCTGGTCGGAATATTTGTTTGATCGTTACCAAACTCGATATTTAATCGTTTTATGTAAAAAGAAAGATCAAGTTCGTTAATGGAAATTGGGCCAGTGGGAGGGGGGGGTTGGAAATATCTCCGTTACTATAGGTCGGATTGAAAACTTGTTTTGAACCAATCTTATTGCAAATTAAATTAGCTATGAATATCATTTTATATATTTATTCTCTATCTTGAATATTAACCGAAATATTTACATTTTTATTAAGTGTGTGTGGCTAACGGACGAGATGAGATCTGATATTGCTGTAAGTTTCCAGATTAGCTCGGACGTTTCCTACTACTAAGCTACTTCTAACCTTCTTGTCGTATAACTTTTTACTTTGTGAGATATATGCGAATACGTTCTGTTCATCCGCCCCCCCCCTTCTTTAGTTCTTGGACTACTAAAAATTGAGTTATTAAAATATAAATTATTCTGATTCTTTACACATTGTAGTAATAGATATAGTTAATAGTTTGAAATAAAGTTAATGTGTTATATTCAGTTGTATATCTGTCATTGTTTTTCTTCAGGGGAAGAATATGCTATCTATCTGTTCAGCTCTGAGTGGTTGGCAAACCTATTTGTTTACAATTCAGAAGTTGTTTCCGTTGAGCTTATTAAAATTAACTGAAAGATTTCTCATTATCGTTTGTATTTACTCACGGTGGTGTTAAGTGCTACCTACCAGTATGAATATTTCTCTATTGTAAAACTTCACGAGAGAAATCTGCTTAGTTTACGCAGCCCCTGCTTAAAGGACTTTTCATGACTTCATGTATCTTTTTAAGGCACTTGACCAGGAAAACATTCCTGTTTTACATTGCGAGAACACAGGTTCCACTACTACATATGATGACCGTTTAATAAGTGTGCACCTTGAATTCCTGGAGGTACTTTTAAAGTGGAAAAGCATTGAAGTGTTGCTTCCTATGACCTTGGCCTTTAAGTCTATATCCACTCCATTGTTCTGTTACAGGTTCTTTTATGTACTTCAGAGGCTACAACTAAGAAAGTGAACTCACTCTAATCGGTACCCCCAACAGTCACCGTTGACTTCGTTCACGAAGTAATAAAGATTTATCTAAAATAAATACACTCTCAGCATTTAGTTTGTGCAATACTACCAACTTTTTAAAATATGAAATGAAACTCAAATATTTATCGCATTGTTTAATTTTAATATATTATAATGACAGTATTTGTAATAGTGATAACTTAGGCTTGCAGTAATTATTTTAATGGGACGCTGTAATATAATTCATAAATTTATTTACAATGTTATTGCAAATCATTACTTGAAAAAATAATGAATTAACAATGTTTGTAATGATATATTTTTGTTCTGTATAATCCTATTCGATACGAATCCTTCGAAAGGCTGCTGATGCGGATAAAATCATTGTTCATATATGAAATCCATATTCAAATGTGAAATATTTCGGCTTTGCGGTGTATTTCATTATTAATTAAAGCGGCAATTATTTCGAAAGGTACCAGGAATTCGTGAGAAGTTATTGACAGGAATTTGGAGTTGTGAGGGAAAATAATATTGCATATTCCACACACACACACACACACACACACACACACACACACATATATATATATATATATATATATATATATATATACACACATAATTTTGAGCATAGTATAAATATGCATATTATATACTACTAAAACATTCATAGACTTAATTAACATCACATTAAAATAAATAAGCGAAAAACAAACTTATATATCTTCTACCCAAAATTCATTAATTGGAAACACCAGTTTAGCCTGGGTGAAATAAAACACTAAGAGAAGGCACATCAGTGCGTTTGTGTGTTTTATCTGTTGCAAGCAAGACAAAAAAAATAACATATTGATCGTACATAAGAAAACAATTACACAAATTAAACATGAAGTTGTGGTTAATGACCGTTACACAGATGTGTAATGGGAGAGTAATACATTTTTGATAAAAAATAATTTTGGAGAAGGTAGAAGGATGTAGTTTAATGGCTTTGTCAAAAAGAAAGACACAATGTGGGTTGCCTTCAGTAGGAAAAAATGACTTGCCTTGCACCGGCATGGGAGTGTATAGGTTAGAGTGTAGTTATGTAGTGGGCAACATAAATTGGCCAGAATTAGGTACCAAGTAATTTACGGAAGACCACCCCAAATGATGGGTAACAAATAATGATATAGGATACTCATGGATTTATTTGATGTTTCAGTAATTGATATATCTATATATATATAAAATTGTAACCTCTGTCTGTACATTGATTTTTTTCGCGAAATTTCACGATAACTTTTCGTTTCACATGTCATAGACACCATAACTGCATTTTGTTTCTTTGGTGTCTGTTTGTTTGTTTATTTGTTTGTTTATTTGTTACCTTTTCACGCATAAACGGCTGAACCGAATTTTATGAAACTTGGTATGTGTATTACTACTAACCCAACTTAGACTTTAGGCTTTTTTAATATTCTCTGAGACGAACAGGAGTGGGGGTTATAAGGGAGGCCTGAAATTAAAAATAGCGATATTTCGTTTCCTATTGGTTTCTTGGCAAATATGCATATAACAAAAGTTGTTTATTTTGTTATTTAGAGTAACTTTTGTTATGTACACTTTTTCCGTATACCGAACTATAAAGGTGTTATACGCTAAACATTATAGAGGGAGTCAACAATTTTATTTGGCACAAAGACTCAACCAAACTAAATAAAACTCGGTATGTGTATTAGCACTAAGGCTTTCCTTATAATAAGCCATACAAACATTTCTAGGGACGGGCAGGAGTGGGGGTTATAAGGGAGGCCTGAAATTAAAAATAGCGATATTTCTTTTTCTACTGGTTTTTCTGCAAATATGCACATGACAAAAGTTGTTTATTTCGTTATTTAAAGTAACTTTGGTTATATTCACTTTTGCTGTATAACATAAACGAGATATGCGTTAAAAACTAAAGCGGAAGCCAACAATTTTGTTGAGCACAAACGATTGAACCGAATTTAACAAAACTTGGTATGCGAATTAGCATTAATTCTTCCATGATTATAAGCTACATTAAAATGTTTAGGTTCAAACGGGAGTGGGGGTTATAAGACAGGCCTGAGATAAAAATTCGCAATTTTCATTTTCTATTTTTTTTTCGGCTAACGTGCACATAGCAAAAGTTGTTTACTTTTGTTATTTAAAGTAACTTTTGTTGTATGAAATGAAGTTAACACGGCATATACGCTAAATCTATAGCAGGAGTCAATAATTTTATTAGTGCTTATTTAAGTGTTTTTAATAAATGCATATTATAACAAAAGATGTTATGTTTTAGTCTTATATGATAGTTGCAAGTATGATTCGGATTAGTGAGCTTATAAATCTCCGTCGCCTCCTCATTTATTTATTTATTTTCCCTATAACTTTGTTATTTATTTCTAACAGAATATAAACTATAAGAGCATTTCTG
Source organism: Riptortus pedestris (assembly GCA_019009955.1). Lineage (NCBI taxonomy): Eukaryota > Metazoa > Arthropoda > Insecta > Hemiptera > Alydidae > Riptortus > Riptortus pedestris. Next base: position 72,117,136 of record CM032231.1, read on the forward strand.
GTATTTAATATATACTCGATATGAATGTTTAAAGTATTACTAGGTTGCAGGGGGCTCTCTTCCCCTCATCTAGGTTTTTGAACATGAAAATGAATTGAAATTATGTTTAGGGATCTATTATTTAGTTCCATCAGGGAGATAAATTATTAAAATAATATTCTGAAGCAATATTCTAAGGAAAACAACGATGATAATGCTCCTGCGAGAGCGGAAATGGACGGGAGGTAATTGAGTTTAGTTATTTCCTGTGGAATGCTGCCACGACGGGAAGTGATTTCCACTGAGGCTTACTAATACGAATATAATCTTATTATAAAACTATGCTAAAACTATATGTGCTTGGTTTGATTTTTGGCAGGAAATATGTTCATTATAGAAGATATTTAATTGTGATAAATGCTACCCATGATTATGGTTTGAATTATTCAAAAACCGTGATTCAAAAAGTCGTGAGGGATAAATTAGGAACCCATTTTCATATATTCTTCAAAACTAAAATTTCTATTCTATTAACCCTGAAAGTTACACTTTAGGATTGGGTGTTTTGAAAAAACAATACATCGTGGAGGGAAGTGTAATTGTACACATTGAAGTCTTCCTATAAAAATACAATCATTAGTCAGTCAGCAATGATTTCCCGGGCATCGCCGGGTACCTTAGCTAGTATATATATATATATATATATATATATATATATATATATATATATATATATATATATATATATATTTAAGAAATAGATGTAACTATTAATATAAAAAACAACAAAATATTAAATAAAATATGAAAACAGAACAATATTTAACAACAACTAAGAACACAACAAAAACAGCAAGAAGGAATAGAATTAAAAACAATAAATAGATTATAAAAGAGCATTTAAGAATTTAAATTACATAGTAATAAAATATTAGAAATTAATCTATATAAATAAAACTCTTAGGTTATTCTGATTTTCTATTTAATTTCAGCAGGATAATTTTTTTTTTTACATTTCAGACCATTCTAAGAACAATAGCATTAAAATAGAAATCTTGTCTACCTGTCCGCCCGTTCGTTACTCACTCAACACTCAAAAACGGCTCTAGAGATTTCTTTGAATTTTTATATTTGTCGCTCACCAAGGTACAACTTAGGCTATTTGAGAATCCGAATTTTTAAGTAAGAGGAGCGGTTTAATTCGATGTGACTACACATATTCATCAATATATTCGTCAGCATTGGTTAAGTCCAAAATCTATGAAGAATAAACATTGTTTAGAATAACTCTTTTGCTCCTAAATAGTTATTTTCATTTATGAATTTTAAAATTTTGACTTTCGCTTCCGGTCGCCAAATACTTTGTTTCATGAAAATGTCTGAATTGAATTGCGAAATTGTTTGTATATGTATTAAGGAAATGAGTATTGTTAATATGAACGATTTGATCCTTCACTACTCTAACTTTGTTACTTTCCTCCTTATACATTGACAGACTACTTTTCAGGAATTCTATCATATTACATCAGAATTCCTGAACAAACTTTTATCATGTGTCTTTCCTGGATGCTAAGATGATTCACTCATTTTACTTTATCGAGAAACTATATTTATTTGAATAATAATAATAAACTCGTGAATATTATTCCAATAGACAATGCATCTTCATGCTCAAAACTATAAATATGACTAATTTGAAGGCAATAATGGGTTATTTAGTGCTTCCGTTAGTCAATACTTATATTTCAAAAGAAAACCGCAATGAAATGAATTCGTTTATTTTGATAACATCAGTTCTAATCATAAATTTGTTATAAAGTTATAAAAAGTGCTTATAACTCAGGTGAACGACTGCTTATTTTCTGTTCACATGTTACAGGGCTCTAGTGTTATAGGTGAATATGACAGGGTAATTTTGTGTATCCAATCTTTATTCACGAGTAACAATTTATATTTCAACCAGTCAAAGATGGGTAAAACATCTAATAGATAAATAAAAACACAATGCTATAATTGAAATAGGAAAACATGTTGACCCATTAAATATAAATCTACTACAAGTTTCGTGCAGTGCCAATGTTATTTCTATCACAACTTTAAATTGCTTTTATCCCTATCTGGTCTTCATTTTCCGACAGCATTTCCTAAGTGCGAGGATTGGGGTCGAATTTTTTTCGTACTTCATTCTATTCTTCCTTTAAGAATATATTTTTCACTTGTGTGAAGAATACCAAATTAGATTTGTGTAATGGACTTGGTAAACCTAAAGTTTCGGAAGCCAATAGGAATTTACATTATGGACAACTCACTAAATTAAATCCTTAGTCCCACCATGGCTAGATACGGAATGGGTACATAGTACTCCCAATTAGCCATTTAGAATAGCCATATTATTATTCAATGGGTGGGAATTACATTTTAGGAAACTGAGCTATGGATATAAGAGAAAATAAATTATTTTATTGAATATAGAGTTAATTAAATAGATTTAATTTACTATTTGTTTATACCCAGTTGTTACAAAATCACAAACGCTAAATACAGTTGAAGAGTCTGTAATTGTATTATGGGACGGGTATATAAAAGTTCAATTTTGTGCAGATAATGTTTTCAACTACGATAACAGCTTTTATTCTGTAAATAGAAATTTACAGATTTATTGTAATTCGAAAAACATCTATTGATATCTTGTGAGATCATATATGAAGCCCGAATACCATTAGACACAATTCGGGATTCATCACCTTTGCCTTTAATTATAGAAAATATTTAATAATTCGTATAAAGTTATTGATTAACAAAGAAATGCATTAATCTTACCTTTTTGAACATAAAAATATTCTTACTTTATATCTGATGTACACAAGCCAAATTTTATTTACGGAATTAAAATTAAGCCGAGTGAATTAAGACTCCTTAACATCTGTCTTCATGGAAGTTCATGTAGCTGTCTTTTTGCTAGACTGTTTTCTGGAAGTTACTCCTAACTTTCTTTGTAGTCAACTTTAGGCAGGCATGTCTTTTTACACTTCTTTACATTTCGTTTCTTTGTTTCTCTTCTTCTTTTATATTTAAGGATTCATTAGTCTTTTAAAGGACGAAACAAATAACCTTGATCCTGGAAATTGTAATTTTTGTTCAGTAGGTTTATTTCGACGCTGTTATTCGTTGAGAAATATTTGATATGTAGATATACACCAATCAAAACTCACATGGCAAACTCAACGCCGGAAACATATTAGAAACCGTATTATTTATCTATTTAAATAGCCCGGTTCTCACACTTATTAGAGCCTGCTCAGTACTATGAATAAAATAGACTTAGACCACAGCTTAATGTTGGAGGTTCTATTCCATGTATGTGTTTACTCAGAATGATACACTCTTACTTAATCAAAACTTGACACCCGAAACATGAGAATTCCATATTTCCTTAGTTCTACGCCCGGACAGAGATAACTTTTCATTATGATGCTTTTAGAAGAGAAAATCATGTTTCCTCATATTTGTTTTATAAATATATGTATATATATATTTACGAGGTAGTGTCATTTGACGTGATAATTTTTGAACTGAACGTCAGTTTCGTCCCAATAAGCAGCAACGGAGGTATTTATGATTAAGTTTTAAGCTGTTATCGGAAGGGAAAAATATATATTTTACTACTTCTAATCGGTTCAAAAAAGAGTTTCATTCACTTAAAATTGTGTAAACATTTCTAACGATTTTAAATAGAATCCGTTTCCAAACTTGCTTATTCCCGGCGATTTACGCTCCCAAAGAGTGGGACGAAAGATGGATGGACACAACTAAAGGACGAAAATTACATAAATGCATAGACAAAAAATAAATCTTGACAATTTTAAACATACACAGTATATACTAGGACGTATAATTAAGAAATGTTGTTTATTAAAATTTAAATTTACCAGTTCAAAGACATGTAAGGGTGATAATACAACTGAACAGACATCATAAAATCTCTTATATGACTGCACATAATTTTACTGATCAAGTACAAAACTCATCATTACATTGTAGAACGGAACATGACCAACAAACTAACCACATCTTCAAGTTCAATATAATATTGGGGTTTTAGTTATACAAGAATTGGACATCAAAAAACCTCTAATAGTTTGTGTTATTCCTGTCAGAACTATACAGAGAAGTGCATGGATTTCTTTGAATATTGGTCCTCGTTTATAAAGGTGTTCAAAGGATTTAAGGCTACTACTCTTCGTGTCACTACAAATCGGCTTTATTTATTTATTTTTTTGAATGGCACAGTATCAATATTTGATAGGCAAATCTCCAGAGACCTCTCGTGAGGGACCCTAAGCACACAACGCTGAACCGACTACTTTATGGATTTTGATATGCGTAATATTAAGATACGACTCCATACATTAACAAGTGTAACTAACTGTTTGCAAATTTCAGAGTATTAATGTCAACTATTTATTAGATACAAACATAAAGGAATGTTATCACAAAACTCCCTTGTGACACACACTAGGTCAATTCTAAAATATATGCTACGGACCAACTGTCTTCAGTTGAAATCTTCACCTAACAAAATTGAATACTCAACTTATTTGTGGCAAAGCTTTTTAAATGGAAGAATACGTTGTAACGTTTTCTTATTAAATGTTTTATTGCATCAGTTTGAATTATGGTCTGTATATGTTTTTGAAAAATAATATTGACTCCAACATATGCTGTTCATCCCTTTAAATAATTATAGCGAGCGATTCGGTATATGGGCATTAGAAAAAAAAGGAAAGGTCTTTCTGTATAGATTATCTGATATTTTAATTTTCAAATTACTAATTTCAAATAATATTCCAATAGAGTTAAAATATTCTCTGGTGGGTTTTGGAAACTATGGATTTAAAAAATAAGTATATTTTTTTTTGACACCGCATTAGTAAATTAACATAAATCACGCGACAATAATCTGAAGTTCTTTTGAATTAGTCTTACTTTTCCCTCCTGAATACTTTGAACATATATACTGTAATTAAACTTGACATATTTCCAAAGATTATGTGGTGAAAGTATGCATATAGAAAAGATTGAAAGGGGGAGTACTTTGGGAACTTTTGGGTTCTTCCTTTGCCTAATTACTTCTGCTGTATTTGATATATGCAACCTTTATTTTCAAAATTTAGGAGATAAAAGCATTATCATGCGTATCTCTATAACGGTGAATGGAGGACAAAGATATTTTATTATTGATTAAATTTGTTTTGTAGACCTAGTCAATTGAGCAATATCTAAGTCCTATAAGGAAAGCTTATACTTACTTTTCTTTAGAGAGACTCAATCTGATCCAAAATTTCATAAAGATTGATCTCTTTAATGAGTTCATCTAAAACATGTGGACTGTTCAATTTTGTCAACGAAAAATCTTTGCTTCCCTTTACAACCCTTTGCAAAATTGGAGTCCTAAATCACTTTTTTTTCTGAACTTTCAAACATGACATGTGGAGGGTAAGGCGAAATTAAGCTGGTATACCAATATAATTGGAACTCGATGACAGCGGTATTTCTTTTGGCGGGAATGGGATCAGCTGATTGGATCCTGGCCACATCCAATTTATCTTCCAATAAATATTAGACCTCGTCCAACCATGAGGGCTGGCATCACAGAGCAATTAATAGAAAACTATTAAAATGCAATTTGGCTTCTAGGCAATGCTGAAGGGATGGATGAAATATTCAAATTTCAAAGCGAAACCCATTTTAATGCAAATTTGTTTATGAGGTAACCTGCAGAAATTTCTTCTGCATTGTTTGAATTAGTGGAACCAATATGCGGACGTGATTAATAAAAAAAAACTGGCAAATAGCAACAGTAGCTAAGCGGTCAAAATCGGCCAGTTTGTTTAGCCTTAATCACTTTTTTTGGGGCATTCTGTCCCTACCCCTGGCCACCTAAAGCTTGGGGAGAGATTTATTTTTTTGGTCGACCCTTAATGGGAAGAGGAATCAATGGGGTGACCTCAGTAACACTCTCCTTTCAGCTTTCCTAAAATGAATACTTTACTTTATTGTTGAACTAAACGTAAAGTTCTGTATTAAATATAATATAAAAGTATAGTTCTGATATGTCAGTCAATTTTTCAAATGAAAATATTTATTTCATTTTCATACTACAAGAATTACGTGAGATCAATGTATATATTCATGGTTGGAAAAAAGCCAAAACCTCCACTTGGTGTTACCTCTTTAGTGCTAACTTTCGAAGGCCCTGCTCTTCTTCAGTGCATTCTTTAAATAAATGTGACCGGACCTCTCAGAGGCGGATATATATATATATGTATACACACACACACGTGAGTGTGTGTGTGTGTGTGTTATAGTAAGGCATATATTTTTTACTTATTGTTATATGACATAGTGTAGACACGTATAATTTAATTTCGTTTTTCATACTTTTATGTGCCCTTTTCATAAGTAGGTAAAATTTCGTCCATTAGTATGAATTTCAGTTTTGCTTTTAGACTAAGAATTCTATTTGTCTTTAGTGGACGAGTGATATATACATCTTACGTGCACTGATGACATAGCACATAGGCTCTGAACGTACTGTGCAAAATGAAACTACCAAATGAGACCATGGATTTTAAATACCATTAAATACAACCGTTATGTTACAGTGTGGGTTTTAAAATGAATGTTGTAAGTACCTCAATAAAAGCATTATACTACAGGAGTAATAGTTGAGAAGAGCAGTTTATGAGATATGAAAATAGGGTTTTATTTAAGTTTTTCTTAGAAAGGAAAGAGAAAGTAAAGGAAAAATAGAGGCAAGGAATATATGCCCTTGGCAGGAAATTCACTCTATCATCCCCCCCCCCCCCTCTACTCTCTTACTAATTCTAAACCAGCCACAGCACTCACCAGCAGAAAATTTACTCGTTTTTATCAATCTCCTTGTTGAATAATATAAAAAATAAAAACTTAAGTAATATTATCACCAAGATTTTTTTAATGTTCCATGTTTCAATTATTTTAGAAAAGGTCGTTTACGCCGTATTGGAAGTCTAGTAAACAAACAATTCAACATTAAATATGCGTAAATCGTATAAGCGATACGATATATATATATATATTGGCAGGATGGATTAATATTAAAATATTTACTCACAGAATAGGACTTTAACAAACACTTAACAATATAACAGAAACTTTTACTCGGCATATTTTATAACTTCATGGTCTAGTGCAAATGAGTTAAAAATGATGAAGTTCGATTCTCTGGTTGTTGGTTCTCAGTTAGCAGATAGAGCTGTGAAATCAGTTAATAATGGCTCAAATTTATGTACAATATGGTATATAACAAATTTTCCAAAATATATGTGTCAAAAACACGTGCAGTCTGACGGGTTCAATTTCTTCAGTATTTACAGCCACACCAGTCTGCCGCCCTTCTGCATATCCATAAATACCTTCTTTTTCCTCCTAAAATATGAATATACGGTTATGTATAATTAATTTGACTTCTTGGATTTATTAATTGCGAAGTATTTAGTATATTGTGAATTGGAGAGGCGACTGGAAAAAACAGTATTCATATTTTTCTGTCTAGAAACATCAGATATAAAAATTGTGCCAGATCAAATTTTTTATCGCCAATATGTTTTTATTATCTCATTATGTCTGTTGATTGCTGTTAACTTGTTGAACAAGTATGTAGAAATGAGAACACTCGTTGACAGCAAGGCGATGTCACCTCATGAAAACAATTTTAGTTGGTTTAATTAAAGTTCAGAAATTTAATATATGAGACCCTCGATCATCACGACTGAAATAAACAAATAATTTACTTTTTTTCTCTTAATAAATTTGTGTGGTTTTATGGCCAAACATAGGTCTAAATTAGAGTCCGAGCTTAACAAGAATTTATCGTCGCACCGACAAACTGAAATTTAGTTGTCTTTAGAATGAGAAAAGCTACTACAATAGCGTTCCACAAGATTACTTTAGGGTCCAACGGATATGCCAAAGCTACGTACATATGTACATCTTAATGAATTATGTATTATACAAAATTACCATTTATTTTTATATATAAAATCATAGTTGTAAATTTCAATCATAGTGTAAATATGAAAAAAAAAAAAAAACAGTCTGTCAGGGGTTTCTGAAACTAAGTATATTTCCCACTTGCTGGTATAACATGCTTGTGATCTCATCTCACCACGTATTCTGTATTGATATGTAATAAAAAAAGATGAATAGAAGAGAGGTGGCAGTTACGGAAGGAAACATAAAAAAAAAAATGTTAAAAAACATCAACATAACAAAAATGTTTTTAGACTTGCTTTGTTTTTAACAATCACGTAGTAATTATTTGTAAAAGGAATACATTTTTCCACCTGCATAGCTCCATGTAATACAAAACGGTGCCTTATCTTCCAGGGCAGAATCATCAAGAATACTTTTGCATTATTTAGTTGTTTTTTTTTTCTTTTTAGAATTAATTTCTCTCCCCATGCCCTTGTTTCAAAGTTAATTTTGATGGCTACAACTTTTATGTCGCAGCATTTTTCAATAAAACGTGCCGTTTCTAAAATAAAGATTTGTGCATTTTAAGGCTAAAGGATGCCTCAAATCGAAAAATTCACCGATATAAACTCGTTTTAGAATTTGATTTTCTACAAGAATCCGTCACAAAAAGTAGGGTATTCCATTGGAAATTTCAAAGTTATGGTCGCTGGAGAAGTAGTGGAGAAGGTTATGAGGTTGAATATGGACTGACAATTTTCTCAGGGGTCACAATTAAGGCTCACAAAGTATCAGCCTTTTATTAATATGATTTCCGATTTTAAGGGGGGTGGCACGAATAGTTGGGCTACCCTGTATATATATATATATATATATATATATATATATATTTGTCTGTTACCGCTCTAGCGGTCGCACTTATTTTTTTATCATTACAAAACTCGATATATGTGTTTTATGTAAAACACATGAATCAAATTCGTTAACGGCTGAAATTGGACTGGGGGAGGGGAGGGGGTTTAGAGGCTAGGAATTTCGAAAATTCAAAATATCTTCGTTATTATAAGTCGGATCGAAAGAGTGTATAGAGGCAATATTATTACCTATATGTGTTGTTATATAAATATTTTCTCAAAAATATTAGGGGTGTGTTTAGAATTTTGAAAATTCGTAACAACTCCGTTATTATGATTCGGGTCAAAAAATTGTATAGAGCCAATTCTATTGAAAAAAAAAATGTTCTATGAATTTTTTTATATACATTGTTTCTGAATCTTAATTATTAAAGAAGATATTTGGGTTTTTTAGTTTTCAGCCTTCAGTAAACCCCCACTCTTACTCATGCCATATTAATAATAAGCTATTATATCATGAACTACTTTATTCTAAGCTTAAACACCAAGTATTGGTCTTATTGAACTTTTAATTTTTTGAGGTAAATCAAAATAAGTTGGAAATATGCTTAGTTAAAGCAGCCACTGCGTGACGGACTTTTTTAGCATTTCTGGATTCCCTGTTAAGTTTACGAATGCTAAGGCGAAATACTATTTCAAGTGGAATGGCCATATAACATGATGTCCTTAAACGATTACGTTAAATCGCTTTTACGACAATCATGTTTCTCCCATAGTAATGAGTCAATGTATGTAATCATGGAATTATATGCTGGTTTTAAAGCGTATAATGTTTTATTTTTAAATGCCCTTGAGTTCAAGCACAATAACTGAAATAATTCCTTTAATATGTAACGTACAGCTAAATGTTTTTATATACGGAATAGCAAGGTTTCAAGCGAAATGCAATAGGTTAAAATAATTAACTTGAAAATTATCTTGAAATTATTTCTATCTCTATTGTATCCTGTAATATCGGAAAATGTAAATAATAAACGCAGAGCTGAATAATGATTGTTAAATGGAACGCTGTTTTATAGGACAAAACAAAGACCTGTTTTCCGCCGGCATTATTATGGTATCTCTTGTCCTATTTTATTACCCGGAAAGCTTATTAAAGTTTAACCATTTCAGTGGTTAGAGATAATTAATCTACTGGCTAATTTTGTTTCGAGAGAATATTGTTCTAGTGACAGAGGAATGATTAATGGTTATTCTTCGCATTTGGTGTTTAAATTAATCTACTTTAAACGTAAATGTAATATATTATTAAGGGTCGTTCATCGCATTATTTTCAGGAGCAATAGTGAAGCTGATATAAATATAATACCTTTGGTCTGAAGGTAAGATCGAAAATAAATGTTCTTTAATATGCTTTCTTTTTTTTTTGTAAAGTGTATACTGAATTAGAAAATTCATATCCAAATAAAATAATTAATTCATAGATTATAATTTAATTAATTCAAGTAAATAGAATAAATAATATAATAAATTGGTTCATATTAATTTATTTTGCACTAGCAACACGGAAAACTGTTGTATAATTAAAATAATTATAATATAACCAATATTTCCGGAGCGACGTATCGTTTTAATGGGAAACAAATTGAAATTTCTCAATTTGAAAAGGACTTCATTAGAAAGCAGTTCTAACATATACGTGAGTATTTATACCTACCTATCTATATATTTATATATCTATCTATTTATCTATTTATACATAAATACACACACACACACACACACACATATATATTAACGAACTCGATCTTTCTTTTTACATAAGACGATTGAATAAAAAATTGCGTTGTATATATATATATATATATATATATATATATATATATATATATATATAACGCAATTTTTGTTTGATCGTTACAAAACTTGATATTCAATCGTTTTATGTAAAAAGAAAGATCAAGTTCGTTATTCGGACCATTGGGGGGAGGGGGTTTAGAGGGGGTGAATTTCGAAAATAAAGCCCCCCCCCCCCCGCTACTCCCATTCTAAATACTTCGCACTTAATAAAACCAAGACTTCAAATTAATTATACATAACCGACAATTCATATTTTAGGAGGAAGAAGAAGGTATTTATGGATATCCAGAAGGGCAGGCAGACTAGTGTGGCAGGAAATACTGAAAGAATAAAGAAAATTTGTTATATACCATATTGTACATCAATTTGAGCCATTAGTAACTAATGACAGCTCTATCTGCTAACTCAGGCCCAAGGAAGAGAGAATCGAACTTCATCATTTTTAACTCATTGGCACTAGACCATGAAGTTAACAAATATACCGAGTAAAAGTTTCTGTTATATTGTTAAGTGTTTGTTAAGGTCCTATTCTGTGTGTAATTTTTTTTAATATTAATCCATCCTGCCAAGCCTATACGAATTTAAGCATATTGAATGTCACTGTTTTACCAGACTTGCAATACGGAAACGACCTTTTCTAAAATAATTGAAACTTGGAACATGGAAAAAAATCTTAGAGATAATAGTACATAAGTTTTTATTTTTTATATTATTCAACAATGAGATTGATAAAAACGAGTAAATTTTCTGCTGGTGAGTGCTGTGGCTGGTTTAGAATTAGTAAGAGAGTAGATTGTTGTTGAAATATCTAGGTATATCTAGGGAAATATAGGTCGGATCAATAATTGTATAGAACCAATCATATTGAAAATTGAATGGCCTATAAATATTGTTCTATACATATTTTCTGTACCATGAATATTAACCGAGAGATTTAGATTTTATAGTTCATTAAACCCACACTGATACTGATGTCATAAATAGTAAGATGTTATATTAGGAACCACTTTTTTACAACGTTAAACACAGTATTGCAACAAGTATTGCATTCATTGAACATTTTCTTTGTGAGATATATGCAAACACGTTCTGTTGTCCCCCCCTGTCTTTTGTTCTTGGATGACTACAATTTGAGTGATTGAGATAAAAATGATTCTTATTCATTATACATTACAGCACTAGCTATAGTAAATAGTTTTCAATAAAATTAGTATGCTACATTCAAATATATTTCATTAATTGTTTTTTCATTCCAGACTAGAATATTATTTCTATCTATCCATACATCTCTGGGAGGTAGGTTGACCTGTTTTTTTACAATTCAGACGTTTTCAGTTGAAAATATTATTAACTTGTAAATTGACAGAACTATTCCTCATTACCGTTTGTATTGGTTCACTTAATATTCAAGGAGATGTTAAGTGTTACCAGTATGCAGATTTATCTATTGTGAAACTTCACTTTGGAAAATTGTATAGTTTGCGCAGCCCCTGCATTCTATTGAAATCTATTTCTCAGGATTATTATCATCAAGTCAATGTTAAATGTTTTATTTTATTGTTATTGTTGTATATCGTGCCACTGGTGAAGTTAAGAACACTTTTTTGGAATCATAAATTTCCTTTTGGAACTGAAATTCTTTTAAATATTACTTAAATTGGCGATTTGCACAAGTAAACCAGTTCGTTCTGTATATTATTATAGCTAGTTGAATGGGATTAACTTTATTCTCTCAACCTGAGCACCGGTTTAACTTGATCCTCATAATATTATTTAAGTCCTTTGGAATGGTTTTATTGGGATCATAAAATAAAAATAAATAGAGCCTTTTCCATGAAAATAAATAGCCTTTTTATTGATGTCTATTCTTTGTTTTGACGTACACTATACGTTTACAACAAACAGATTAGATCTTTCTTCTTTATCTGTACAAGAATGTATTTAAGGGTATTTTTTAAATGGTTTATTGCAAAATGATGTGCGTGATTTTCGTCATATACTTGGAAAAATCGATGGTCATTAAAAGAAATATTTGTTAGTACAACTATGAAATGGAATCCAAAAGCTGATTTGTGCTAAGAGAAATCTTCTAAAATGAATCCATTACTTTTTTCTGTTAAAATAACGAATTCGATAAAAGATAGTTAATGAAATCAGTTTTTTGCAAGAAAACAAGTGATTAAAAAAGGGTTAATTCATTTCTATAAACATCAAATTAACCAAAATTTTATATATACGTTAAATTTAATTGTTAAAATATGCTTCCCATTCGAAACAATGAGGAAATTGTGTCCAATTAGCTTGTTTACGTCTCATATATATATATATATATATATATATATATATATATATATATATATATATATATATTCGTCTGTTAACGCTCTAGAGATCGAATGTTTCGTTTGATCGTTACCGAACTCGATATGTAATCGTTTTTCATAAAAAGAAAAATCAAGTCCGTTAATGTTTGAAATCAAGCCAGTGGAGGAGGGGGTTTAGAAGGGGTGTTTTGAAAAATACACAATATTTCCGTAACTATATTTAGGATCGAAAAGTTGAATAGAATCAATATTACTGAAAATTAAATATACTGTAAATATTGTTATATATATTTATTGTTTATTATCGAATATTAACCGAGATATATGCATTTTTCAGTTTCCAACCTTCAGAAAATCCCCCCTTCTACTCATGTCATATAAACAATATTCTGTTATACAATAAACCACTTTATTCGAAGCTTAAATACCAAAAATTGTATTGAAGAGACGTTTATTAAACGAGATACCTGCAAATATGTTCTGTTGATCCCCTTCCCCGTCTTAAGTTCTTGGATTACTAAAATTTGAGTGATTGACACGAAAATTATTTTGATTCCTTATTAATTACAGTACCAGATACAGTAAACTGTTTTTAATAAAATGAATGTGGTTTTTTCAAATTTATTTCAGTAATTGATTTTTCTTTCCAGTGAAGAATATGTTTATGTGCTGTTCAGCTCTGAGAGGTTGACAGACCTGTTTGTTTACAATTCAGACGCATTCCGTTAGGAGATTACTAATATTGACTGAATACTTTGTTCATATTACAACAAATAAAATAAGTGACCAAAACGAAGGCTAGGAATCCATACAACATTTCTTATTGCTTACCAGTTTCCTACGAAATATTGAATTTAGAAGACGGTTCCTTTTTTTTTTTTACTGTTCCTACCAGTTTTATAAAATTGTATACTTGCTCGGCGGCCTTTCTCAGAACCCTTAACTTCAAAAATTAGTAGAACGAAGCCTCTCAGATGTCAATTAATTAATTATTATCGGATTGTTTACTGAAAAACAATTTATATTTAACAAATTGTTCCAAGAACAAGTTTTTACAGATTTCCCTGGGGTCATACTCATGACACGACTTTCGAGAAATTGCCTCAAATGTCCATTGATCCTACCCAAGAGATGACGAAAATGAGGTCCGTTAACGCAGTCCCAATTTTTGATTGATCTTTACCAAACTCAATATTTAAAATTTTTATGTAAAAATAGAGAACAAGTTAAATCGGACCAGTGGAAGAGGGGGCGGGGGTTATGGGGGGTATTAAAGGGGGTGGGGGGTTAGAATTTTGAAAATGCTTAATTTCTCCGTTATTATGATTCCGATCAAAAAAATGTATAGAATCAATCTCATTGGAAAAGTAATGTTCTATAAACGTTCTTATATACATTGTTTCTCTATCTTGAATTATAACCGAGATATTTGAAGTTTTTAGTTTTCGGCCTTAAGTAAACCTCCACTTTTACTCATGACATATTAACTTATTACATTATACAACATATTATATTGTGTCATGAAGCAATTTATTTGAAGTCTAAATACAAAATATTGTTTTGATTGAACTTTTACGTTTTGAGGTAATTGCAAAAACGTGGGAATTTTACTTATTTAACGCAGCCCCTGCGTGACGGACTTTTTTTTTTATAACAGTACATATTGTAGCATATTTAATAATTAACATATTTATAAATTAAATGAAAACTTTTACACAATACAACGTGCGTCAGCTCTTTCTGGAATTTATTTTCTGACACTGCTTTCAATAGACGGTTTATGAGGTGTATAATCGCCGACACCTCATATGTAAGACGGTGGCAGGAATGAAATGGAATTAAGATATCAGATGAAGTAGAATTCCTATAGATCTCAAAGGAATGCTTGGATCTCTCTCTCCGAATCAAGCTACTTAATTCAGTTTACCATCGAATTCCCCAAAGCACTCTTCTCTAATAAAGGATTGTTTTTGTCTGGAGGATTTAACCTTTTTCTAATCTAATCCTCGTATAGACTTCCACCTGACAGACAATGATTCGAATACTATTTGTATTGTAATGTTTATATTTCATGCATCTTTGTGCTATACCCTTTTTCAAAAAGGAAATATAAATAAGGAATAATGGAAATAGTTTCTCCATGAATGAAAAATAATTCAGTTAACACATAGCTACATGTTTTTCAAATAATACGCTAATCATTATCATTTTAAATGCAGTTTTCACTTATTGTAATAGAAAAACTACTGAAATAAAATTACTAAGATAAGTGAAAATGAGACGATCTAAAGTACTTTCCATAGGATAAAGTTGATTCAAGTGGACTTCACAGAAAATCTATGTGACTTGGGAGTTCTCTAAGGTTTTTGATGTTGTTTGTAAATTCAGCTATGGAATTACTGAATTATAGGGAATCATAAATCAGATCATTAGGTGAAGATAGCCTTGAAAATTGACTAAACCTCTACTTTATAGTGAATGGATTTCAAACTATGAGTTTTTTGCGTAAGAACAAAAAAGTCCGTCACTTAGGGGACAATATAAGTATTTAGGCTTCAAATAAAGTGTTGCAATAACAGGTTAAAGCTATTATGACGAGAGTAGGGGTGGGGGTTTACTGAAGGCTAAAAATTAAAACAAGGCACATATCTCTTTTAATAATCAAGATTATGAGAAAACGTAAATGAAAAAAAAATAATTCATAGAACATTAAATTTGCAATAAGATTGGTTCTATTTACTTTTTCGATCCAACTTATAATAACGGAAATATTTAGAATTTTCGAAATTCCACCCTCTAAACCCCCCTTCCTACCTCTGGGTCAATTTCTGCCATTAACGAACTTGACTTTTCTTTTTACATTAAACGATTAAATATCCAGTTTGCTAACGATACAACTAAAATGGCGACCCCTAGAGCATTAACAGACAAATACACACACACGCACGGACGCACGCACGCACACACACACACATAAATAATTTTTAACGGACCTCATTTTTGTATCTCCTTGTTAGGATTGATGGATATATGACGATTTTTTTTCGAAAATCGCGTAATGAGTACGAAGTCAATAGCTGATTGTCCTCAAGGGGAATCTGCCAAAACGATATTTTGCTGTCAAAATGAAAACAGTTAGTGTAAATTCCCTCTGTGCCTCGCCTTTAACTTGAGGCTCATTGTAGACAAAATTGGCTTATGGCATTCTATCCCATGATGTGGAACCAACATTTCGGACATCAAAAGGCTGTGTTAATAGTTTGTGATGTCAGTAAATGTATGAACTCGTGTTTCCCAAACACACCAAGTGCACAATCCATAGCATTGTTACATCACTAGACATTCCATCAATGTGTTTCTTCGTGCAGAGAAATTCAATTTAGATAAAACCTTGTAGCATGATGAGAGTTCCAATTTATTCGGGGAGTGACACCTTCCCCCTCCCACTCCCGTTCATCGCGGAATATTGTTGGGAGAGAAAAGGCCCTGCATTCCAGTCTAGAAATGTTGTCCTCTCCCACTGGAATTGACTGGATGGAAAAGAACGAAAATTCATAACAAAGCTCCAGCCTTAAACAATGCAGTAAATTACGAAATAGGGCAAAAGCCAGAGCTTCGCTGGAATATTTAGAGAATTATTATTTGAATAGCTTTGCCTTTCTTCATTGATACTAATTTATTATTTAGAGTGCTTCAATGTTTATATTTTAAACTAATTCTAATTTCTGATTAAAAAATGTAAAACTTATGCACAAGTCCTTAAAACGTTTCTGAATGTATGTACGTGTGAATTACTTCTATATATTTACAATTTTAATATCCATGTTTCGTGTGAAAAAATGATAGTCATGTTATTTCACTTTTTTTTATGGAATTAATGTAAAAAGTAACATAAATAAAATGGAGATTGTGGTGAAAAAGCCTCCATTTTCAAATCATCAAAAATCTGTAAGGTTCTCTGCCAGATTCATACTAAGTGGAAATAATTGTCATTTACGATGGGGTGTAGTATACGAATGGAGAATCATATACGATATGATTTATTTGTTGAATATCTATATAAATAAAACTCTAAGGTTTGTCAGATTTTCTATTTAAATTTAGTATGGATAACTTTTTTTCACGTTGAGACTACGGGTATCAAAAGTGAAAATCACGCCTGGTCTGTCCACTCGTTTGCTACTCCATCACTCTAAAAAGACTCACGGATTTCTATGGATTTTTATATGTTTGACTGAACTATCCCAAGGTACAACGCAGGCTGTATGAGACTTCCAATTTTCAACTGGGAGGGGCGTTTACTTCGATGTGAAAATGCATTGCCCTCTATAACTTCGTTAATATTCGTTTCATCGAGAAAATGTAAAGAATGTATTGCATTTAGAACAGAATGTTCACTCCTAAAACTTTATTTAGTTTTACAAATTTCGAAGTCTTAACAGCCGGGCGCCAACCATTATTCGAGTTTTATGAAAATGCTTAAATATAACTGAAAAAAATGTTTTGAATATGAGTTAAGGGAATGGATATTGTTATCATGAGCTATTTAATACTTAGCTTCCAGCCTCAGGAGTGGAGGTTACTTGGAGGACAATATCTTTCTTACTGATTTTCTCTGAAAGACGTAGAGATTGCACTGCGTTGTGTCATTTCATTCTGGATAATCCTTCAAAAGTGCAACCATTATTTAGCGAGGGTAAACTAGATTTTTATAACATAGTGAATGATAATAAGTTCGTCAATATTCATTCCTTGCATCAAGCGAAAAAGAATATCACGGTAAAAACAAAGAAAACAATGGGCTAAGTCAGGGCATAGTTAACCAAATATTTTTATTTTGCCAGGAAACCATTATGAATTCAATTCGTCCTATTGTCAAATTTTAATTCAAGGGTATTAGAATTGAATGGCTATACAATTATTGTACATGTCACAGGACATTTTTGTTACGTGGTCAAAATAACAGGATGATTTCTTCCTAAGTACAGGATTTCATTAGAAACAGAAACTTATAACGTATTTGCAATTTATAAGTTTCTAGGATTTAAGATTTATAAGTTCAATGGGTTTAAGTTAATTTAAGTATTCCACTCTAAGAGCTTGACAATGAAGACGAGAGACAAGGTGAATAGTACACATGCGAACCGCCTGCCATTTCGAATTCCTTGAAAGTTCATGGAGCAGAATTCTCATTAAGCAACTGGCGAACTTTTCACATAAAATATGCATTCCCCCTGTGAGAGGAATTAAAGGCATGGGAGTTGACGATTTCTGATAAGCTGCAAAACTATGTTCTAGATTATGCTCGACGAGACAGGCATTACTATTGAAGATTAACTCTAAGTAACATAGAGCATCAGTGGTTTGATGAAATGGCCTTTCGTGGATTTTTGCTGGTTTGAGAACTAACCCTACTGGTTAGTCCGCATCAATTTAATGGAATTTTATCAACAATATCTTCTAAATATTTACCACGTTATTGACCTTGATGTGTAGGTCTTAAGTAACGGGGTTTTTATTTATTTTTTTAAATTCATATTTAAGAAAAAATGGTATAAATTCATCAGGAGGGTACAAACAAATGTATGCTGATATTACAAAATTAATGTCATATATAAAAATGTCTACATTGTTTCCATAATTTTCTGTTAGTATATATATGAGTGTGTGTGTATTCTAATTTTACATATAGAATATGAAGTTTTATGAGAATTTTGCAAAATATTTCCTCCTATTTTCATATTCAACCTGGAGTGAACCCCCCCCCCCCCCTTAACTTACTTTGCTAGGGCTAAATATCTCATGAACTGTTAAATGTTATTAACGCAGAGTCTTTAAGATGAGAGAATAGCAATTGCCAGAGCAACTCCAAAAACCATGTAAGAGCAGAAACAATGTATTGCCTAGGGCTAGTGTAGTGTGACAGGAGTATTAGAGATACGATGCTGAACACAGCTCACAAGTAAATTGACACTTGGAGTAGATGACGGTGATCACATTGACGCATTTCGTTCTGGTGTTAGGTAATGACTTCCTTTAGCTGCTTTATCCCCCTCACAAGTCATGGTCAAACAAAGTAGCACAAATGAATTAGGGATTAAAGCATGAAGCATATCTTTATATATATAATTCTACTGTACGTGTGTATGTCACTGGACTCCTCCTAAACGGCAGGACCGATTTGAATGAATATTGTTGTATGCGTTTGGGTGACGCCCTGGATGGTTTAGATTCACAAATCAGCCCGGTAGATGGAGCAGGAGTGGGGGGCGTAAGGGAGGCCTAAAATTAATAACAGCGATATTTCGCTTCCTGTTGGTTTTTAACAAATATGCACTAGTTAAAATTTGTTTATGTTGTTATTTACAGTAACTTTTGGTATATACACTTTCGTCGTATAACAAAGTATAAACGAGATATACATAAAAAATTATAGTGGGAGCCAACAATTGAACCGAAATTAACAAAGCTCTATATGTAAATTGGCATTAATTATTCCATGATTATAAGCTATATTAAATTTTTTAGGTTTGAACGGGAGTAGGGGTTATAAGGGAGGCCTGAATAAAAAATTCGCGATATTTCATTTTCTATTTTTTTTAAGCAAACGCGCAGATAACAATAGTTGTTTTTTTTATGTTTTTAAAAGTTTCTTTTGTTTTAAACATAATATTATTAAATTTAATATCCTGAATTCTTGAAATATCATGCAGGACAACGTCTTTCGGGTCCTCCAGTATAATATAGTAATATAATTAAATTACTTAAAACTATATTTAATTAAATTAATATATATATAATGGAACTATTTACATATGTTAAAAATTATTATAAAGGCCAGTGCATATGTGACGGTGAAGGATGCCAGTGAATGAGCTTCTTCTCGAAAGTAACCACCACAGCCCTAATAAAATACTATTTCATAATTGTAAATGTCAGAAAGATTTTCTGTTAAGAATTTCCCGAGAATGCATATTCAGGGTTTGTGGCAGATGCTAGTATCTATTCCAGTGTAATAACAGTAGTGCAATGCCAAAGTAAATCTTCATTTGCCGAATAACATTCATAATACTAGAAAAAAGTCAGTCACGCAGGGGCTGAGTTAACTAACCAGATTTCTCATTTACATTTATCACAAAAATTAAAAGTTCATTGAAAACAATAATTGGTATTTAGGCTTCAAATAATGTGCTTCATAATATAAGAGATTATTGTTAATTTAACATGAGTAAGAAGGGGGAGGGGTTATTGAAGCCCCAAAACTAAAATAAAAAAAGCAAATATCGTGGTTAGTAATCAAGATAGTGAATAAAGGTTCTTAACAATATTTATAGAACACTACACTTGCAGTACGATTGGTACTATACCATCGACGCATTATAACGGTGATAATGAGAATAATCGAAATTCCAGCCTCTAAATCCTTCCTCCCACAAATCGGATTTCAGACATTAACGAACTTATTCTTTACTTTTAATAATTTATTTAATGAGCTCCGCAACTAGGCGATGTCACTCAGTATTATTTATTTTCAATTCCTTAAATTAAAATGTTAAAATAAAGAAAAATGTTTTCATAATGATTAAAACATAGCATAAAATATAGCTATATATAAAACTAAGAAATAAAATAAAACTATGAAAAACTATAATTTTTGCGATACATCCTGGCTTGAGGATGATGGAAGTCTAAGGCACAAGTTTAAAAATGTATTATACAGCCTTGCTCGCAAAAAACACAAATACGAGTTAGTGGCATAATTTGATATAAAAATGTAGAGAGATGAGTTGGAGTAGGTGTGGTTAAAAGTTTGTTGTAAATGTTAATTGTCTTCAAGTGATTTGAGTGTATTTATATGTGGGCTACCTTCTGTTAATAGTTCGTGTAAGTCGTTGGGTAAGTTCAGATGTTCACGTAGTACTGTGTACAGTACTGTGTTACAGTGAGTGTTAGATAAAATGTTTAAATATAACGTTACGATCAAACAAAAATTGCGACCGCTAGAGCGTTTACAGACCTCATTTTCGTCATCTCCTGGGCCGGATCTATGGACATTTGAGGCAATTTTTCGAAAATAGTGTCATGAGTACAACCTCAATAGCTGATTTTCCTTAAGAAAAATTTGCTAAAATGTATTTTTGAAATAATGTGTTAAATATAAATTGTTTTTCAATAATACTGATAATAATTAATTTAGTGACACTTGAGAGGATTCCTTATGTTGATTTTTAAAGTTAAGAGAGTTCTGAGAAACGCCGTTGAACAAGTATACAATTTTAGAAAACTTGTCGGAATAGTAAAAAAAAAACAAGGAAATCTTATCTTATAATCTAAATTCAGTATTTTATAGGAAACTGGTAAGCAATAAGGATTTGACAATGTTGTATGGTTTCCTCGCCTTCTTTTTTGTCGCTTCTTTTATATGTTCTAATATGAAATTTCGTATATAGATAATCAAAATATAAGCTTTTCAAATCTATTTTTTAAAATATAAATACAGTTTTAAAAAACAGATGAGGTTTTTTACTGCTCAGTAAATTATATCTGAAGAAAAAGGGTCTACAATACTTAATCCGGTATCAGCAATAGACAAATTCTTAACACATTACATGCTTTGTGAATTTAAATTAGACGCTTTCAAACAAAACTAATATTGTAGGTAACGGATCTCTCTGTTACTTGTTCTCTAATAGCGGCGCTAAATTGATGAACATGAAACACGTTTATTGTTAAAAAAGTTTATAGAAAAAAAGTGGTGGTTTATTAAAAGTGGCCTATTGTCTATTATGTCATGGTTAAAACATATAAAAAGTTTAACGAGATAGTTGATATTCCTTTCGCCAAAGTCAATTGAGAGCAAACAATATATCATGAAACAATTAATTCTCCATACAAAATATCAAGGTAACGAAGTAGAAAAATATTAAACGACCACTTGAGTGTGATATAACTTCATTTCCAGTGGCTGTAATTTATAAAACCTACATTTGAGAATAAAGTTAAAAATAAATCCACCAAGGGAACTCGTAGTAATTTAGAAGTGGAATATATATGAAACATTTTTATTAGTTACTTGCTACAAAAGATTGTACGGATGGTTAAAGCTATGCAAATGAAAAATACGGCATTGCCGTATATGTAATACACTCCTAACACACAAACAACATTTCTTTCTCTTTCTCTCGCTTTCTCTATTTCTCATTTCCTCACTCCCATATACTGGCTCTCTTTCCTTCGCACTCTCAATTATAACTGTTTCCACGTGTTTTCATTTTACAAATAAAATATTTAAGCATTCTAGACAGTGAGACTTTTTTAACGTGTAAAAGGTATGTTCGTTAATAAATCCAGGAGTAGTTGGGTTGAAAAATGAGTATGTAAAATCATACACGTTTTTTTGGTGCAACATGAAATATTCCATGAACACATTTCTTGCACTACTCCATCCTCAATTAAACTTTGATAAGCTTACTGGGCAACATCCTTTCACCTATTCAGCAATCATGTTTTGAAGGAGTAAAAAACACACTGTCTTTCATCGGTATATTTGACATTCAGTATTTATGAAGAATTCACTACTATCTCAAATTCATACGTTTTAACTAAACGAAAACAATGCGTTGCTGGAGTTCAATTTTGTTAATTTTCAGTTTTAAGTGAAATACCAGACATTAAATATCATATATTATCTCTGTTAGTGACTTACTAGTTAGGAAAAACTATAGTGAATGAGAGTCTCTGACATCATCTGTGTGCACATTTAAGTGGAACTCCATTTGGATTTCCCCATAACCTTTCTTTTAGAACTATTACTATTTCTTTAAGATATGTTCACCATGTTTTGGCACAAATTACATTTTACCAAGAAGTTCCTTTTAGCAGATTTCCCTTAAGGGAAATCAGCTATTGAGGTCGTACTCATGACGCGAGTTTCGAAAAATTTCTTCAAATGTCCATCGATTCTACCCAGGAGATGACGAAAATGAGGTCCGTTCAAAATTATATATATATCTATATATATATATATATATTTGTCTGTTAACGCTCTAGCGGTCGCAATTTTCGTTTGATCGTTACCAAACTCGATATTTAAACGTTTTATGCAAAAATAAAGATCAAATTCGTTAATGGCTGAAATCGGATCAGTGGGAGGGGGGTTTAGAGGGGAGGATTTTCGAAAATTCAAAATATCTCCGTTACTATACGTCGGATCGAAAAATTATATAGTACCAATCTTATTGCAAATTAAATTTACTATAAATAATGCTATATACATTTATTATGTATCTTGAATATTAATATTAGTTTTCAGCTTCTGAGATGAGATCGGCTAACTTCGGGTCTAGTCGTGAGTTTCCATCAAGAGTTAGTTCGGGCCGTTCCCGTAACTGTTCGACTCTCTATTCTGAAATTTCTTTATTGTATAACTGCACGTGGGAAATCTGCTTAGTTTACGCAGCCCCTGCGTGACGGACTTTTTATAATTACGCATGTGTAATTTAGTGGGTTTATGCATCCCTTCCTCGATAATGTCATTGCCTTCCAATATAAATTGTTCAAAAATCCCATATTTCCACTACTATGGTTTCTACATCTTGTTCATCAGTGATTTATTTGGACTGTTTATTTGTGATGGTGGTAAGGTACGCACTCAGGGAAAACAGCTTCTTCTTTTGACTTTTACTTCTAGTTGGGTAATGCACCAGAATTGCCGCTATTTATTCAATCCAATGATTAATCTGTCAACCATTAGTTAGCTGAGTGCCCAGTGATTCTCTCCGTGCTAAAATATGTCATACCGAGAGACCAAAAATGTTATGCTTCTCCAAAATTAAGTACAATACATATTTGATCTCTTGCATTTTTGAGGCCCACTATCGTACTAGGATAGATAACTAGGATCCTAGTTAGTTGGAGACAAATATTAAGTCTATTCATTAGTCTCTCTTAGTGGCTTATTTGACTGTTGGCGCACGTGAAACTTAGGTAATTAATCGGATGAAAAGGAATAGGGTTTTAGAGAACTATACGTTTTATACACACCGGCCTAAGTAAAATCTTATTCATACTCTTCCGATTATTTCAGTGTTCCAATACATAAAAATATAATCCCAACTTTAAAATCACGGGCTTTTCGTATCTGCCAATTCCAGCTACATACTACATGATGATAAACTTTTGAACAGTGTTCTTCCATTATTGACAGACCGCATTTAGGAAGCCTTGATTTACCACGTGCTATTTATATAATTATAAAAAATACGTGGAGGTATGTAACTTTACTTGAAGTCATAACAAAAAGCCACAAGGACAGCGATTTCTATTTACTTGCCACAGTTTCCACCAATAGAGGGCTAATGGATTATGAAACTGGTTTTAAAAATCGACTAAAATTAATCTTCCGAAGAAATGATGTGGGGTTTAGATTCTGTATAAGCTACCACGATACAAGCATAAAAAAGTAGCAAAGGATTTCCAATGAATTAAATTTTAAAAAAATTCTGACAAATTAATTTTCTTTAAGCCAGAACTCTGTAGAAAGATTAACATAAAGTTTTTATTTTTATTGCCCTGGAATATTATTTGATTTCTTGATTTTTCCAGTGAATGTCGGTCTTATATAAGATAAAAAAAACGGTATTGCCAGCGTTAAGCAATATTTAATTCTTTCATCAGGGCCTATATCAAGAACAATCCGACAGTAACATATAGAACTTTAACAATGAACAAAACAGTAATGACCTTTTTTCTATGTTAGACTAAAATCTTCTTTAAACAACACTATTTATTTCCTTTATGTCTTCCTTTTTTCCACTCCTTGTCATTTCCCCATTAGCTGTAGCCCGTTATTCTGGTCATTTTAATTCTGCAATTGCTATCAATAAAAGTGCATTTTAAAAAGGCATTCACGCTTACTTTGTACTTAACTGGCGATACAGCTTTAATTCGAGCATATTTGTGACCAATATTTACCAGAGATATCTGAAATATTAACATTTTACTTGTTACTTTAGAATATTCTACCACAGCCTCAAAATAAAATGAAATATTTTCCCTAAAATATATATATTTTTTTTCTAAAGTCACCTGGAATTGCTTATAAGTCATTTCAAAGCAAAAATAATTACTCAGGCAAAAAGGGAATGATGCTTTTGACAGGGAAAGAGGACGATGAAAGAAAGTGTTGCAGTTTATTACAAAGTTAGTAGAGAAGCACTTAGATTACTTGTGGAGTAGAAGAAGTTATCGTCACCAAAAGGGCAAACAGTTTCATAGTATAGGCAAAAAGCTACATTCTTTGCCTAATTATTAATTATTTAGCGAAGAACTCATATAATAAAAACCCTAGACCCACCCCTGGCTACAATAGGGTGGCACCCTATAGATAACCCGTCCCATTTAACCACAGTATCAAAAAGGGGACATTAATAACAATAACAAAATTATGTATTTGCATTTCAGATTAGCAAATGAAAATGTAAAAAATGTAAAGAAAAGAGATTAATGTCTAATAGTCCCATAAAGTTTTATTAGAAAGCACAGAGTAATGTTTATAGTTGGCAATATTACTCTACTAGGACAACTCTGCTTAAGATTAAAACTATTTTATTGGAGTTGAAAAATTTCTTTTTCCGAAAATAATAAATTTTCAATATATTGGCCGACGTTACAGAAGAATTAAACTAACAGTACATTGTCTTGCTTTGAACAAATATAGAAAGTCCGTCACGCAGGGGCTGCGTAAACTAAACAGTTTCCCACTTGAAGTTTTACAATAGATAAGTCTACTTAATGGTAACAAACACAACACTGCCGTGAATATTAAGAGAATAACTACAAACGGTAATGAGAAATCATTCAGTCAGTTTTAAAACACACCCAACGGAAAGTGTCAGAATTGTAAACAAACAGGTCAGTCAACCTTTGAGAGCTGAACAGATAGACAAAAATATTCTAGACCGGGAGAAAAAAACAATTAATGAAATATATCTCGAAATAACTTATTAATTATATTGAAAAGTATTTGTTGTTGTTGTTGTTGTTGTATTGCTGTAATTTTAAATGGAGCAGAATAATTTTTATCTCAATCACTCAAATTTCATTAATCCAAGAACAAAAGAAGGAGTGGGGGGGGGTCAACAGAACGAATTTTCATATATCTCCAAAAGTAAAAGTTCATTGAAAACAATATTTGGTACCTTAGAAAGAAATAGTTAATGATATATCAGCCTATTATTAATATGACGTGAGTAGGAGTGGTGGTTTATTGGAAGCCAAAAACTATTAAAACCAAATATCTCGGTTAATATTGATTATAGAACAATATTTATAGATCTTTCAATTTGCAATAAGATTTAATGTATATAATTTTACGATCCGAGGTATTTCTGAAAATCCCCCCTCTAAACCCTCCTACCTCCCACTGGTCCAATTTCTGCAATTAACAAACTTTGATCTTTTTTTTTATATTTTTTTTCATAAAGCGTTTTAATATGGAGATTGGTATCGATTAAGAAAAATGACGACCGCGAGAGTGTCAACATATATATATATATATATATATATATATATATATATATATATATATTTTTTTTTTTTTTTTGAACGAACCTCATTTTCGTCATCTCCTGGGTAGAATCTATGGACATTTGAAGAAATTCCCTTCCTTTAATTAAAACATAGATTGGAGGGCAATTACTCATTTTAAAAAGCCAGTCAAGAAGGACATGCGTAAAATAAGCTGATTTTCTACTGTCAAGACTCTCTATTTCCTAATAAAAATCTAATTATTGGAAGTGGACGGTTAAAATCTTAACTGACGACGTCTTCATTATCATTATTGGCATGCAAGATAAGATGAGGTAAGATCTGTTGAAAGCAATATTGGTTATTTAGGTTGGAGTAAAGCGATTCATGAAATATTCCCTTATTGTTAAAGAGAGCTAACTAAAACTGGTGGCTTACCGATGGCTGAAAATTTAAAAATTAAGGAAAAGCGTATAGAAAAAAATTGATAGACAGTTAAATTTACAACAACATTGGTTATATATAATTTTTCCATTGGACTCATAGTAACGGAGATATTTTGAATGTTTAATTTTCTTCCCCTCTAAGCCCCTCCCTCTTGTCTGTTTTGCGCCAGTAACGAACTTGAGCTTTAGTTTTACATGAAACGCTTACATATCGAGTTTGGTAGCGATAAAAAAAAAAATGCGACCTCTAGAACAGTAGGATCGATGAACATTTTTCGAAAATGACGCCATGAGTACAATCTCAATAGCTGAATTTCCATAAGGGAAATCCGCTAAAACTCGACATCATAAGTAATAAATTCTAATTATGAAATAGAAATGTTTAAGTGATAAGCCTACCTTTCTTAGCCTGCTGATCTGTCTCCTCGGGAAGTGTGGCGCTGTTGCTGGGAACTACCTGGTACATTCAACAAGTTGCTATGTCACCCCCAACCCACTCCTCTCCTGCAACCTCTGCAACTGAAACAGAGATGCGAAATTTAAAAAAAAATAATAAAAAATCCATTAATTGACTACTTCGTCACGCTGATATAAAATGGTTCCCCTCAGCTTGTCAAGTCGATAGCCTTTTATATAACGATTTTAAAATTGAGGTGAGACTGCATCTTGGAAATTCGAATTCGATTAATTTATTAATGTTTTTTATTAATGTTCTTGATATTTAATATTTATGAATGACTAGTGTAACAATATACACGTTATTGAGGGGGGGGGGTCAGCGTGACTCATCATGTTTTGAAGAGTTGTTTACATTATTTCAATTAACTATTTCAGAATTCTAAACTTGACTTTTGTCTACTTCGTATAAATTGAAGTTGTCGTCTACGTGTATAAATCGAAACACTGTCCAGTAGGGCTGGTTCCCGCAGGGAGATAGACCATTATCTCCTTGTGTAAGGGAGACCAACAAGTCCAAACATACTAGGAAAAACGGGGTCAATAATATACTTAACTTGGGGTACCACAGTGCATCGTATATCAACAATCAAATATTGGATTTATTATGCGCGTATATATGATCAAGCTATTGTCAATTCTGTCTCAAACGGAATAGTTGAAATCTTTGAAAGTTTCCGATCCGTAACGATTGCCTCCTTGGAAAGATTTGACAATAGTTACACGTTGCGAGGCCAGATTCATGCCGTGACCAACAGAACCAGTAGCCAAAACAACAATCCAAAAAATTAAATTTGAACGAAATACGTACATACGTCACTTTGAAACTAGTAAAAATTTATTCAAGAGCGAGGAACAGACAATTCCGTTCAAAACTAAAAATTGCAATACTTACACTAAGAACACACATGCTAATGTATCACTGAGATCCTTTGAGACATTTTAAGAGATTGTACAGTGGTTATTTAGGCAAAAAAAAAAATATATCAATTTTTATGCAAATAATCCTTGCATGATCGGAAACGTAAAAAGTTTGTGACAGTGGGTTAGATAAGCAGATTTCCCACGAGCTGGTATACTACTCACTGATGATCCCAACAAACCATCTATTCTCTATTTCCCTGTAGTAAAAAGGCGACTTAATCAATAATTCAAATACCATAAAAAATATATGTATTTATTAACGTCCACTTTTTGTAACTAAGGCTAACGTGGACGGGTTATCAACAGGTTATCACCCTTTTCTAGCCAGGGTGGGACTAAGGATTTTATTTAATGAATTCCGTCACTAAATAAATTCCTATTGCCCAGGCGGGAGTCGAGCTCGCCACTCTAGGTTTACAAAGTTAGATAAACGTCAACGCTCTAACTCACATGGCCAACCTGAGCCCCGAAAATAAACATATACATAGAATAAACTTATTTAGTAAATTACTTTTGTAACAAGATTGGTTCAGTTCAAATTTTCGATCGGGCTTATTATGAGGGAGATATTTTGGATTATCCTCCTCTAAACCTCCTCCCACCAACTCGATTTCAGTCATGAACAAACAAGATCTCGACGAACGTTTAATTTGGGTATTGGATAAATATAATAAATATTTTTAGGGCAGAACTCATGTATTATCATAAGGGCTGAAATATTTATAACAGCTTGGATTACTTCTTCTTGAGGTGAATTCAATGACTTCTGAGAATCTGTTTTCTCTAAGTCAACAACAGTCTTATTAGAGTTAATGGCTCTTATACTATAGACCAGTTTGAAATCTTTAGCCGCCTTTATAAATGTGAGTTATCTGCTCAATTTATATATAATAATCCATCGTCTTGAGCTTATTTACAATAGAAGCATTCCGAAGAAAGTCTCTCGGGACAAGCTCATCAATAAACAGATTCAGAAAAGCAATTAATTCTAA
The DNA here is from genome assembly GCA_019009955.1 of Riptortus pedestris. Lineage (NCBI taxonomy): Eukaryota > Metazoa > Arthropoda > Insecta > Hemiptera > Alydidae > Riptortus > Riptortus pedestris. The sequence goes on from CM032231.1 coordinate 72,146,514, forward strand.
ACTTCGTTGTTAGAGGTTGAATGTTCAATTATTGGTTAGCATTTAATATTAACGGGATGCATTCCACAAACTCTCCCATTTTCCCTTCCGAGGACTCTATTAGATTGGCTATTCCTGGATTTGTTGTTAGCTGCTCTTAATTGGTCTACATCAAGAAATTCCTGCCATCGGAATTTCGTAATTTAAACTCCAGCTATGCGCTAATGAACAGACGGGCATAACACTCTAATAGTTACACTATAGCTAAAATATGTTTAATAATATTACTTGCTCCGATGATTAAAACCATTTATATTTAAAATGTTTCAGTCATTTAATGATTTGTAAGTGCTCTAAAATTATCGTCCAGATAAAAGTGCATATATATTTTTTAACTATCTAATACATATTTATTTTTCCAATTTTTAAAACACTGTAAATATTTTATTTATACATACCTTTCGTGGATTTTTTTAATTCTTGATTTGAACAGTTAGTTCTGATTGTTTTTTTAAAAAAATTGAATAACCAATAAATTAAAATGATCTAAAGTATGATTTTTTTTATCTTATACATTAATGCTCGTTTGGTTTAAACGTTCTTGTATTTGAATCATTAATTTTGTTTCTTATTAATTTATTTTCCTATTTACCTCTTAGATTTAGGTGGCACTAATGAGAATTTTTTTAAATCTAATTAAGATTTGCCATTTTAAGAGCTCACATGCCTTTAGACTGAGTCCCTTCATATGTTGCTAGCAGGAATTTAGTATTACACTAAATATATCCACAGCAACAACTGTACTAAGTACATTTTCTGTTTTCGGAGAAATGAATATATTTATTTGAAGTATATTAAATGTTTTTGTTTAGTCACAGCAAAAATGTTCAGTTGCTTATATCGTCTTATTTGCTATTGCTAGGGCATGCGCTGTTAACTTAAGTACCCTTGTAGGGTTAACCATTTAGGCTTGGTCATTTAAAACATTTCTTATATAACCATGAAGCTTGGAATATGGCCTTTTACATAATTTGTAAATGCAATGATTTAGCAAAAGTAATCAGCAAAGCAGAGATGGTTTTCAGAAATACAAATTTTTCAATATATATAAAGGAGGATATGTATATGTCGTATTTAGTTTATAAGGAAAAGACTTAAAAGTCACATATAAAGTTTCAGATAATAATAACCTCTTACCACATAAAATGTTTTATGAAAATGTTTATGTGGTAAGAGGTTATTATTATCTGAAACTTTATATGAGACTTTTAAGTCTTATATAAGGAACTGAAAATGTTTGTTGTGACTAAACTAAAAAAATTAATGTACTTCAAATAAATATATTTATTTCTTCCGAGAACGAATATGTACTTTCACAAAGGAGGAATAGTTTTCTCATAATTGTTAAAACCAATGGTGGAAAAGAAATGAGATTTGTTAATGTCACCGACAGCAGAAAACAATCTCAAAAATGTCTATAAAAGTCTTACTTGCAGACACACCATGTTATAAATAAGTGATATTTGAAAGTTGAAATATGTATATGTGAGTCAATAGAGGAAAGCGTTGCTGAAACGGATAACCTAGGAAAGCATATTTCCACGGAAATGGAGATTAACAAAATATATGAAGGTTCCAAATCCATCTAGGTGTAATTTTATGCTGTGCTTCACATCCCGTCTGCATCAAATTCTCTTTTACCCCTATATCTCCCGTCCTAAAATTTCATTTTGATAATCTGAGATTCACTTTTCTGTCTTCAATGCCCAATATAAATCGATTCCACCTCGATGCATATTTCTCTATATTACTTAAATTATATTAGGTTTTTCTAAATTTTATATTTCTATTTCCTCGACATCGAAATTCTTTATTTTTAATTGAGAAGCTTGTGTATATTTAACAGATGCGATATTATAAAGACTTCCGACCGTTTACTATTTTACGCACTCATATATAAAAACTTGTTGAGAGGTAATATTTCAAAAGAAGAACATTGGTTGGTAGATGATATGTATCAAGACAAAAAACCAGGCTTTCCATCCAGAAACAGGAAAGTCTGTCACGCAAGGGCTGTGCTAACTAAGCAGATTTCTCACGCAATGAAAAATTCAATGAGATAATTATTTGGTATTTGGGCTTCAAATAAATTGTTTCATAATATAACAGTGTGCCATATTGTTAAAATGACATGAGTAGGAGTGGGGGTTTTCTGAAAGCTGAAAGCTAAAAAATACACATACTTCCGTAATACTAAATATAGTAAATAAATGTATATAAGAATATTTATCGTATAATTTGCAATAAAATTGCTTCTATACAATGTTTCGGTCCGACGTATATTATCGGAGATATTTCAAATTTTCGAAATTCTCCCCTCTAAACAGCCCACTGGAACGACATCAGCAAATAACGAACTTGACCTTTAGTTTTGTATGAAAAGTTCATATATCGAGGTTGGTTACGATCAAATAAGAATTGCAACCACTAGAGCGGTAACAGATGGCTATATAAGTATGTGTGTGTGTGTGTCTATATATATATATTTATATACATACACTAGCGGACCCGACAGACGTTGTCCTGCATGCTATTTCAAGCGATTAGGGTATTAAATTTAATAATAATATGTTTAAAACAAAAGCTACTTTTAATAACACAAAAAACCATTTATCTGCACGTTTGTCTAAAAACAAATCTAAAATGAAATAACGCGAATTTTTTATTTAGGCTTCCCTTACAGCCCCCACTCCTGCTCCATCTGCCGGGCTGATTTGTGAATGTAAACCATCCAGGGCGTCACCCAAATGCATACAAAAAAATTAATTTAAATCGTTCAAGCCGTTTAGCAGTTCAGTGTCATACACACGTACAGTAGAATTTCATATATATATATATATATATATATATATATATATATATATATATATATATATATATATATAGAACGGTAGGATCGATGGATGTTTCCTCAAACACACTCATTCATGGACAAAAACGTTCTAGGACAATTGTTCAATTTAAAATTGAAGCGGCAATAAACTATACCAGCCCCATCTGTTAGGAACTAGACCAACCAAGGATGTCCCCTGAAGAGTGCTGACCTCTACAGCCTACTTTGTGAATACTACCAGAGAGGGAACCCTTGGGTTCAAAGTGCAGGAGATAAGAAGACAGGCTGGGACAGTAGTGTGAGTAGGACAGAGAAGAGAGTAGAGCCTCCCATGTGCAGTAGCAGTTTTAGCTTTTTCTCACACCCATTTCTTTAGAACTTCCAACATGAGTGAATAAAGGAAGGAGCATCCAGTGGGAGAACAGGATGGAGGAAGGAAGAGGGAGAACACCATAGCAGCATCCAGGACAGTATCACCATATCAACAGTATCCCTTGAAGTAATGTATATACTAACTCACTAACACATATATGCCCTGCAATAGCCCATCCCGCAATATCTTGTAATTATTCAACATAGAAATACATAGCTTGGTCTGATTTGGGCCGGATATCTTGTAATTATTCAATATACTGTTAATGGTAATAACCGTTTTATAAATCATGGTCCTCCGGTATCAAATCACACATACAAAATTTACATGAACCAGCACCTCTCTCTTAAAATATTTACAAGCCGTTAGCGGGTAAGGCCGAAGGGCTTGTAAATACATAGTTTGTTCCTCCGGGCCGGATATAATTTGTTAACTCCCGGCAGAATAAATATCTTTATTTTATTGTCTAAATTTACATTATTTCCATCATTCAACTATCACATGTCTCTAAATTTCATCAATAATAATTCTAAAAATTATTTTAAAATCGAGTCATAGTACGACCTCAATAGCTTATTTCCCTTAAGGGAAATCTGCTAATATTCAAACGTGACAAGCACGAGCAAGAGTGGTTAACAATGTTGTATGACATTCCGCGATGGTTGCTCTTTTCTTATTACATGCTTATTATTCGTATTGCACTTCTTTCATAACAATTCAATACATAACTGGTTAACATATTCTAATGAGAAAGAAAAAGTATGAGTATTTGTTTTTTTTTTTTTTTTTAGTAAATTATGATTTTAGAACTCCATGGGTAGCCTTAAGAATTAAAGTGATGATCTTAACTAACTTGGCAAACCTAGATTCATGGGCACGATTCCCACATGGGCAATAGAAATTTATTTAGTGAGGAATCCCCAGTCTCAACTTTATTGGACAGAATGATAACCTGTAGGTAACCCATCTCGATTAACCCCAGTAGCACAAACTGGACAGTTATAAGACACAGTAAAAAGTATGTTTTCCAGGTAACTGCAATTTTTTTTTATCATATTCGAAAAAAGTAACTGCATAACAACCATATAATGCATAAGATGTAGCACACAAAAAATAAATCCCGTGCCATAGAGTTATTATCGCATAGGAAACTTCAGAAAACGAGAGTATGTCGTTTCTAATATTTATTTAGTAACATAAACAAAATGCAATTGCAATACAAGTGTTCCTTTGAAGTCAGTTAAGATGCGTTCAGTTGGAAGGCTTCCCAAGGCAACGTGAAGCCTTATGTTCACGTGTGAAGCTGCTCAATCAATATTAGTACGTTTATTTAATAATGCTCCACATTTTTGTAGCAGCAAACATGCAATGATTACTAGAATATGGAGTTGTTTTGTTTTACAAATCATCAATCAATGCAGATATTACAAAATTAATTAGTTTCATTAATAAGTAGAATTAACGTCCTGTGAGTTTTTTGTTCCTGAATGAGTTAAAGGTATTGTTCATCAAGATTGGCAACATGACTGGTAATAGACAGAAAACAAACTTGGACAAATTGAACCTGCAATTCAAACTTGGGGATGTTCCTATAGAATTTTCTTAAAGAAATTAAAATATTAAGAACGAAAAATCGTGGTTTCCTACGGCGGGGAAGTATTTAGTTACTGTTAAGTTCCCATTAATTTAACCCTGAGTATGCTCAGACATCAAAATTTCTGATAATCGATCTCAAAAGTAATACGTATTAAAACATTTTATATAAGGTGGAGGAGTTGAAATTAAATCTCGTGAATATATTTGCTATTAAGCGTCCCGACAAATAATATTATGTGAACGGTCTTTTTGATCATGTTTTGCATTCTTCGAAAACTTTTCTTATAAATGTTTCTGTAAATCGAATAAGAACAGAGCATTTATTCATCTTTAACATTCAGTGAACACCCTCACCTTATTACATTTTGTTCTCTATAAGCAGATCAATTTATTCCGGAAATTGTTCTACTTACCTGAAATACCGCTTCGTCTTTTTTTATAAATACACACATAATGTCTGCAATGTATATGTAACTGTTGTGAAACGGTTTTTATTTTAGTGAATTTTCAGATAATCTCGTTTTACTAAACATTAATAGGGTGAATAAAATTTATTCATGAATATTAAGCTAAGTTAAGCCCAATGGGCTTTAAATGTGCCTCATGGAATGCTTTTACCTCCCTCGGAGAGGTGATTAGAGAACAATACTGGATGATCAGTGATTAATAACGGACTTAATGGCTACAAGTAAAATTAGAATGTTGTTGATTGATTGAGCTCTTATTTATCAAGTGCTAATGCTCCTATCTGGAATTATCAAGATGGCCTGAAACCCTCCGAATCCTTTTAAAATCAGCCGGGGGGCTTTAATTTAAAACGAGAGAGTGCAATTTGGATAAGCTCGTTATCATCATTATGGCTGAAGAAGCTTGAAGAATTACAGAATTGATTTTTAGATTCATTCACTTTGGACCCTTTATTCAATTTTATGTCCACCTACCAGGCTTCTGATGCATTTATATAAGTTGCGCTCATTACCATAATCCCGAATAAGGGGAATTCGAGCAAGGCCGAAAACTCGGTGATAATAATGTTAGTAATATCATCGTATCATTAACCTTACAGTGCAGACTTTTGTGTTCGGCCCAAAACTTGCATAAACAACGGGTCATTCATTATACCATATTATTAACCTTATTTTTATTATTTATTAACGTCCACTTTTTGCAACTCAAGCTCATTGGGACGGGTTATCTACAAGTTACCACCCTTTTCTAGCCAGGGTGGGGTTTTAGGATGTTATTTAATGAATTTCGTCACCAAATAATTTCCTTTGCCCAGGCGAGAATCGAACTCGCCACTCTAGGTTTGCCATGTTAGATTAACGTCAACGTTTTAACTTGCAAAGTATTTACCTTAATGTACTGTAGACTTTAGTGTTCAGCCCAAATCTGCATCCACAACGGGCCACAATACCATATTATTTACCTTAATGTACGGTAGACTTTATTGTTCAGCCAAATCTGCATAAACAACGAGTCACAATACCATATTATTTACCTTAATGTACGGTAGACTTTAGTGTTCAGCCCAAAACTTCCATAAACAACGGGTCACAATACCATATTATTTACCTTAATGTACGGTAGACTTTAGTGTTCAGCCCAAATCTGCATAAACAACGGGTCACAATACCATATTATTTACCTTAATGTACGGTAGACTTTAGTGTTCAGCCCAAATCTGCATAAACAACGGGTCACAATACCATATTATTTACCTTAATGTACGGTAGACTTTAGTGTTCAGCCCAAATCTGCATAAATAACGAGTCACAATACCATATTATTTACCTTAATGTACGGTAGACTTTAGTGTTCAGCCCAAAACTTCCATAAACAACGGGTCACAATACCATATTATTTACCTTAATGTACGGTAGACTTTAGTGTTCAGCCCAAATCTGCATAAACAACGGGTCACAATACCATATTATTTACCTTAATGTACGGTAGACTTTAGTGTTCAGCCCAAATCTGCATAAACAACGGGTCACAATACCATATTATTTACCTTAATGTACGGTAGACTTTAGTGTTCAGCCCAAATCTGCATAAACAACGGGTCACAATACCATATTATTTACCTTAATGTACGGTAGACTTTAGTGTTCAGCCCAAATCTGCATAAACAACGGGTCACAATACCATATTATTTACCTTAATGTACGGTAGACTTTATTGTTCAGCCAAATCTGCATAAACAACGGGTCACAATACCATATTATTTACCTTAATGTACGGTAGACTTTAGTGTTCAGCCCAAATCTGCATAAACAACGGGTCACAATACCATATTATTTACCTTAATGTACGGTAGACTTTAGTGTTCAGCCCAAATCTGCATAAACAACGGGTCACAATACCATATTATTTACCTTAATGTACGGTAGACTTTAGTGTTCAGCCCAAATCTGCATAAACAACGGGTCACAATGCCATATTATTTATCTTGATGTACGGTAGACTTTAGTGTTCAGCCCAAATCTGCATAAACAACGGGTCACAATACCATATTATAAACCTTAATGTGCTGTAGACATTTGATTTCGTCCTAAATCTGCACCCACAACGGGTCACAATACCGTATAATAAACCTTAGAGTGCAGCATTTTTTTTACATCCTCCCTCCACCAAAATCTGTATATACACGTACTTTGGTTGGAACACATTTCCACGCAATCATTAATTTAAAAAGCCCGTCACGCAGGGGCTGCGTAAACTAAACAGATTTCCCACGTGAAGTTTTATAATAGAGAAATTTCACGAGAGTCGAATAGTTACGAAAACGGCCGAACTAGCTTTTGGCGGGAAACTCATTCTCGTCCGTTATCCGCCCACATTTAACAGAAATGCAACTATCTCGGTTGATATTGAAGATAGATAATAATAACAATTTTTATATTATATTTAATTTGCAATAAGATTGATTATTAATTATTTAACAGTACTGTTTGTACTTGACTTACTTTCTTTCTATTAAGTCCGTGTTCAATGAATCCACCTGTTGCTTGATTCCATAATTGAACTGATAATGTAACAGCGATACCAAAGGTAGGGTTATATTACTGTGAAAGGTGATCTTCACCACTTACACAATAACCTTCATATTTGGTTTGTTTTCCACCTAGATAACTTTGTACAATATTGAGCCATATTTAATTTTGATGGACAGAGAAGCAAAAATAATCGATCCTAATATGTTCTAAGTAGCTTATTATGATTATTGATGATATTTCACTTTTGACCTTTTAAATATTGATAGTATGAAGTATAGCTGCTAGAAAAAAATGGATTAGAGAATCCTTAGCTTTCGTTTAATTGTAAAAAGGAAAACTCCTTGAAACGATTATTTGATAGCTAAAAAATATGAATTTTATATCGTCTGGGATTGTTCAGTTCAGTCTAAAAGTAAGTACAAGAAGATATCGCTTTGAGGTCTGAACTTAAAAGAGGGAGGTAATAACTTGAAAACAGTCAAGATAAGCTATTAAAATGTTTAATAAACTTATACGACAATCGTGAAAAAAATATTAATCTCTGAAGGTTTTGAATTCAGATCAATGGAAGTTATGGCATTTATATCGAAATTATGAAAATCATTTTGAGAGGTTCCTGTAATTCATATATCTTAATTTATTAGAGGACAAACCCTTAATTATATATATATATATATATATATATATATATATATATATATATATATATATCAAAATCAATAATTTCTAACAGAGAATTTCTGGTGACATTATTTATTCATTTATTGCAGCATCCTCTATAAATATTTAGCCTATACCTGCCGATTCTCTTCCTGCTCATGTTTTGTTGGCCAACATTTGCTAAGTGTGAAATAGCATTAGCAGTTTTAAATATATGCAGGTATTAGAGAGTATTGGTTATAATATTTTATGCTCATAGTCATTGAAATGTAGATAATGGTTTAAATTTAAAGATGGCATTGCCACATATGTTTATTTATTAATAATAGATGTGATATTATGTTTGGTTATTTATTTTAGATTTGATTTATTAACGCTGGACAGTTCAATAGTCCAGGTAGAGATGGAAATTTAGTTTCTTGTATTCATTTTCCCATCACGTAGACTATCTAACTCAATTTCATTTCTAACTCATTCTCAGGCGATTTAAAAAAAAAAAAAAGTGCAGCAAACAATGTCGGTCTTGTTTTTATGATGCGAATATGATATGATAATATCTATTAAATAACAAAGGATCACAGCTGTGGGATAAAAACTAATTTGATAGATATTATCATAATTTAATAGTCAAATTTATAGCTGAAACATAATGAAATTACTTGGCCACACCATCAATTCCAATCCACTTCTTTAGCCCATGTTACAGCATTAATTCTTCAGCAACAATTCAGCATGTTGCTGGGAAACACCTAGTGGGCGTATTCCGATCGAGCACACCAGGCTGTTGTAATTCATTAGCCGTTCAAGATTTACTCTCTCTATTATCCAACCAAGGGCACTTACTGAGATTTCCTACCTCGTCAATAGATCCTATTAGGTCTTAGCCCTTTCCAGATAATTAATACTACTAGAGCTGAACGGAGTTCTATTCATCCTTCCAAAAAGGGTTGTTGTGGCACGGGTCCAGTCTGAACCATACCACCTGATCATGGTCCATGTTCATATTAAACTTTCTACAGAAATATAACCTAAACGAATATAAAGCCGTCAATTTGAGTGATTTGGGGCAAGAGGAGGTGCTATCACTAGTGCTTCTTGCAATGCTTGAGCCGTGCTTAATAGCCTGGAAACTGGATGCATTACAACCATCTGCATCGGGTAACAAGCTTATACGACGAGGGTGACTCTGGAAAGCACTTGTAATGTCAAAAAAGGAGTTGGTACATTTGGGGGGATATGAGATTACTACTGATTCGAGATTAGGAGGTAAATGATCCCTCATCACTGAAGAAGTGAGAATTCAAAGAATTAGGAAAACCCTTGGCTAGAATACATTATTCAGTAAGCTTGCACAATACGTGACAACCCGTTGATCACTACTAGAAATACTGCATTATTGGTTTGTGCAATAGAAGAGTATTCAGGGGCAGAAGGAGATCTAGAGCTCAAAATAAATTGAAAAAAGACCAAACATATGAGAACCTCTAGATGAAACTGGAATAACGGTGGCCCTGTCGAAATTGTGCATTTCCTAGTTCTAGTACCTTAGAGAAGGGATAGTTACGGAAGCCAAAAGTGCGGAAGGCAATGGAAAGATTTGCAGCCATAAGAGTAGCAACACAAATGTAAAGCAATGCTTGTTTTTTTTATTTTTTGTAAGGTCATGGTCTTTGATATAAAGTGGACCTGGAGTCCCGCAGGCTGCTCAGGAAAATGTTGAGTGTAACACCTGCTTTGGATGTTGAGTGTAATCCAAGCATTGGATGTGCAACTGGAGGATCCTCACTACAAACCGAATAGACTGGTGTAAAATGATGGCAAATTCCTTGTGGGGCAGTAGCGCAGTTATTTCTCATTCCACTTACTTATATTAATTTCATGTATGGTCTTTATATATATATATATATATATATATATATATATATATATATATATATATATATATATATATTATAAATAATACACATCGTTCCCTGTATATTACATTTAACAATTTTTTACTCCTGTACTATTTATTTTTTTCAGTTGTTATAATCTTTCATTTATTATTCCATTATGACAGGTTTGGGGAAGACTACTATGCCTATGACCTAGTCTTTTCTGTCAGTGGTCTAAATTATCATCTAACATTGAGAAGATTAGATAATTATTTAAAAATATCAAAACGTTACGTTTTGCAGACAATAATACACCCTGAGTTTGCTGGTATTCTAAAATAACTTTCACATGGACAAGTTGCCTTTATTATATACGGACGCATGTATACACACATGCACACACACACACACCATTTTTACGTATTTTACCTTCTTTTTTTTTAAATCGAAGATTTCACCATTTTTTAACGTATTTTACCTGTTTTTTTTTGTTTTTTTAAATTGCATATTTCACTATTTTAAATTAATTTTACTTGCTAAATTATTAAAATCGTGCATTACACCACTTAAAAAAAGTAAATCGACTAATTTGATTGGGAATTTCTATTTTCGCCAAATAATCGGTAAAAATCTTATTCTTTTCGCTTCGCCGTAGTACGGCGAGTTTTTGTGGCGATGCTGTTGGCCCAGGGCCAAGAGGGCGAAAGCTAAGCCCCCTTGCTGGCGTAAGCTAGTATATATATATATATATATATATATATATATACGTGTATATAAAACCTTGAATAATGAACACTATAATTTCGCCTTACTCGATAGTGGGAGCACTTAGGCTAATTATTTTCTTCACATAGATGAGTAGCCTTTGATTTTGTGTGTGTGTGTGTGTATGTGTGCGCGCGTGTGGGTATATATATATATATATGTATATATAAAAACCTTTAATACATGGCACTATAATTTCTCCTCGCTCAATAGTGAGAGCACTTAGACTAATTGATTTCCTTCACATCTTGGAGGATTCGCGAGTTACTTGTTGTTTCATTTTCTGAATCTGAAAACGGGTAGAATGTTGGAGAGGCTTTGTTTATAAGCTCATTGTCGTCTTGACAAATAGCACCCCAGAGTGGGCGCCTAATGCACAACAGTATTATTTCACCGGCGTTTTGCTTAGCAGTGAAAAATACAAAAACGTTTTGAATTTGAGACTTCTGAATGAACAGTTACAAGGTTGGTTGCAGTGGAACATAATTTTTGTTGATGACGTTGACATGGGATACTATTACACAACACTGGATATTTCAAAGACTATCATTATGTTTTATTCAATAATGCATCATACCATCAATAATACGTGTTTAAGAAAATATTTTGAAGAATATTTAAATACTTTTCATTTAATAGCATTTTTTTCGTTTTTAGACGTCAGTGAGGCCGCATTCCTTTACAGCCTATTCCTTTTTCAAATGGGTGTAACAATAATTTTCACATCTTTATCATTCAAATTTCCATTATCGCTAAACTAATCTAACTAAAGAGATTAGACTTTTAGATTATTTCATTAAAGGTGGTTGCACATGATATATAATAATGTTTGGCATAAAACGGAAGATCATGTTCGCCGGTGGTCTAAAACGTACCAACAGCAGATTAGAGAAAGAGGTAGTACGGAACACATATACTGAAAATTGTTTTCAAAATCAGACGTAGAGTAGGATTTTAAAGGAGTGAAATTAGAAAGTCTGAAAATACCTCAATTACACTATATTATATAGAAAAACTCAGGTAAGAAAATAAAGGCCTCGTTCCTTCACAATAGTTTAATCTGTGCAACAGAGCGCTTGTAGAGCATACGCTCCATCTTCAGTGCCCTGCTGGCAAACAATAACCATTAAAAACGACGTATGATATGACATTAAATTAAAAAATAATAAATATATGTACAGATTGAATGTCAATAGTTAGAACATAAAATTTAAGAAAACAAATTAGTGCCCCAGTGTATATATATGAAGATGAAACAGTAGCTTCTCCAACGTGTGTTCCTTCACTTTTTGTTGTTTTTTATTAAACAAATTTTAATTTGACTATTTGGTTTTTACTACTTATCCTGTTTTATACTTTTTAACTGTAAATATTCACTTTTTATTATTTTTTTATTTTGTATATATATTAAAATTGTTTGTTGTATTTGCCTGGTATGCTTTTAATTTTGATCTGTAAAAATAATTGTCTTCATATATATTCACTGGGCCACTGATTGGCATTCTTAAGTTTTATGTTCTAACTATTGACATTCTTATATTCATTGATTTATGTTCTAAATACATATATTCATTATTTTTTAATTTAATGACATCTTATACGACGTTTTAATAGTTAATGTTTGCCAGCAGGGCACTGATGATGGAGCGTATGCTCTGAAAACCCTCTGTCGTTCAAATTAAACTACTGTGGAGGAACGAGAGCTTCATTTTCTTACCTGAGATAATAATTCCTTCACCATCCAGCACCTCAAAAATGGACATATAAAAAATTTTATTGCGAGAAATAATTCGTTCCCTGAACATTGTCTCTAATTAACATTACAGGTGATTACTTCATTTCTTTCTGTTTTTAGGCTTCAGACAACTCATATCCCCATTCATCAACTTTTGTATGAATTATTCCTTATGTCCAACTAAAATTTTAAGAACTCATAATATTGGATTCGTAATGAGGATGTACAGAGAATAGAATGTTTCCTTACAGTATGTGAGAAGGTGCAGTGTTTACTCAGTCCTTAGTTACTCTTAATTCCATTGCTGTAAAAAGAAGAAATAAATGTAAAAAAGAAAAGAAAGGTTGTCTATTGTTCCGTTGGATTTAGAAAATCGATAACATTCTGAGTTTAGAGCTTTTAACATTTCCAGATTTCCCAAATTCATAACTTCGAACTTATAGTTTCATTTCACAACTGTTTTCATAAACAACTGAATTGGTTGTTTCACAATCTATGTCTAGCAAATCCTTTATTTCTTTGACTTTTAGGACGGAATAGTCAGACTGAAAATAACTAATAATTAAAATATTTAGTTCTGTCAGTAAGTAACCAGTGTGTAATTTTTGAAGTTCCTTTTCTTTTGATTTTATGGACCAGTTACTGCTGTAAAGTGCTAATTTTTTTCCACATGACGTCAGATTAAATTATATTATTTTACCATCTTTTGAACATTAATAATTAATCTGTGTCCCTTTGAAGCCAAAAGCTTTCATGGGGCTCCCGTTCGCTTTGACTATGCCGTCACAAGACACTACTTATGTTGTGGTTTTGAATGCTTTGCTCTAAGCCGTTGAACTACACAGACCACCACAATCTGTTTTCAGCATGTTTCGTTACATCCTCTACAGAAGGCTATTATCAGAACTGAATATGAGAAGTGACTTTCATTGCCTGGCAGATTATGAGAAATGTTTTAGATCTTCTCTCTTTATAGAAATTATTTTAGTATGATGTTGTTTCGGTCCTCAATTTAATAAAACTTATATTCTACCCTATTACATTCCTCCCTCAGAGCTCAGTTCTTTTCAGGTATCTGTTATAGACCTGTATATTGTAAGGGTAGCAGGACCTTGTCCATTTTATATATATATATATATATTATTACTTACATTAGTACTCTCTTAAAGCATCAGAACTATCCTTTTTAGAATCGGACAGGCCTAATACTCTCTTAGGCTATCGGAACTATCTGTTTCTGTTTGAAACTTTATTCTATTAGAAGAAAAGAAATATGCAAAAAAATAGCGAAGTATTCAGAGAAATTGCGCTTAATACAAGATTCGTTCTTCTCACATTCGAAAACGATCCCAACTATTTATTTTGAAACATTGATATAGAATAAAATTTAAAAAAAGTTCGTCAGGCAGGGGCTGCGTAAACTAAGCCGATTTCCCACGTGAAGTAAAGAAATCTGCCCAATAACAACTGTAGTAGTAAGGGATCTCTAAACTTATTCACGAGGAACGAGCAGTTACGGAAACGGCCACCAGAGCTCTCGGCGGAAACTACCAAACAGCTGACTCCTGTCCACCACACAAAGAATACAAATGCAAATATCTCGGTTAATATTGAAGATACAGATTAAATGTATAGAATAATATTTATAGTAAATGTAATTTGCAATAAGATTGATTCTATACACTTTTTTGATCCGACGCATAATAACGGAGATATTTCGAATTTTCAAAAATCCCCCCTCTAAACCCCCCTCCCACTGGTCCGATTTCAGCCATTAACGAACTTCCTTTTTACATAAAACGATTAAATTACGAGTTTGGTAACGATCAAACAAAAATTGCGACCGCTAGAGCGTTAACAGACAAATATATATATATATATATATATATATATATATATATATATATATATAAAATTTTGAACGGACCTCATTTTCGTCATCTCCTGGGTAGGATCGATGGCCATTTTTTTCAAAAATCGCGTCATGAGTACGACCTCAATAGCTGATTTCCCTTAAGGGAAATCTGCTAAAAACGAGTCTGAAAGCGTGCACTTCAGCTCTGAAATTTCTTATTTTATACAAAATTTACTACATGCCTGGAACAAAAAGGAAAACAGATCTTGTTTCGGGAATCGCCTTCCTGATGAACGCTGCCTTGCTTTCACTTCTCTAACTCCGCCGTTTATTATTGCATTTTCCCGTGGGTTCCGCGCTTGGAAACTCAATTGCACGGAGTTTTATTTCCCTCATAAATATTGCCAATTTTCTATTTACCATGTTCGTAAAGCTGTCACGCTTTAATCTGAGCCGAAGCTATACCAGGTGGTGAGAACTTTTGGCTCACATTTATCCCTTTCTCCTTCCTGATTCCAGCATATTTGTCTCTGCCAAGAATATGATATACAGAACTCACATCTTCACAGATTATATCCGTCATTGGAAAACGTCATGTGAAACAACCACCGCGCTATGAGGGCACCCTCTGGTGAGTTTTGTCTGTACCACTATTAATGATAACTGAAAAATTTTGTTTCGTTTAATAACTCTTACTGTGGTCAAACAAAGTTGCAGAATTTGTGACTACATCGTCAGCCGACATCAGTATTGAGCGATGGTAGTACAAGAGCTTTGCAGGTGAGCATTAAAGCTAGACTAAGAGTATGTAAGCCGGACAAAGAGGATTTGGGCTAATTACTCCTTCAAGTCCATCACATTCAAGCCCTTCTTCGGTGTTTCTCTCTATCGTTCTATCCAGACCATACAACACAACAAACCACTCTTTGCTTTTAACTTAATAGCCTCATGGTCAATTCTAATCATTATATCGTAACAGTAAAGCACTCTTTTGGAAACTCTCGGCGTAAATTCTCATGTTTCCTATATCTTCTGATCTTTATCTTATTTATTAACGTCCACTTTTAGCAGATTTCCCTTAAGGGAAATCAGCTATTGAAATCGTACTCATGACGCGAGTTTCGAAAAATTTCATCAAATGTCCATCGATCCTACCCAGGAGATGACGAAAATGAGGTCCGTTCAAAATTATATATATATCTATATATATATATATATATATATATTTGTCTGTTAACGCTCAAGCGGTCGCAATTTTTGTTTGATCGTTACCAAACTCGGAATTTATTCGTTTTATGTAAAAAGGAAGATCAAGTTCGTTAATGGCTGAAATCGGACCAGTGGGAGGGGGGTTTAGAGGGGGGATTTTTGAAAATTCGAAATATCTCCGTTACCATACGTCGGATCAAAAAATTGTATAGAACCAATCTTATTGCAAATTAAATTTACTATAAATATTGTTCTATACATTTATTCTGTATCTTTAATATTAACCGAGATATTTGCATTTGTATTGTGAGTGTGGTCGGCTATGTTCGGGAGTTTCCGCCGGGCGCTAGTGTGGCCGTTTCACTAACTATTCGTCCTCGTGAGAATAGGTTACTACTACTGTTATTATTAGGCAGATTTCTCTATTGTAAAACTTCACGTGGGAAATCTGCTTAGTTTACGCAGCCCCTGCGTGACGGACTTTTTGTAACTAAAGGTAATTGGATAGAAATGTATCATGGTGAATATCAGAGTAGACAGAAGGTTCAGTACGTACGTTAACTCTCGTCATTAAAACGGTTTCAGTCCCTCATGAAAAAACTGGTCTACCCATCAGATTTCTTCGTTAGTTTCTAATATTAGCAGATTTCCCTTAAGGGAAATCAGCTATAGAGGTCGTAGTCATGAAGAGATTTTCAAAAAATTTCTTCAAATGTCCATCGATCCTACCCAGGATATGACGAAAATGAGGTCCGTTCAAAATTATCTATATATATATATATATATATATATATATATATATATATATATATTTGTCTGTTAACGCTCTAGCGGTCGTAATTTTTGTCTTATCGTTACCAAACTTGATATATAATCGTTTTATACAAAAAGAAAGATCAAGTTCGTTAATGGCTGAAATCGGACCAGAGAGAGGGGTGGTTTATAGCGGGCATTTTCGAAAATTCGAAATATCTCCGTTATTATGCATCAAATCGAAAAATTGTATTGAACCAATTTTATTGAAAATTAAATTTACTATAAATATTGTTATATACATTTATTCTCTATCTTGAATATTACCCGAGATATTTGCAATGTGGGCGGATAACGGCAGAGAAAGCTTTCCCGCCAAAAGCTAGTTCGGCCGTTTTCGTAACTGTTTGGCTCTTGTGAAATTTCTCTATTTTAAAACTTCACGTGGGAAATCTGCTTAGTTTACGCTGCCCCTGCGTGACGGACTTTTATTTTTTTATTTAAACTGGCGTTTTCGAAGCTTCAATGTTCCCTAATAATTCCGTAGGGCTCAGGTTAGTCTTGTGAGTATACATAGAAACGTGCGTTCGAATCTCACCTGGGCCACTTGAATTTATTTACCGACAAGCTCACCAAATAAAATACTTAGCCCCACTAGAAAGGAGTGGTAATCTGTTGATTATCCGTCCCAATTTGGACAAGTAGACATAAATAAACAACAATAACAACAAAAATTCAGTCAGCCTTCGATATATATACCTCAAAAGACCTTGTCATTTAGAGCATGTCACCAAAATAACCGGCGCCTTATCTTATTTCAGAAATTAAGTCATGCAATATAGATGAGTATCAAAGTGGCTATTAACGATACAGCACGCTTGTAGCCTTTGTCATTAATTTCAATAATTAAATATTAAATGCGGTCTGGAAAGACTCCATTAAAGTAATTTTGTTGTTCAGCGCTTAATTACGATAGTAAACAAGGCAGTGCAGTTTAATGACTTCACTCATAGATATCGATTTTCATCATCATGGCTACAAAGTGTCGGAACCAGTATGACGAGTCAGAATACAGATCAAAGATAGCTTTGAGATATTGTGGTGCATTATCAACTTTTCACATAGAACACCAGAAATTCATGACCCGTTATAAATTATCCTATACCATCATTGAAAGCTACACGTTCAAAGAATATCGAAGTTTTCAAATATTCTGCATTTTCATTCAAATCCATTTTAATTATTTAAAAATTCATTTAAAATCGAAATTACCCTATAATAATGAATTATGTTTTAACGTCCATTGTATCCTAATGTCTAGTCAGGACGAGCTTCCTATAAGCAACCAATAACAAAATATCAATGGCATATGGGAATGAACCTACTACTCAACATTATTCATGGCTATTAAGTACCAACAACTTAATAAAAAAGTCCGTAACGCAGGGGCTGCGTTAACTAAGCAGATTTCCCGCGTGCGCCACGTATTTGTATTTATTTCAAAACTTAAATGTTCAATGAGAACAATATTTGGTATTTAAGCTTCAAATAAAGTGCTTCATAACATAATAGAACATTATTAATATGAGATGAGTAGGAGTGGGGGTTTACTAAAGACCAAAAACTAAAAAATGCAAATATCTCAGTTAATAATCAAGATATTGAAGAAATGCACATAACAACATTTATAGAGCATTACATTCTTAATAAGATGGGTTCTAAACAAATTTTCGATCCGAAATATATTAACGGAGATATTAAGAATTTTAGAAATTCTCCCTCTCTAAACCACCCCCCTCCCTCTGGTCCGATTTCAGCCGTTAACGAACTTGATCTTTCTTTTTAGATAAAACGATTATATATCAAGTTTGGTAACGATAAGACAAAAATTGCGACCGCTAGAGCGGTAATAGACAAATATATATATATTTTGAACGGACCTCATTTTCGTCATCTTCTGGTTAGAATTGATGGACATATGAAGAAGAATTTCGAAAATCCCGTCCTGAGTACAACCTCAATAGCTGATTTCCCTTAAGGGAAATCTGCTAATTGGTTATCAGAACTACTTTATTATTTTGTTTAAACTCATGAATAAACATAATCTTATTCATATCTAATAATGAAGCAGCAGAAAACGTTAATTCAGGTAATAGCATGGAGTATGTGAAGATTTTCAATGTCTGGATTTTATTATATGTATTCATAAAATTTGACCTAAGTTTATAATGGCTGTATTATATAATTATAAATATTATACAACAATATGTACATAAATTAATTTACACAGTATTAAAAAATTGTTTATACAAAACAAAACTATTTAGCAAAATGAACGGTATTTAACAAAGAGCTACGAAATATTTTTCTCGTGAAATGGTTACAACCGTCTGAAAGTAAATAATAAAATACTGAAGCAACGAAAAGTATGAGGTATTCTCCATGAGTATATTTCAGCCAAGATCACGCGATCCATATCCTAAGAGATTGTCTTCCAGTAAATATTTCATTTCTATCCAGCTGGTACCACAGAAGCACTAACTCATGGAATGCTGTCCACAATTTATATGGGATGGTATTATATATATATATATATATATATATATATATATATATATATATATATATACATATATGTGTGTGTGTGTGTGTGTGTGTGTGTGTGTGTGTGTATTTGTAGTGCGTGCAAGACAATATTCTATGATCCTATTTACAGTCTTCCTGGCCATTATTGCAAGTAGTTCTCAATGCAATCTAAGAGGTTCTATCCGCTGCTAAAAGAGTCAATATCATATCTGTACTAGGTGAAGTGAATATCAGTTACCTACAATTTTATTTAGTACTACATTCGTGTCTTCTAGATTCTTTTGTGGTTTTTTACTATTAAATCCTAATACCATATTCCGGTTTTGATTTTTTTTACACTGTTAAAAAAAAAAATTCCGTCACGCAGGGGCTGCGTAAACTAAGCAGATTTCCCATGTGAAGTTTTACAATAGAGAAATCTGCATATTGGTAACACAACACCACCGTGATTAAATACAAATGATAATGAGAAATCTTTCAGTTAATTAAAATACATTCCCAACTGAAACGGCTTCTGAATTGTAAGAGTAATTTATATTTTAATAACTCAAATTTTAGTAGTCCAAGAACTAAAGAAGGGGGGGGGGCGGATGAACAGAACGTATTTGCATAAATCTCACGAAGTAACGAAGGTAAGCTAAGGTTAGAAACGACAGGTAAGGTTAGAAGAAGCTTCCACCTGAGCCGGGAAGTTACGAAAATGGCCGACCTAATCCGAACTATACCCTACCAAATGCAAATATCTCGCTTAGTATTCAAGATAGAGAATAAATGTATATAACAATATTTATAGTAAATGTAATTTGCAATAATAATGTTTCTATACAATTTTTCGATGCGATGCATGATAACTGAGATATTTCGAATTTTCGAAAATCCCCCCCCTCTAAACCCCCCCTCCCTATAGTCAGATTTCAGCCATTACGAACTTGATCTGTCTTTTTACACAAACCTTTTAAATATCGAGTTTCGTAACGATCAAGCAAACATTGCGACCGCTAGAGCGTTAACAGACAAATATATATATATATATATATATATATATATATATATATATATATATATATATATAAAATTTTGAACGGACCTCGTTTTCGTCATCTCCTGGGTAGGATCGATGGACATTTGAAGAAATTTTTTGAAAATCGCGTCATGAGTAAGACCTCAATAGCTGATTTCCCTTAAGGGAAATCTGCTAAAAATCAAGTTTAAACTGTCGAACGATCAAATGTCCAATCATATTGCTCCTTAAAAATAAAATTTTGCCTCTACTTGCCATTATGGATTATATACTTTGATAATAAAGGAACAATGAATATTTATAACTGATATTGAAAATAAATAATGAAAAAAAAACCATGGAATGGCTTCAAAAAATAAGAAGCATCTGTTGAAAATCAGCCATAGAATGTAGTTACAACTGCTTCAGAGGTCAAGAAATTATTCCTTTTTTCATCAGAGTTTTTGGCAGAAGGTCTAGGAATTGGCAACATTCAGTTCACTCCTTTAATTTCTCCTCCAATTTCATATATTCAGATGAAACATCAGCTGTATTTTTACGTACAACAAAATCTCGCTCTCACATCTTGTAGCAGCCCAAAATCTGAAAATATGAAGAAAGGTATGATATTGCTTGAAAGGATATGAATTTCAACGGATTACGTCTATTTTGATGGATTTCAAATATTTTAAGTATTAATAAAACTGACGTCTTATCCTTTTCATCTTATGTACAACCATATCCTTAAGAGGGTTGTCATTTTCATCATATTTATATTAGTATACGAAAAGGAGGAGCATAATGAAGGATTATATTCATAAGATTCCAAGTATCATACATTTCTCAGTCCTGGAAGAGTCAATATCCTTGTAATCTGGATCTCTGAATTTCTTCTTCAACAAAGAATATAATTTAATATTATATTATAATATATTATCATTTGGAAGCAGGTTCCTTTAATAGGAAGTTATTGTTTGCTTTACTATTATTAGAACACATCCTCCTCATGTAAAACCCTCCTCACGTCATTAAGCTCTTCTTAAATGGAATATTGTATCAAGGGTATTTTAAGCATTCTGCGAAACCCCAAAGTTACCCAACATGGCAATTAGTTGAATTAATTAATACGTTTCTCGAATATCTGGTTATTGATATATTCTGATAAAATAAAATACAATTATAATGTCCTTTTAATAATCTGTTTGTCAAACAGATAGTGTGAATGAAAAGAATTGTCTGGACTTTATGGATATTATTATGAATACAATTGTCTAATACAAATCCCATACCTAAATATGTTTTCTTTTAATTTGCATCTCAGTTGATGAAGATTTTCCACTACCCTGGCTGGCTTTCAAGCAGAGACAGGTAAACTTTACTCTCCAAATACAAAGAAGATTGTGTTCACAAAGACAGTAATTGATTTTTTCAGATGTAATTATGATTTAAATTCCTTTTTTACGATTATGAAAAAAATTATGTTATGAAAATAATAAATAAATAATTCTAATCGCTCGCCGGTTACTACAGAATCCGGTTACTCATTTAAACCGAAATTGGATTAAGTTCATAACAATTACTGGCCTAATTAAAGAAATATAAATATAAGTTCAACATATGGGCACACAAGCCAGTAAGATAAGCATTTATACATAAAATAGATTTTAAAAAAGATACTGCCGTGTTTTTGGTATTTGTGACAGGATGGCGATAGAAAAAAAATAGGAGAAACCCATCATAGGTGAGGTTGAAGGAGGGACCATGAGTGGACCAGATCTCTTTGAAAAGAACGACAACCGTAGGAAACGAAACGAATTTGGACCGTTGACCACCTAGGCACAAATAACCTTCGCGAGTTCAGTGCCTTATGACAATAAAAATAAATAAACCAAAATTGTGTAACAATCATGCATTTGAAAACGTAGAAGAAAGTACACATGCAATGCACGCGTAATATACACACACAATTAATACCTAGTTAAAATAATCTATATAGTAACAGATTTTTGATAACGAATCCTTGAAACGTGATAATTATAACAGTAAGTACAAGTTTTACATACATTTAATGTTTTTAAGAAGATATAGTGCATTTCATTATTATGAACACAAAATTAAAATGAGAAAATTCATTCCCTTGAAACTAAAACTAAGGACATCATTTAAATGGTGTGTTATGTTAAAACCAATTAGTAGTAAGTACTCATTAAATTTTATTTGGCAGTGAATTTTTATGACAAAAAACGTTATATTTTAAGGAGTAATTTAATTTGTTTAAGCTTTAATGACGTTTGGGTGTTACCCCCCCCCCCCCCTCGAACCTTCATTGGTTTATACTTACAGGACATTTAATGCTTATACTTCTTGTAATGATGTGCAAATATCAGAAATGCCACTGCTCAGTTAATATGGTACACATTACTAAGTATGCTATGTACTCTTATGGTTATAAAGATTTTACTTCGGAAATACGAATAAGTATTTTTAATAATGCTTGTAATTATGATGTTAGGTACATAAAATAACCACTATTTTGTCTTTGTGACTGCTTAAGGCGGAAATACATTTTTTTGTTACTTACATAGTTCTTCATAAAGGTTTACATGATTATGATATACATGGTGCTTGTGGAATAGAATACAGAGAAGGTATTGATTAGGAACCGCTTAACTATTATTCTTCAAGAGTCTACAATACTCCATCAATTCTCCTTAGTTCGTAGAGAGCTATAAAGGTAGAGCATAAAAGTAAATACTGGGACATGAAATGAAGAAAGATTGGGCACAGTGTAGCCATGCAATGAATTACATTCATACTCATAATTCAGTTTAAACATTTCCTGAGCAATGCTAAGAATCGCAATTAGTTTAGAAATACTTTTATGGCTCATCGTCAATTTTTTTTAACATTTTCTCATTGCAGTCTGACGTTCTAGAATATTCTTTTTAATTAACTTTTTTAACTATTCAAAGAATCTTGGCTATCCAAGAAGCCACACAACATTTTACTTAAGAATCAGGGTAGACAATGTTTGACCCAGGAATGTTAGAGATGGATGCAGTGATGGTCCTTATAATTAGCACGTGACCCATTTTCTTCAGTGTTGTTTACAAAAAGTTTTTCAAATGTCCATTGATCCTAGCTGGGAGATGTCTAAAATAACATTATTCACACTTAAATATTACACGTTAATATCTTGTCAGCCAATAGTAATGCCTGGTCCTACTCGTCTCACTTTACGAATAAGCCAAGATATCACGAAAAACCTCATTTAAAGCTTAAATACAAAGTATTGTTTCCGTCAGACCTTTTTCTATGTAAGATATATGGATAGATGAAGTTAAATTTCATTAAATTTCCAAAGCTCTAGAGGCCTTGATTTTTATTTGATCTACACCATACTCCATTCGATGAAGAAACCGAAGATTACAACTGTTTGTAATTGAAATGGACCCAGAAATGGTTTGGAAAAGGCGCAGAATCAAAAATACAATGTAACTCCTTTATTATGAGGAAAAAATTCAATTTGTTTGTCAAAAGATTTTGATTTCACCGGCTATCTGGAGGTATTTTTTCTTACCCAGATTCGCAAATTATTCATGGTTCTCCAGCCATGTTCGTCGGGCAATTTAAGGTTGGCTAGATTTAGCTTCCTAGATCGATTTATTTGTAAATCATTTTGAATAACCAACCTTGTTGAAAATGCAATCTCCACAATTTTTGCTTTATACATTGTTTCTGCTCCTCATATCCAGTCATTTGTTATTTATTTTAATCTTTAATTAACCCCATCTTCAACGGATCGCATTCTTAGAATCTTCACTTAAAGTAGTTATAGCAAAAAATATCAAATGCCCAGTTTGATTTACAATTCCTCTTCACATAGTCATCTTATTATGGCAGACATAGGGAATAGAATGTGGGATGAGTTTATCAGCGTGATCTGACGTATGATCATTATTTAAGTTTCAGGAGTAGGAGTTTATTTTGAAATCAACTCAACAAAGCTCCGTATTTGAGAGTTGACATGTCTAAAGCATAGCTTTTAAAAAAAAAAACGTTTTGCGTGTAGAGTAAGTATAACAAAAAACAGGCAAATATAGAAGTAAAAAATCGTCAATAGTGCGATGAAACTGAATTGTAAGTATTAGTGGGAATTGACATGAGCTGGATGAAGGTGAAAGTCACAACATTCTCTATTAGTATATTTCCCTCAAGGGAAATCAGCTATTGAGGTTGTAGTCATGATGGGAGTTTCGAAAAATGTCTCCAAATGTCCATCAATCCTACTCAGGAGATAACGAAAATGTGTGTAAGTGTGTGTATACACATATATGAATATATTTATCTGTTAACGCTCTAGCAGTCACACTTTTTGTTTGGTCATTACAAAACACGATATTTTTTAAAGTGTAAAAAATAAAGAACAAGTTCGTTAATAGCGGAAATTGGGTATGTGGGCGGGGGGATAAGAGGGGATTTGGAAAATTCTAAATAACCCTGTTATTATCCATCTGATCGAAAAGTTTGTAGATTCAATCTTATTGTACTCTTAATGTTCTATAAAAGTTGTAATATATGATTTTTACTATCTTGATTATTAACTAAGATATTTGCATTTTTTTGTTTTTAGCTTTCAGTAAACCCCCTCTCCTTCTAATGTTAACAATATCGTGAACCACTTTATTATAAGCTTAAATACCAAATATTTTCTTCATTGAACTTTAACTGTATGAGATACATGCTATGGCTTCATCAATTGAGACTTTCCGGTCTTGACTGGAAAATGTATCTTTGATCTATACCATATTCAATATTTAACCGTTTAAATCAAGTGTAATAATCATATTCATTAATGGCTAAAATTGCAGAAGAAATAGGGGGGGGGTTGAAGGGAAGGTCAAAATATCTCCTTTATCAGATCTAAAAACTGTATAGAAACAATCTTGGTAGGCTCTTAAACTTCTACAATTGAGGAGGTCTGTGTGAAAAGGGCGTATGGCGGTATAAGCCCTTTTTGCGGAGATGGCATTATTAGATTCCTTGTGCTCTCTTTTATATCCGTACGAAATTTTGTGTTTATATCTCTTTAATTCACCTTTTACCACCCGTTTGAATCAGTGGAGTGTAAATTGGGAGGTTGTATTTAGTTTTGTTTGTTGCTGTCCTTTTTAAAAATGATCAAGGAAGAAGTTTTTAGTGATGAACGTATTTTCAAAACTTCGAAGAAAAAAAGGAAAAATGAATGTTTTTAAGATCGCAAAAACAATTTTTATAAACGATATTCGGGTGAATAGTTTACTTCAACAAAAGTCCGTCACGCAGGGGCTGCGTAAACTAAGCAGATTTCCCACGAGAAGTTTTACAATAGAGAAATCTGCCTAATTACAACTGTAGTAGTAAGAAACCTCTAAACCTAAAACATTATTTAGGGCGTAATAACCCAGTAGTTTCTAGCCCCAAAAAACAGTTAACCTAACCTCTAAACCTATTCACGAGGGACGAATAGTTATAGAAACGGCCGCCAGAGCTCTCGGCGGAAAGTCCGAACATAGCCTACTGGTGACCACACGCAAAATACAAATGCAAATATCTCGGTTAATATTCAAGATACAGAATAAATGTATAGAACATTATTTATAGTAAATTTAATTTGCAATAAGATATATTCTATACAATCTTTCGATCCGACGCATAATAACGGAGATATTTTGAATTTTCAAAAATCCCCCCTCTAAACCCCCCTCCCACTGGTCCGATTTCAACCATTAACGAACTTGATCTTCCTTTTTACATAAAACGAGTAAATGTCGAGTTTGGTAAAGATCAAACAAAAATTGCGACCACTAGAGCGTTAACAGACAAATATATCTATCTATCTATCTATCTATCTATCTATATATATATATATATAATTTTGAACGGACCTCATTTTCGTCATCTCCTGGGTAGGATCGATGGACATTTGAAGAAATTTTTCGAAACTCGCATCATGAGTACGACCTCAATAGCTGATTTCCCTTGAGGGAAATCTGCTAAAATGTAGGATGGATAGTAAGAACTTATCTCGATATTGAATTGTTGTAAACAAGCCTGTCGAATTACAGTTACTGCAAATAAGCAAGAGAAATTCAGTATTATCAGATCTTACTTGCAATGTCTATGCAATAAGCGGGTATGAAAACATATCTATGTAACATGGTCTTATGAAAAACATGACTGCTAGCCATCTCCCGAAAAAGGGCGTATTTAAGGTAATATATAAAAGGAGTTTATTTAATATTTACAACGATTTTTTTTTATTTCTGCATAAATTAGATCACCAAAAATGGAACTTAACTTCATTACTGGAAGTTCAAGTTTAACAAGTTCCAGGTTAAGTGATATATACAAGTGAAATTTTGCACTCACAATATCTCAATACCAGGTTTTCAGTTATCAGCCCTTTTAGCAGATTTCCCTTAAGGGAAATCAGCTATTGAGGTCGTACTCATGACGCGAGTTTCGAAAAATTTCTTCAAATGTCCATCGATCCTACCCAGGAGATGACGAAAATGAGGTCCGTTCAAAATTATATATATATATATATATATATTTGTCTGTTAACGCTCTAGCGGTCGCAATTCTTGTTTGATCTTTACCAAACTCGGAATTTAATCGTTTTATGTAAAAAGGAAAATCAAGTTCATTAATGGCTGAAATCGGACCAGTGGGAGGGGGGGTTTAGAGGGGGGAATTTTGAAAATTCAAAATATCTCCGTTATTATGCGTCGGATCGAAAAATTGTATAGAATAAATCTTATTGCAAATTAAATTTACTATAAATATTGTTCTATACATTTATTCTGTATCTTGAATATTAACCGAGATATTTGCATTTGTATTTTGCGTGTGGTCACCAGTAGGCTATGTTCGGACTTTCAGCCGAGAGCTCTGGCGGCCGTTTCTATAACTATTCGTCCCTCGTGAATAGGTTTAGAGGTTAGGTCAACTGTTTTTTGGGGCTAGAAACTACTGGGTTATTACGCCCTAAATAATGTTTTAGGTTTAGAGGTTTCTTACTACTACAGTTGTTATTAGGCAGATTTCCCTATTGTAAAACTTCACTTGGGAAATCTGCTTAGTTTACGCAGCCCCTGCGTGACGGACTTTTTACATAGACCTCCTCAATTGTTGTTCTATACATATTTTCGTAGCTTATATGTTATGCGAATTATTTGTGCTTTCAAGTTTTCAGGCTTCTATTAAAGGCCACTTCTACCCATCGGGTTTTTTGAAATACAAAATAAATGCTGAGATGAGGTTATAACCGCACGAGGGGTGCTTAGTTAAGTCAGCTCCTGCGTGACGGACGTTTTTAATTCCTACAAAGATTCGCGGAAGTTAGAATCGCTGCTAGTGAGTGAGGCTTATCCCCTTTCAACTTCTACCATAGGTTGTTGGAACTGCGCCAAATTGGGTAGTTACAAGTAACTTCTTTGAACTATACAACTTTTCTCAACACTTCTTTTTTTCCTTAGTTTTAGAATTATTTAGTTTCCACATTTTCTCTTAAATTGTAGTAATGTTTTCAGCTAGTATTTAGTTCCTTTCTTTTTTTTAGCAGATTTCCCTTAAGGGAAATCAGCTATTGAGGTCGTACTCATGACGCGATTTTCGAAAAATTTCTTCAAATGTCCATCGATCCTACCAAGGAGATGCCGAAAATGAGGTCCGTTCAAAATTTTATATATACATCTATATATATATATATATATATATATATATATATATATATATATATATATATATATATATAGGGTTGGCAAATAAGTCCTTTCGGTTTTTGTATTCATGTTTTGTTTACAATATTTCACATTTATCTGATGCAATTGATCCCAACAGAGGATTGTTTATCCTATTTGTAATATGTAAACAGTTATGTCTGTCGACAATTGTTAAGATTAGGTCAGTATTGCGTTTGTGATCCAGCTGAGAAGATGGACGGTAATTTATAGCATTATTGGCATATTTTGCTGTATTATTTCAAAAAAGGAAAGGGAGCTGCAGAGGCTCATAAAAAAAATATTCGGGGTATATGGGATAAAGCCTTAACAGAGCGCACGTGCCAAAATTGGTTTGCCAAGTTTAGGGCAGGGAATTTTGACATAAACGACGCACCACGACCTGGTCGTCCAAAAGAAATTGAAAGCATTGATGTTAAGGCTATAGTCGATCAAAATCCTTCCCAATCAGTGCGAGACATTGCTGAGGCCCCTAGACATATCACATACAAGCGTAGAAAATCATTTGCGGAAGCTCGGCTACGTTTATAGGCTGGATCTTTGGGTTCCCCACTCTCTGACCGAAGCCAACTTGGCAAAACGCATTTCCATTTGCGATTCCCTGTGAAAACGTCAAGAAAACGATCCATTTCTTAAAAGACTTGTGACAGGGGATGAAAAGTGGATTGTCTACGATAATGTGGTGCGTAAAAAATCTTGGAGACCTAGCAACGAACCACCTGGAACCACATCTAAAGCGGGATTGCACCCAAAGAAGATAATGCTTTCTGTATGGTGGGATTTCAAGGGTGTGATTTTTTATGACCTCCTGCCACATTCAATGAGCATGGGATTATTCAGCTGATGGAGAGATGGGGTAAAGTAATAGAAAATAATGGAAATTACCTTGTAGATTAAAATGAAAATTATGTTCAAAATATACAATAGTTTTCTTTCAACTTAAAAAACCGAAAGGACTTATTTGCCAACCCTATATATATATATATATATATATATATATATATATATATATATATATATATATATATATTTGTCTGTTAACGCTCTAGCGGTCGCAATTTTTGTTTGATCGTTACCAAACTCGGAATTTAATCGTTTTATGTAAAAAGGAAGATCAAGTTCGTTAATGGCTGAAATCGGACCAGTGGGAGGGGGGGTTTAGAGGGGGGATTTTCGGAAAATTCAAAATATCTCCGTTATTATGCGTCGGATCTAAAAATTGTATAAAATCAATCTTATTGCAAATTAAATTTACTATAAATATTGTTTTATACATTTATTCTGTATCTTGAATATTAACCGAGATATTTGCATTTTTATGAAATTTGGGCCGATACCGGATTTTTGAATTTCCCGCGAAAAGCTAGTTCGGCCCTTTGCCGTAACCGTTCGGCTCTCCTATGGAGATTTCTCTATTGTATAACTTCACGTGGGAAATCTGCTTAGTTTACGCAGCCCCTGCGTGACGGAATTTTTAGATTTGAATTACTAATGAGTTCACTCATGTCCATCTGACAGCCCCTGTAGAAACCTAACAATTAATAACAGAAATCCGAAATTTGTCCCAAATAACTTGTAGGTTGTCTTGAAAATATAGTGGAATATATGAAATTCAAAACTTATACTTACCAATTTAAATTATATACTCAATAAATAAATTACTGCAGTAATTGCCAAACTTTCTACCCATACTTTTCTGGGGCAGTATAGTTATTATAGTTTGTTAGTTAGTTCGTTAACGGCTAAAATCGGACCAGTGGGAGGGGAGTTTAGAAAGGGAAAATTCGAAATATCTCCCTTGTTATGCGTCCGATCAAAAATCTAATATTTCATAAAAGTTGTTATGTACTTTTTTCAATATCTTGATCATTAACCGAGATATTTAGATTTTATACTTTTTGGCCTTCATTAAACCCCCAATCTTACTCTTGTCATATTAACAATATCCTGTTATATTATGAAGCACTCCATTTAAGGCTTAAATACCAAATATTGTTCTCATTGAAATTTTAAGATTTGATATAAATGAAAATACGCGTCACAGGTAGGAAATCTACTTAGTTAATTCCGCCCCTGCGTGACGGACTTTTACAATTCATTATGTGTTTCAATTTTGGTCAGTCATCCATAAGAAATCCTTGCAAAGAAGTTGATTCTTACAAATCCTTTTCCTCACTCAGGTAAAACATGGTCACACTCAAACATAAATTCACCTAAAATTTGTTTTAATATTAAAATCGTAACAGAGGTTTCTATTGTTGGAATCACATTTGAGAAAGGTACATTTGCAGGGCTTGCACAATGTTATTCTCTTGCTTTTTTTGCAAGAATGTAATGCTGTAGTCTTTTTCGTGCAAAATGAAAAGGTCTTCAAATTGATACTGTTGTATATAGACTGGATGAAATTCAATCAAAGCCCAATAGGGCGTCGATTCCAGCACTAATTTCTAATTAATTGGGAGAAAGGGAGGCTCAGATGTCAATCATTTAGTGTACTATTATCACGAAGGAACATCACCACAAACCATTGAATCGATATTTTAATGTGCAACATATATTTCTTTATACTTCTTGAAAACTGTTGGAGACTAATAGAAGATTTGAATTGACAAGGATCAATAAAAAGGCATTGTCCTCGACTGTTTTTAATATTATGCAGAGTGCACTTTCGGAGTCAGCACTCCATTGTCAGTGACTGCTGACAAACAAAACCTTGAGTCAATTTAACAATCATAACATGGCCAAAAGTAAAAAACAGTCACAAAAACAGTCACAAAAATATAGAATAAAAACAATAGGAAATTTAATAAACAGTCAACTAATAATTATTATTTATTAACGTCCACGTTTTGCAACTCAGGCTAATTGGGACGGGTTATCTACAGGTCACCACCCTTTTCTAGCCAGGGTGGGATTTTAGGATGTTATTTAATGAATTTCGTCAACTAATAAAAATTAAAGAAGTTAAAAACGATAAGCGTATGTCAAAAACTATAAATAAAGTTAAAAAACTAAAAACAACACAAATTATTTTTAGTTTTAATTTTATTTGACATACGTTTATCGTTTTTAACTTCTTTAATTTTTATTAGTTAATTATTTATTAAATTTTCTATTGTTTTTATTCTTTATTTTTGTGACTTTTTTTTTACTTTTGGCCATGCTATGAATTTTAAATTGACTCAAGGTTTTGTTTATTAGCAGGCACTGACGATGGAGAGTTGACTCCGAAAGTGCACTCTTCATAATATTAAAAACAGTAGAGGACAAGGCCTTTTTATTGATTCTTATCAATTGGTTCCTCTACCTTCCAGAGATTAGAATTGGGCTTATACATATTTTATCAGTCGTGCAATTTTCTCAATATATAAAATTATTTTTATTCAAAAAATATATTTACTTTCGTAGAATTATTTCTAGTAGTGAATTTCAGGTTATTTTATTTATTCATTTATTAGAGCATTACAAACAAATGATTTTGTTTATTCCCACCGTATTCAGTAATTGAAATGTTTAGTGCCACCCTGGAAAAAGAAAGGTGATTACCTATAGATAATCAATTCCAATAAGCCATAGTAGAATATAGTGGACTTTAGTAAATGACATTAAATTTTTGAAGTACATACACCCTAGTTAATCAAGTATTAAATTTAATGGAAGAACGCTAAACATAATAAATCATAAATAGAAAGTTCTTTAATGAATTTGTAATAAAAAATGATTAGTTAATTATTGTCTTTTTAAATAACGAGAAAAAATGTTTAGAATATTTAATTTGGTTTGTAAATGAGGCTAGAGCTCTTGAGCGGCCTCCAGGGCTCCAGTGAAGGGGGCTTGTCTTCTTAGAAGAGGTCCTAAAGAAAACTATGTAGTAAGCAGGTGGCTCTTACCTCTTTAAGCGCCATTTTTAATCATTTAATTTCCTTTAAGGCTGTCACAATATTTTAGTTTTTGCTTACGCCAGAGATAAAATTATGCGTATACTTTGTAAATGAACGGAACAATTACTTCAACTTATCTGTTTTAATAGCCCTATGTATTTTAATGTTGGTAGACCGGTGGCTGTTCAGGTTAAGGCGTGGGTACACCTACCACTCCCGTCAGTAATCTGAATGTCAAATGTAGGTTCAATCCCCACAAAGGGAGAATATTACTTCACGAGTTTGTTACAAGAGTGCGATAGTGTCGCAGCGCTTATGGATCAGTAGGGTCTAAGGACTACATAGGGGAAAGTGGGGTAAAACCGGGTAGCTAATGTTTGAAGGCTTCCAGAAACCACCATTTTTACCACAAATAAGTAAAGTTTTTTTTTCAAATTAAGCTCTATTTATCTGTTACCGCAACCACAATTTCAATAACAAAATCTAAATTTTTAAAGAAGTTTTACCCTACTTTCTTTGTAAAAAGTCATTTTGCCCGGTTTTACTCTGCTAGTAGGGAAAACCGGGTACATATGTTTTTCTTATGGGAAAATAAAAATGTAAAGATTTGTAATCAAATTAATGTTTATTTTGTTAATAAAAAATGTTGTTTGATGCATTAAAACAAATCCCCCTTTTGGGAACAATACAAAAAAATAAAGTAAAAATGTAAACAAATAACTACATTAATCCTTTTAGCTATTTCAAAACAATTATATATTTCAAAAAGTAAATTCATAGTTGCAAGATTTATCATATTGTTTGTCATTATACATACATACATGCTTTTACAGTAAAAGAATTAAACAGAATTAGGTAAAATTATACTTTTCATGTTTCGAGAATCGTGGCATAGCTGCTACCCGGTTTTACCCCGCACCTAAAGTTTAAATAAAACATTGCGTAATTCGGGCATACCAAACGCTAAAGACAATTACTTAGTGCTAAAATAAAGGTTATTAAAACTTTTACTAAGGGAACTACATGCCTGTAATCTAATTGGAATAGGAGGGCAGTACAATCAAAAAACTTTTCCGCCAAAATCATAAGCAGTTTCCACGTAATCTGAATTATTGTCACTGTCATGAAACAAGCACGACTAACGATTTGGCGTATTGGCCGCTGCTTCTTCTTCAAAGGTGGATTGTAGTTGCTCCGTTATCAGCCCGACTGCAGTACACACAACGGCTAAGAGGAGGTACCCTGTTTGCTCCCGACTACCCGCTTTTACCCTACTCTCCCCTACATCTGATAGCCTGTCCGGATCACTAATGTTTATTATTCTCTTAGAGTCCAACCTCAGGCAAGTACGATGAGTCCCGTCAGGCTACTGGATACAGCTCATTCCAGGTCCTCCTTGGTTAACGGGGATCGAAAGTACGTCGAGTTGATCACTCACTACATGAAAATATGATCAAAATCCCTCGACTCTCGCTCGGGGCGGCTAAAATCTAAAAGGTCTATCACTTCAACCCAACAAGAAATTACATTTTAACGTTGTTGAAATATTAGAATTCATACGTAGATGAGGAATAAATTAACAAATTATATAGGTACTAAAACTACATTGAAAACTTTTATATTTGAATTCATCTTTTGTCAATTTTGTCAAGAAAACATATTTTTGCCTTCGAAGATTTCGAAAAAAAAATTAAAATTTAAAAACGTGTAACAGTCAGTGATTTGGAGGGCTGAGTTAATTTTTTGAAGATCGTAAACGGATTTTTATTTTAAAAAAACAAAACATATTTTATGCCGGAAAAACATTAACAGTGTTTTGAAAAAAACAATTTCATTATTTTTGTACTTGGATTTATTGTATTATAAATGAATTCAAGTGTTTATTAAACTTGTATTGTTATATTAAATCATTTAAATGGCTATGATCTAAACAGATTTACTATGAGCGAGTAATTTACGCTGCTGTTCTTCATTCAAACATAGTACACAAAGTTAAGTCATGAGTAAAATATTCCATTGTAGAACAACATATGCGACCCATTTGAAGATGAAAAGGGAGGATTACATGAAATATAAACATTTCTGTAAAATGGCAATTACTTAACTACGTTAACCATCAAAGCCGGCCATGAAGCATGAAACTCTCTTATTTGTCCTAAGGGCTCAGTAAAACAAAAGAAAATTGCGAATTTCTCCTTTGCTATTCAGAATTAAGAAAATAAGAATAGAACCATTTTCAATTACTATAAAATAGTTTACAAATGAAGTTGCATAACACTTGAAGAACCAAAAGCATAGATATTTATTTACTGAGGAAGGCTTACATTGTCAGCAAGCTGTTTTTGATTTACACCTTCTTTAAAAAAGATACATACAGAGTGTTATTCTCTTAATTATACAAATAAGGGGGTTATATAGATTCCTCCAAAAATAGGAGTTGAAGAAGGAATTACGCCTCCAAAGCTCAGATTTGCTGGGACGGGGGTATACATTTGAGATCATTGGTACAAGTG
Organism: Riptortus pedestris; assembly: GCA_019009955.1. Classification (NCBI taxonomy): domain Eukaryota; kingdom Metazoa; phylum Arthropoda; class Insecta; order Hemiptera; family Alydidae; genus Riptortus; species Riptortus pedestris. Next base: position 72,180,972 of record CM032231.1, read on the forward strand.
ACTATTCAAACATAAGACCGATCCGACCTAAATCTATTCGTCAAACTTTGCAATTAAATTTACTCTTTACTTGTAATAAACATAACTAAAGAAGATTTTGTGACATATAAATAGCATTGAAGCTGTAAATTATAAGTAGCATTAAAAGCATTCATTTTGAAGTTATTCGCAACCTGTGTTATTATGAAAGTTGTGACTCAATCTCATTAAATTATGAATGAAACAGCAGAAGGTAAATATTAAAAGTCACTAAATTCTCTTCATTAACTTGTTCATTCGAGACTCTACATGTTTTGCTTCATATGAAGCCTCTTCAGAAGTTTAATATTAATTAAACTAAGTAACAATTACCTTCAACTTACTCAAAGAGCCGTATTAACCCCGGCTGTAATGGCTTCAATAGAAATCACCTGACCCAAACATAATCAGCTGATTAAACTAACATCTGCTGAAGTTACATCAATTACTTAAATAATAAAACAAAGTAGATTTATAGGCAAAATAAAATGATTATCAGAAACTCTTTTTAAGCTTCCATTTAAATTTTCGAAACATTAAAACTATTCAGCCATATTGTAAAAAATGATTCCTAATTGTAACAATATTCAATATAATGAAGCTTATTTAATAATGGATGTAGTGCCCACTCTACTATTTTTTTTGTAACTTATTACAATGGGCTGCTTAAACAAAAGTAATATTGTCATCAAATAATCTTATTACATTGATTAAGTAGCCTATTTTCCTTATTTTTTTACTCAGTAGAAGTTTGAGCGAAATCGCCTATCCGGGCTGCTCCTAAATAAATAAAAAATTATCTTAGAATATAGAAGACAAAATGTACAATTCCGTAAAAAACCAATGAAATATGTGTATACTAACATCATATTAAAATATTATTATGTTAAGTAATGTTTAGAATTCAGAAACCCCATTTAGGATCACAAAAAATGTTGTATACTACATTCTGTGAAAGACGTTAATGATTTTTTGGTTCTTAATAATTGTGTCATAATATTAACTAGAACTAATCTAACTCTTTAATCTAATCTAGTAGAGAATAATATAGGCTAGTAGTGATATTTTAACAGAGTCATTAGAAAAAAGAGCGTTTGGTAGGAAAAAAGCCGTAACACCACGTAAGACTTGTAGATTTCATCTTCCTAACATTGTCTTGTAGTAAGGTTTCAAAAAGAATCGAAAATGACTTATTTCAGATTATTTGTCCTGAAATGTTGGAAACATGATATTTCCTTTTTCACATATCATTTAAAGCCCCTTTAATGCGAGGTATGGTCTGTAGTCTGTACAGGAAAATCTCTTTGCTGAACTCATGAAAAAAGAATTCATTCTTAAGGTATTTTTTAGAAATATGACATCATGAATATTTGACGTCAATAAAGGCAGAAAATCGGATGGCACATTTTTCGTATTTGAACAGGAATATACTTTCCCTATGTACGGAAAATAATCTTTGTACTTTGTGGCATTATGTCCACAGTATTGTAATAACGTTTATTTGAAAATCGTTGTTATATGAGAAATCATAAAGGACATACCGCTTAGGGGAGTTGCTTTATACCTTCAATGGAATAAAATTCAATATTCCGCCTGCTAATAAAGAAGGCTTTTATAAATCCTTCAATGAAATCTTCTATGTCAAGTTTGTTTTCTCTCGTTTCCTCCGACAATAACGGTGCATTGAAAAAAGCCCTTCACAAAGGCTATTGTCGAAAATGTAGCGACCCACTCATGAGTTTATTGAATTCCAGCAGACAATTATGGTATAAAATTATTCCTTTGCCATGTGGAATGCCATCCAGATGTAAAGGCTAACCCTTGCGGCCGTATGAAGCTGTTCTTGTCATATTACAATTCTCATAGAAAGCAATAAGATGTCCGATATCCTCTAAATGTGACTTTCTGAACTTCGTACGTCCTACAGGTTCAGTAATCTTACCTTGAATTCCTTTGGTAATCAATTTCACTTAGGATATAAAATTACCTTCTATTTCTCAAGGGAACTAGTAATGTCTTCTTATTTCAATTACTTCATTTCAGCAATCATTTTGTTACGAACTTATTCTAGTGCTTCAGTGCCAAAATTACATTTACATCACATCGATTATTTTCCTATTGTGAAGAGCCTTATATTTCGCAGAACACTCCAATCAAAGTACTTAGGTTCCATTTACTTAGAATAAAAGTAAAAAAAAAAAAGAATAAAAATAATGGAAAACAGTTTTATTATAAAAGAGGTCTTAAAGTGTTGACGAAAAAATACATTAAATATTTTTCACTGTTTAATATAAAACATATATGCAAGTATTCATATTTTTAAAGCATAAGTGTGGCCATTTTTTGAAACTCAAAAAATACTAAAAGCCCACCAATAACCCTTAGTGTTGAAGCAGAGAAATAAATAATTTTAGAGAACACATTTTTGGGGGGAGATTAAACATCTAAGATGTAGAACCCAGCCGAGGATAGAAAAAAAACATCCATTACAATACAGGACATGTTTATTTAAGAAGCCCAATTGAATATCTTATTTGTATTCGCGAATGATGCATTCAATTGAGACAAACAATTGTTTCAAACTCTTCCACTTTAATAATTTAACTCTTTGCCAGAAATTAACATCTCAAGTGGAGCTTGTAATTCGAAGCTTGAAACTTTCCAAGGTATCACAATTCTATCCACTTCTGCGTCTCATTAAATGTCAATTAGGATTAAACCAGACAATAAGTTTGTAATTCATTTATTTTCTTCAAACAAGTTGTTAAGAAAGATGGATTTAATTTTAAAGTACAATTGAAATGTAATACCTGACATTATAACCAGGACACAATAATAATGGAGTATTATTTCTATTAGTGCCGTGGATGAGGTAATCAAATAATACTCATTAACCTCTTATTAATTTATTCATAACAGACCAGTTTTATTTATGCCCATGCTTCGACTTCTTTTTAGTAAGGAAATATATCATGGAATTCTACATTTTTATATTTTCACTGAGCCCCATCAGTGGAGCAATTCTGAAGGTACACTAATTTTGTAGTTTGCATAATCATACTGACGTAAACATATAATGAGTTAACTGACGACAAGTTACGGAGTGATGGATCTTCAACAATTAAAGCCTTTTGTAGAATTTCTTCTGAAGCAAAATGTTGGACAGTAACATACAAAAGATTATGTAAATATCTCGCTTCTTATAGGCCAAACGACATAGAGAAAACAAGGCGCACAATATTTATAGAAAAGTAAATTTGCAAGAACATTAATTCAAGGCGTTTTTTCGAGCCGACCATAATAACTGATACATTTGGAATTTTCGATTATATGTCCTCAAAGTCCCACAACTCCCTTTGCCAGTTTTTTGCTTAAAGGTTTTTTTAATTATTTCCCATTCAAACATATCGTTTTCACCCCAGTTCCTACTCATGTAAGACTGAAGAGCATCCACCAATTGATGCTCCCAAGTTGTAACAACCTAACAGGTGGTTATAAAACCTCTCAGAGTGCGTCACTGTTAGCACAAACAACCGGCTGCAAAGCAATCGATATACAGCAGATGCCACTATCAGGCAGTTGAGATGAACTGATGCTACTCGTCAAACGGCTCTGTGTCAGCTCTGCCATCCTGTTTTGAATGTCTAAATCGAGATAGTCATGGACCTGTGGCTACGGTGAACCTGCTTTTGCTTCCTTGTTCAGCCGGTCACACGTCTTCTAGGAATCCTCCCAAAGTCTTTGGTATGAAAAGTTGGTAAATTCTTTCAGGGTCCTCTTAGGACGTTGCAGTGGAAAAAGGAACTGATAGCGCCTTCAAGGTGCATCTTTTTAAAGAGGGAGTACAGTCTTAAAATATTCAGGACTGCGTAGAGGAACTCCTTGGGTGATCTTGCTCCAGAGAGCTTCTTGGTAAACCGTATACACTTCGCCAAATACTGAGGTTCTAAGAGTTTGGAAAGGGTGAGGCATGTTACTGGTAAGGTTTTATAAAATCCCTAATACCCCTAGACAGAGCTGATTAGAGGACAATCCCTTATTGCCAGGACCACTGGTGTAATAACATCCACTAGTTTTCTTACATGCAAATCTTACAATGATTCTTGATAAACCATATATTCTTCGTCATATTCGCAATTTCGAAGAGTATGGGAAGGGTGGGGGATGTTATTAGTATGGACATACGAAATATTTAATATCCCTTCGCCGATGTGATCAGAGAACTGTCCATTATTTCTTGGGACCACTACACCAGGGTGTCCACAATGCTATTTCCTTCAAGAGCTTTGTCACATAAAAAGCTTACAATGATTGAACTTCAGCTAAAATGCAGTGACGTATTTAAATTCCTTGCACAATATCCGCAATCCCATTTGAGTTTAGTTTTATTGCCTTTTTATGTTGTAATAAAGGGAGCAATTTCCTAATACCATACAATTATTCCATTTGAGAAGGGTTACTAAACAGGACGCAGTTAAACCGCTATTCTATTTTCCCTTAATATTTCATAAATTCCAACCTTGTCAGGTTAAAAACGTCCCTCCAAGTGGGAGGGGGTGGGGGTTCCAAGTAGAAAACGAATTGAGTTGGCCAATCCGCATTGAGATCAAATATGACCAAAAGATTATCAATATGCAGTGGTATGCACTGACAGCCTCATCAATTTGGGATAAGTCATAGTTTAAACATCAGTGCCCAAAATCGGCATTTTTACTCAGATAGTTCACTACTGACTTGTATGAGAGACTGCTTGAGCTTTATAAAAAGTCCGTCACGCAGGGACTCCGTAAACTTTCCCACGTGAAGTTTTCAATAGAGAAATTTCACGAGAGCCGAACAGTTACGAAAACGGCCGAATTAGTTTTTGGCGGGAAACGCTCCCGTGCGCCAGATATACTAAGTAGATTTCCCAAGTGCTAATGATCTGACATCATATATTCACCATTTTTCTGTTTTATGAAGTCCTGTGTAAACAAGACTTGAGATTTTAACCTGGATATGAGATGTTAGTAACACTATACTCAAGGAACCTATCTTTAGTTTTACATGAAATGCAATAACATCGTTTAGTTAAATCAAACCAAAGTTACAATTATTGGAGAGATAACAGATGCACACACATATATATATATATATATATATATATATATATATATATATATATATATATATATAAAATAAAGTTGTAATGGCAAAATCATTAATAAAGAAAATAATAAAAATTGTGTTAGGCTCAGGTGACCAACCAATAAATTATAAACATGTAGTTTTACCTCTAAGAGATTGCGAAGTAAAGGCGACATACCGAGTGAGAGACAGGAACACGAGGACATGGGAAAGAAGAATGGAAGTTTGTTAGTCTCACGTCTCGTAATAATAAGTCGGAACGGTCACAGAAGTAAGCTCCTCCATGTTTTTCTGATGATCAACCTCTTATCATGACTGAAAACGGATTCCAAAGCGCAACGGAAGATGAAATAATCCAAGGCGTCTTATAAAAAAAGGACAGCAGACTTCATTGAGTACTACAGTGGGAATGATAATTTCAACTGTTTCGTGAGGGTATGGGCTCAAACTAAGAAGGGTAGATGGCGTACATTACCAAAGCAGAAAAAATAACTAGATTTAATTCCAACAAATGTACTAAGGAAAAGGAACTTTATATAATACATATTGGGGGCTCAGGTTAGCCATGCGAGTTAAAGCGTTGACCTTTATCTCACATGGTAAACCTAGAGCGGTGAGTTCGATTCTCGCCTGGGCAAAGGAAATTATTTGGTGACGAAATTCATTAAATAACGTCCTAAAATCCCACCCTGGCTAGAAAAGGGTGGTGACCTGTAGATAACCCGTCCCGATTAGCCTAAGTTGCAAAAAGTGGACGTTAATAAATAATAATAATAATAATAATAATGGTTTTCAACAGCATCTGAAAATAGCGAAAAAGGATGTAAAAGACCTATTAAAAAATGAATTTATTAAGCGCTTGCGACTTATTTTTAACAGCTATCTTTCAAGCCGCTATAAAATAAAAGCAGTTAATACATGGGCGATACCATCTCTTATCTATAGTTTTGGCATAATAAAATGGTCTGACACTACTCTTGATGAGTTGGATAGACTCATAAGAACGGAGATGACAAAAGCCAGAATGCACCATCCGATTTCATCTATGGTCAGGCTGTATTTATCGAGGAAACAAGGAGGACGAGGCCTTCTCAACATCCGAAACCTATGTCGGTCTCAGGAAGTTAACCTGAGACATTACATAAGATCGAATGATAGCCACGTCTTCAAAGAAATAGTTAAACTTGATGACGGGTTTACGGCCTTGAACTTGAAATGTAGTAACAATCCTGAAGTTAAAAATGAATCCCACTTTCTTTCAGAATGGCAAAGTAAGGAACTTCATGGTCGTTACTACAGTCGCCTTTATGACTCGGAGGTAGACTTGGCTTATTCTGTCGCGTGGCTGACGTCTGGAAAGCTGTTTTCAGAAACAGAAGGTTTCATTACAGCTATCCAAGACCAAGTGATTGCCACCAGATCATACAGACCTCATATCCTCAAAGACAGTAGTGTCTCAGACAAATGTAGATTATGCAACAAAGCTTATGAATCCATTCAACATATTACGGCAGGATGTGAAATACTTGCTGGATCCGAGTACTTACAAAGGCACAATAACGTGGCAAAAGTATACCATCAAGCTCTAGCAGAGAAATTCGGCATGGTAGGCAGTAAGGTCGCTTATTATCGCTATAATCCTCAAAAATTATTGGAGAAAGATAATATAAAGATGTATTGGGACGAAGCGATGCTAACTGACCATACTGTGCACCATAACAAACCGGATATTCTCATTATTGACAAGATCAATAAGACTGCTGATATTATTGACATTGCAGTGCCCAATGATGAGAATATTCGAAAATCCCATGCCGAAAAGTTAAGAAAATATCAAGAATTGGCTATCGAGCTCAAAGAGGTTTACAAACTGAAATCTGCCATAGTTACGCCTATTATAGTAAGTTCAAATGGACTAGTGCCAAAAACAACGATAGCAGGCACCAAGAACTTGAATCTGCCAACAGCAATTATAAAAGAAGCACAGCAAGGGGTACTTCTTGATACTGCTAGAATCGTGCGAAAATTTTTAAATTCCCCTTAATATGTCACACTCACAAACTCCATATCGGTTGGATTTTCCCCCGATATGGATTTTACTCCAGTTTTCACTGAGTATAAACCTCCCCCATAATAATAATATAATACATATTTACAAACAGTATAGAAAATACTATATACACATCAACATCAAAAGAATAATCCTATAGGATGAAAGTTTGTAAAGGAAGGAGAAAGATTAATAGATGAAAACCACGTGAACTATCCACAATGATTTATTTTTCTATACATGTTTCGCGTCGTCTGTGACGCCTCTTTAAAAGTAATACACTTATTATAAAAATATTTGAACCATACCACCTCGCCAGTTCAGGTTTTTTTATATTTTGGGCTTTAGCCATTTCTCCTTATCGAAGATTGAATTGAGGTCTCATTTTGACGATTAAAAAAAACAGTACTATTTTATAAATATTTAAAAATATATTAATCAGATCCAAACTGGCATTAGTCTTTATGGCCACTAAGGAAATGAAAAAAGAAAAAAAAAAAAAAAAAAAAAAAAAAAAAAAAAAAAAAGACCTTAGTGTTAGGTCTTTCGTGGAGTCCACATCCAGTAAAATGGGGCTCAGGTTAGCCATGCGAGTTAAAGCGTTGACCTTTATCTCACATGGTAAACCTAGAGTGGCGAGTTCAATTCTCGCCTGGGCAAAGGAAATTATTTAGTGACGAAATTCATTAAATAACGTCCTAAAATCCCACCCTGGCTAGAAATGGGTGGTAACCTGTAGATAACCCGTCCCGATTAGCCTAAGTTGCAAAAAGTGGACGTTAATAAATAAATAAAAAAAAACATCCAGTAAACACCAACATACGGAGCACTACACCTTCTATCCCGCGGTTCAAGATCCAGAACATCCACCGAACAATTATAAGGGGTTTTCAAGTAGCCTGGTCCATGTTAAAACATTGGCCAACAAATCGTATAACGAAATACACCATAAAGGAAGCGTACAAATCGCTACGAAATAGCATGTCAAAAATAACAAAACCTTAAGGTATTATTGGAAAAAATAAAATTTAGCTTTTAGAGCAGAATGACAACAAATATCGAAATACACATATGAATTCGATATCTGACGCTCTGCTCATAAAGTTTTTTTTTTCATACAGTAGACAAGTCTATAAGATGACCTATCTCCTCTGACTATGATAATAAACTATCTGATTTTTCCATTAGTTCCCAAAAATTTTGAAAGTGAAACTAAGGGAAGTTTTAATATTACATATTAGAAATCTAAGCAAAACGTGAACATTGATAGATAATAATAATAATAAACAATTGGTAACAATCAGTCCTTAAATATTTTAGGACCAGTGTGGCCGTTAAACTGAAACCAATAATCATTCCATACCACTGAAGAATGAATTGAAAATAGCTTTTGTTGATTTTCATTAAAATAATTTTTTTTTTTTTTTTTTTTGTCCCTCACAAATATTCCTTTTTATATTTGTCCTAAGAATAACAAGGGCTTTTGTCTCGATTTTTCCATGGCTTTATTAAGGAGGAGTGGTCTCTTGAAGGAGGGGGGTGGGTCTCTAATCAGAGGCTCCCGGAATTTCCTTCTTCTCTAATTTGTTTGAATTTCAAATCACCTCTTCATCCCGAAATTTCATTCAATCTACAAACATAATTTACAATCAATTCAAACGGAAGAGGAAAAAGCGTATTTCTTTCTCTCTATTCACTGCTTGAGTCTTGATCCCTAAAGAAATCCACCTCCTGACGTAGAGGAACAATATACTTGAAAGGAATATTAGATTTTCAACGAGGAATTCATTTCCTCCCCTAGTCATCCTGTAATGAAATAGAGGGTTTCTGGAGATTTTATTAGGCACAACGAGTGTTCACTAGGATATTGCATAAGTTTAATTTAAAGATTACTTAATTAGGTACCATTTGAAAAGGAAAAAAAAAGCTAACTTCAAAAAACTTATTACATAGAAATATAGGCTAGACATATTGCATACAAATATGGGATTAACATTGACTATACTTAACCTATACTTAGGGTCAGGGCATTCATTATTGGAGCATGTGTGAGTGTAAATACTTCAGTGTGGAACAACGGGTAACGGCAGTTCTTGTGGCAAATTTCGTTCTAGAAAGTCTGTCATTAATTTTCGAAATAGAAGCTGATAGAAGAAAATGACATACTTTACTGGGACCTGGGTCACTATAAATGGACTAGATCGTTGAATTTAAAATCAATAAGCTCCAGATAAAATTTAAAAATAAAAAAATCATAGAAAATATTTCTAATTACCAAGAGAAGGTTATCATTATCTTGAAGAGATAACAAGAGGTCAGCATTTTTCTACGATTATTACTGATTCTGAGTCATTTGGAATCCATTTTCAGTCTTCCTCAAGAGATTCTGGCAAAGCCAGTCTGGTTTAATTTAACTGGTTAAACATTTATTAGTTTTGGTTAAATATTTTTAAGATAAACAGGTCATAACATCAGGAAGTCTTCCCACCAATTTTCTCATTAAAGCACAAGGCCTTTCGGCACTAACATGCCATCATCAGGTAACTCGATATATTAGATGCTAGCGCTACAACTTTGGAGCCACTAGTCTTGGGAGAGACTTCCAGTTTCCCAGGTCTGTACTCCCACGCCCAGCAACATACGAATTATAAAATATTTTTATCACTTAGTTCAGAAATGAAGTATATATTTTATTGTAAAAATAATTTGGTTTCAAACTTAATTTGTATTACTGATGTTAAATAGCTAAGGTTATACAATTTCAAGGTGAACGATTTTGGGTTCGCAATTTTTAAAAGAAACATTTCAATAAGAAATATTCATGATGACTTGAAGATAAGTATTTTAACGCATCGGAGGTTTTTAGCAGATCTCCCTTATTGAAAATATTTCTTAAATCGATCCTACATAGGAGAGGGTGCCGATCGAATCTCTCTCTCTCCCTCTCTCTCTCTCTCTCTCTCTCTCTCTCTCCCCCCCCTCTCTCTCTCTCTCCCTCTCCCTCTCCCTCTCTCTCTCTCTCTCCCTCCCTCCCTCTTCCTCTCTCTCTCTCTCTCTCTCTCTCTCTCTATATATATATATATATATATATATATATAGAGAGAGAGAGAGAGAGAGAGAGAGAGAGACAGAGAGATACTTGTTTTCAGTCTTTAGTCTTCCCTCTCTTCAATCCATCGAATTTTTATTTATGGATTTACAACTATAATTCGTACAATTACTACCTCTGAGTGCAGAGTGCATCTTAGGGAAAGGAAGCCCATTTAGGACTCTTCAAAATACTACTTGAGAGGTAATATTCTAAAATTTTAGGCCCAGCTGTCGAATTCATGTTAGTTCCGACTTCACCTTGGTAGCCCACTCAATAGCTACCGTTTTATGCTTTGTGCGGTGATCCCCACTGGCCTTCAACCCAACCCTGGACCTAAAAAAGGACCAACGAACTTTCTCTCTTTGAATAGAGAAACGGAACTCGCCCCTCAATAATAAGTATTCTGCCTAAAGAACATTCCTTGTACTCGGATCATGTGTCCTTTCAATATCGTTTTCTAGTTTTATACACTACCGCCTTCAAGGAGATTTCCTAGCTATTGAGCTTGTGTTCATGAACGAAACTTTTCCTAAAGTGTCAATCGATCCTGCCAAGGAGATAGTGAAAATGATATATATGTCAATTAAATTTATATATATGTATATATGCATACTCATTTATAAATGAACTTGTCTTTGTGCAATATTTGTCATTTGTTACCAAACTCGATATTTGAGCGTTTTATGTGGAACTAATGATCAAGGTTGTTAACAGCTTAAATCGGACCGGGGAGGAGGGTTAGACTGTAAAGAAATTGAAAAACGAAAATATCTCTGTTATTACGGTGACGGATCGACAATTATCATACAACCAATCTTGCCGCAAATTTAATTTCTTTTAAATGTTGTTTTGCACGCAAATTTTGACTCTAAAAAGTTTATTAGATCTATACTATACTCGTTATTTAACCGTTCCATTTGAGTTTAAAGATCATATTCGTAAACGCCTAAAATCGGACCCGAAATAGGCCTATTTAGAGAGAGTATGTCAAAAATTCAATATACTTCCGTTAATTTGAGTCAGACCGAAAAATGATATAAAACCAAATCTTATTAAACTAGTATTAATTCCGTGTTTTTAGCCTTCAGTATACTCCCATTTCTGCTCATCGAAATTTGCTTAGTAATAGAGATTAAATTGTGAGATGACAAAACTAGATTGCCATAAATGTGGGTGGGAAAATTTGCTTAGTTTACGCAGCCCCTGCGTCAAGGACTGCAACACCGTCAGTTTCTGGAGCATCCTTTTCCGGTTTCAAGGTTTATTTATTTTTTTTTAAATTTTTTCTTATTTTTATGGTATACTATATAATATTCCATTCAATTTCATCAGAATGCCTGATCTGGTGTCAAGAACTTTCATGTATTCATTTGCAGGACTTAATCGATTCAATGGAGAGTCAGTTTAAGCAAACACTGCGCACACTCTCGGTAAATGCTTCTCGAGCATAACCTTAACCAAGTTTAAAACAATTATTCCTATCGCTTGTGATATACCAAGTTTCTCTTTGGAATAATGCAAGCATTGCTCTCTCATATTACCAATCTCCTTACTGCCATCCACGAGCCTCTTTAAGACATTTTAAATCAATTAGCAGATTTCCCTTAATGGAAATCAGCTTTTGAGATCCTGCTCATGACGCGATTTCCGAAACATTTATCCAAAAATTAAGTGTCCATCGATCCTACCCAGGAGATGACGAAAATGAGGCCCGTTTAAAATATATATATATATATATATATATATATATATATATATATATATATCTGTTAACGCTCTAGGGGTCGAAATTTTTGTTTCATCGTTACCGAACTTGCAAGTTCGTTAATGACTAAAATCGGACAAGTGGGAGGGGGGAGTTTAGAGAGGGGATTTTCGAATATTCGACATATACAGTTACAGTACTTCGAATAGACAAATCTTATTGAAAATCAAATGTACTATAAATATTATTATATACATTTATTCTCTATCTTGAATATTAACCGAGATATTTGCATTTTTCAGCTTTGGCCTTCAGCAAACGTCCACTTCTACTCATGTCATATTAAATGTAAATGAATGTCATGTTATAAATAAATATTAAGCTGTTATATCGTGAACCACTTCATTATAAGGTTAAATACCAAATATTGTTTTCATTGAACTTTTACTTTGTGAGATATAAGCAAATACGTTCTGTTGACCTCCCCCCTTCTTTTATTCTTGGATTACTAAAATTTGAATGATTGAGATAAAACTGAGTTTGATTCATTAAAAATTACAGCACTAGCATTAGTAAATTGTTTTCAATAAAATTAATATGTTATATTCAGATATATTTAATTAATTATTTATCTTTCCGGTCTATTTATCTATTCAGCACTACGAGGTTGGCTGACCTGTTTGTTTACAATTCAGCCGCTGACCGTTGTAGCGATTATTAACTTGTATTGTTAATTGAAATATTTCTCATTACCGTTTGTATTTATTCACTTAACATTCACTGTAGTGTTGCCTGTATGTATATTTATCTATTGTAAACCTTCGCATGGGAAATCTCCTTAGTTTACGCAGCCCCTGAGTGACGGAATTTTTTGTTTATGGAAGCAAGATATATTTATTTTTGAAATATTCACTTTTATAAGCACTAAAATTACTTCAGTCTTTAATACATTTGTTACTGGTTTTACAGCATTTTTCTCATAGATAAGTCGATTAATCGTCATATTTCGTTGTCAGAGACCAATTGAGCAGATCCCACATTCATTCCCCACGATTAATATTCTTTGCGGGTCTTATTTCCCTCGAGTAATATTTCAAAACATGTCCTTTCTCAGAAAATAAAGGCAATACAAACATTGAAATTTGCATTTTACATTTACATGACCCAATTCTATGGAAATCTACAATCATTCAATCATTAAATCCGTTACATAAAAAGTTCTGGAAGACTCCGCCAACATAATTTAAAAACACAGTATTTAGTAGAGCTATTTTCTTTGCTTGTTCTAAAAATTACTTATAATGTCTTTGGTTTGTCTTAAAAATCGAAGTTCTTTTGACTACAAATATACCGTTTGAGTTCTTCTTACTCATTCTCCTTTGATATGTTATGCAAATCGATGTTGTTTGGATAGGCTTTGGGACTCAAGACATGAAACTCAAGGCATTATTCTTTTTAGCAGATTTCCCTTAAGGGAAATCAGCTATTGAGATTGTACTCATGACGCGATTTTCGAAATTTTTCTTCAAATGTCCTTCGATCCTACCCAGGAGATGACGAAAATGAGGTCCGTTCAAAACTGTATATATATATATATATATATATATATATATATATATATATATATATATATCTTGCTATCTATCTATCTATATATTTGTCTGTTACCGCTCTAGCGGCCGCAATTATTGTTTAATCGTTACCAAACTCGATATTTAGTCGTTTTATGTAAAAAGAAAGATCAAGTTCGTTAACGGCTTAAATCGGTCCAGGGGTGGGGGGGGGTTTAGAGGGGAGGATTTTCGAAAAATCGAAATATCTCCGTTACTATAGATTGAATCGAAAAATTGTATAGAACAAATCTTATTGTAAATTAAATGTACTATATATATTGTTATATACATTAATTCACTATCTTGAATATTAACCGATATATTGGCATTTTTCAGTTTTCAGCAACCAGTACACCGCCACTTCTACTCATGTTACATAAACAATACTCAGCTACATAATAAATCCAAAAATTGTATTCAAGACCTTTATTATACGAGATACACGCAATATGTCCTGGAGATTCCCCCCCCCCCGTCTTAAGGTTTTTGACTACTAAAATTTGATTGATAGGGATAACAATTATTCTGACTAATTATTAATTACATTACTCGATATAGTAAATAGCTCTCAATAAAATTAATATGTTATATTCTGATATATTTCAGTAATAGTTTTTCTTTCCGGTGTGAGGCGGGCAGACCCGTTTGTTTACATTTCTAAACTAATGCTTCCTGTCGGCAGTTTATTGAAATTGAATGAACCATTTCTTATTTCCGTTTGTATTTATTCACGGTGGTGTTATGTTGCCAGTATGTAGATTTATCTATTACTAAACTACACGAGGGAAATCTGCTTAGTTTACGCAGCCCCTGCGTGACGGACTTTTCTGAGTCAGGCTGAGCATATTTTTACTCGTAAATACTAAATTTCTAATTCATATGCTGAATTTGAATCGGTCCTTGTTCTTTCAAAAGCATACACATATTTAATACCAATTTTCACCAAAAACTGTGATTTTAATTCACCGTTGTGTTAAAGGACCACGTTTTTAGACTGCTTTTACTTTTACCTATATCAGTTCAATTTGACAATAATATCAAACCTTTCATCAGAATGTTAATACTGTGTATATTCAAATGAATCGGCTGGTTTTCATTAGTCATCATAAATTCAATTTGTTCTTTGATCTGTGGGACTTCAATAGCAAACGCGTTGAACATTATTGGTACAAACTAATAATTGAAGTCCTACATTCAATAATTAGTTTGTTGCAATAATGTTCTACGCGTTTGCTATAGTTACTCCAATATTAGTTCGAGAACCAGTTGGACAAGATACAGTTCCAACTATCTCCATATTGTATTGCCTTTGATCTTCAGGCCAGTGGTTGGGAGTTAAATTAGAAATTAATTAGGTTTGAAACACGAAATTATTTAAATCCATTAAGTTTAGGTTTCCCTTACTTCCAGGTGAGCCGATTTGTTTTAATGTGCATTATTACATATCACAAAGAAATTAACACTAATTACATAGTTCATATAAATGTTGGAAAGAAGAGATTTAAGGGAGTTAGATAAAAAATGAGTAATATTTGTGTCATTATGAACAGAGCCAAAAAACGTTTTATAACCTATCTTGATAAAAACATAATTTGATTTATGCAATTTCTTTCTACTTACCCGAAATACTACTGCTAAACCAAATATTTGTATTTTATCATCTTGTCCCTTAAGGGAAATCAGCAAATGAAGATTTACTCATGATTCTTTTTTCGAATATATATAAATATATATATATATATATATATATATATATATATATATATATATATATATATATATAGATACATATACTAGCGCACACGACACACGTTGTCCTGCATGATATTTCAAGCGATTAGGATATTAAATTTAATAATATTATGTTTAAAACAAAAGCTACTTGTAATAACACAAAACAACTTTTGTTGTGTGCACGTTTGCCTAAAAACAAATATAAAATGAAATATCGCTATTTTTTTTAATCAGGCCTCTCCGTCCGAACCTAAAATTGTAATATAGCTTATAACCATGGAAGAATTAATGCTAATTTACATAAAGAGTTTTGTTAAGTTCGGGTCAATCGTTAGTGCCCAATAAAATTGTTGGCTCCCACTTTAATTTTTTAGTGTATATCTCAACAATACATTACTATACGACAAAAGCGAATATAACAAAAGTTACTCTAAATGACAAATAAACTACTTTTATCCTGAGCATATTTGCAGAAAAACCAATAGGAAACGAAATATCGCTATTTTTAATTTTAGGCCTCCCTTACAACCCCCACTCCCTCTCCATTTGCCGGGCTGATTTTTAAATCATTTAAGGCGTCACCCAAACGCATACAAAAAAATTCATTCAAATCGGTCCAGTCATTTAGGAGGAGTTCAGTGACATACATACGTACAGTAGATTTATATCTATATATATATAAAATTGTAACCTCTGTCTGTACATTGATTTTTTTCGCGAAATTTCACGATAACTTTTCCTTTCACATGTCATAGACACCATAACTGCATTTTGTTTCTTTCGTGTCTGTTTGTTTGTTTGTTTGTTTGTTTGTTTGTTTATTTGTTTGTTTGTTTGTTACCTTTTCACGCATAAACGGCTGAACCGAATTTTATGAAACTTGGTATGTATATTACTACTAACCCAACTTAGACTTTAGGCTATATTAATATTCTCTGAGACGAACAGGAGTGGGGGTTATAAGGGAGGCCTGAATTTAAAAATTGCGATATTTCGTATCCTATTGCATTTCCGGCAATTATGCACATAACAAAAGATGTTTATTTTGTTATTTAAAGTAACTTTTGTTATATACACTTTTGTCGTATACCGAAGTTTAAATGCGTTATACGCTAAAAATTATAGCGGGAGTCAACAATATTATTTGCCAAAAAAGACTCAACCGATCTAATTAAAACTCGGTATGTGTATTAGCAGTGAATCCTTCATTATAATAAGTCATACCAACATTTCTATGGAAGGGCAGGAGTGGGGGTTATAAAGGAAGCCTGAAATTAAAAATAGCGATATTTCGTTTCCTATTGGTTTTTCTGCAAATATAAACATAACAAAAGTTGTTTATTTTGTTATTTGGAGTAACTTTTGTTATATACACTTTTGTCGTATACCCAAGTATAAATGAGTTATACGTTAAAACTTTAGCGGGAGCCAACAATTTTATTGGGCACTAACGGCTGAACCGAACTTAACAAAGCTCGGTATGTCAATTAGCATTAATTCTTCCATGATTATAAGTTATATTAAAACTTTTAGGTTCGAACGGGAGGGGGGTTAAAAGGGACGCCTGAAATAAAAATTCGCCATATTTCCATGTATAAGAGACGGGAAATATAAAAATATCGAAGACAGTGAAGCCTTATCGAACAAATATTCTATTATTAGCAAATCCACGGCAACGACGGGTATCAATCCTAAACACTGGGACGGGTAAATGTCAAAATATTGTGCAATGTAAAGCCTGCTGAGAAATATTGATATGCTCAACAATTTTTTCCAATTCGAACAACCAGGTAGGTACCTCACCTGTACGGGTATAAATGATTTCAAATCTATGTTAATATTTTATCCTTAATAATTCAAATCTATGTTATTTTTTATCGTCAGTAACAGATTGTACCAAGTAAAGTATACTGCCCCCCCCCCTTCTCTTCACCCAAACATTAATTCATGAGAAATGCCGGTTTTCCCTATGTGTATTTAATACTTTATTTAATTAGAACCTGAAAAATATTTTAACAAACAGTTTTAGTATTGTGAAGAAAATGTAATCTGATTTGTTCATATAATTTAAGGTATTACATGATTCATATCCTAAATGAGTTGGCAGCACTGAGCATAGGTAGGTGTCAAGCTACTTCCTTTGTACTATCAGTTCTGCCGCTTCCCCGCCGACATCATATTGGTTTATGTTTACATGTTAATTGATGCTTATAGCAATGTAGTGTTATACTCAGGAATGTGAATTTGTTTAATCTACAAATCTAAAACAGCTGTCACCATTAAGCTTTGTACCGCATCAAGGGAAAGTTACTTTTATTCATACATGGTTTCGAAAACAGAATACTTTCTACGATTATAAATTATATGTTCATTACTTTATATAAAAAAAAAAAAAAAAAAAAAAAAAAAAAAAAAAAAAAAAAAAAAAAAAAAAACTACATGCACAGGAGACGGGAAATAAAAAAATATTGAGGAGAGCGAAACCTTGCATAACAAATAATTTAATTATTTACAAATCCACAGCAACGACGGGTATGAAACCTAAAGACTGTGACGGGGAAATGTCTAAATATTGTGGAAAGTAAAGCCTTGCCAAACAATACCATCTTCATTCAGCCTTAATTCAGCACTTTTGCCGTATACGGAAGAATAAATGAGTTATACGCTTAAGCTATAGCGGGAGTCCACAATTTTATTTGGCACTAAAGACTCAACCGAATTAAACCTAACTAATATAATAATATAATATAATAACCCCCACTTATAAGGGAGGCCTGAAATTAATAATAGTGATTTCCTATTGGGGTTTTGGCAAATATGCACATAACAAAAGTTGTTTATTTTGTTATTTAGAGAAATTTGCTCAACACTTCTTTTCAATATGAACTACCAGGTACCTCACCTGAAAAAATTAATTCAAATGTATGTCAATATTTTCTCCTTAATAATTCAAATCTATGCATAATGCACAGGAGACGGGAAATATGACAATATGGAGGACAGTGAAGTCTTACATGAAATGTTAATTTTATTATTAACAAATCCATAGCAACAACTGGTATAATAAACTCTAAACACTGGGACGGGGAAATGTCAAAATATTGTGCAAAGTAAAGCCTTGCCAAAAAAAAAATACCATCACCATTCAGCCTCAAATGAATTATCGGGCGAAGCCGGGTATCTGAGCTAGTAAATATATATAAAACAATATCTATCCTCTGGGCTCTATTCATTAGGCCATTCCCCATCAAAAAGTATTCACTATAACTGGGTCAACCAAATTATAGAGCTGTTTGTTAAACTGAATTTCTTCAATATTTGGCTAAACCAGGCTCCGCATGCGCTCAGGTCTCATATTCCATCAATTACTGCTGCCTACAGAAAAACTCATGAAGCCAATAAAATTATAGCATTTTATACAAGAACATTAATATAACGCCAGGAACCCCTCAAGAATATCTTAACATGAATCTACCATTTCCAATTACAAACCTATATGTCTGTTAGGACATGGAGCAATTACTGATTTAAATTTATTAACGAAAACATAATATATTCCGTTGACCCTAAAAATAAATGCATAATATGTAATTTGAGCGATTTCGTCCTTTTGTTCTTAATGTCTAATTGTGCATTTTATTTTTAATGTATATTATAATTATCGTATACTTTTTTGTCATTGCAATGTACATTCTCTAATTTATTGTGGATCAGCTGCCCATCTCAAGGGAAATCTGCTTAGCTGACGCAATACTTCCTGTCAGACGTTTTATTTTAACATCCGGGTTCATTATTTTGTCTCTGATCATGGTGCCGCATCATGGACAACACTTCAACGACCCAATGATTTAAAACTAATTTCTAGGCACATAAGAAAGTGACACAGCTCCCTCGCGATAGACGTTTTTTTACTCTGTAACTAACTTTTAATACAAAACTGGGAAGAACAACTATTATTTCCTTTCAATTATATGAAAAAATCTTAAAAATATAGTTTGTATACATAATACACTCATATTTTTATATATTATATGACATCTTTTTCATGATATATTATGTAAAAATACATATCTTGTTGTTCATATAATACATAAAATAAAATGCTCCTCTCCATAAGTTTTGGAATAATGTTAAAGAGATGAAAAATGTAATGTTATTGTTATTGATTGGGTTGCAGCTCCTATAGGAGATGGTGGAAATGTATGTTCAGTTCAGCCCAATCCTCTTTCAAGAGATAGATTAAAACAGTATCCGGCTTTTTCCTGATTAATTTGGAAACCTCAACTCTTTACTTACCTGCCACAGGTAAAATGTCTGTAATTTTAACCATGTTTTATACTTATTTTTGAATGTGGATCATTCCTGTAGTGATAATGTCGGCCGAATGCGTAGGATAGGTGTAATCAAGTATGGTGCTACAAAGAGGGGATCACACGTTTTGAGGTTTATAAAAAAATAATATGTTTAATAATGTTTCACCAAACTTATTTCAATCTTTGTTTTTCCATTAAAAAGCCAGTCCCTCAGGGGCTGGCTTTTTTCTCATGCTCGGGCCACCATCTATTCGTCATTTGAAATTTTAATTAGACATGAATGTTTAGTGGCTTAGGTACTCGAAGAAAAAATCACATTATTAGAAGTGCAATATTTCAGAAGACTGAAGGCATAAAAAATTTCAAATAACTCGGTCAATATTCTAACTCACATTAGAAAAAAAAAAACACAAAACACATACAACAACAATTCAAGAAAATAAATTAGCATCAAGATTCGTCTTAACGTTTATTGACGAAAATTAGAATGACAGAGATATTTCTAATTTTTGTTTGCCCCCCCCCTCCACCCGGTCAAATTACAGCATTAACAAAATTTGTCTTTTTTTTAACAAGAAAGTCTGAAATATTGAGTTCTATAACGAGCAAACAAAAATTACAACCAATAGAACGGTAACACACACACACACACACACACACACACACACACACATACATACATATATCTATATATATATAAAATTGTAACCTCTGTCTGTACATTGATTTTTTTCGCGAAATTTCACGATAACTTTTCGTTTCACATGTCATAGACACCATAACTACATTTTGTTTCTTTGGTGTCTGTTTGTTTGTATGTTTATTTGTTTGTTTGTTTGTTACCTTTTCACGCATAAACGGCTGAACCGAATTTTATGAAACTTGGTATGTATATTACTACTAGCCCAACTTAGACTTTAGGCAATATTAGTATTCTCTAAGACGAACAGGAGTGGGGGTTATAAGGGAGGCCTGAAATTAAAAATAGCGATATTTCGTTTCCTATTGTTTTTTCAGCAAATATGCACATAACAAAAGTTGTTTATGTTGTAATTTAGAGTAACTTTTGTTATTTACACTTTTGCCTTATACGGAAGTATAAATGAGTTATACGCTAAAAACTATAGCGGGAGTCCACAATTTTATTTGGCACAAAAGACTCAACCGAACTAAACCAAACTCGCTATGTGAATTAATACTAACGATTTCCTTATAATAAGCCATACTTACATTTCTAGGGACGGGGAGGAGTGGGGGTTGTAAGGGAGGCCTGAATTTAAAAATAGCGGTATTTCGTTTTCTATTCGTTTCCGGCAAATATGAAAATAATAAAAGTTGTTTATTTTGTTATTTAGAGTAATTTTCGTCATATTCATTTTTGTCTTATAACAAAGTATAAACGAGATATACACTATAAACTAAAGCGGGAGTCGCTTTTCATTGGGCGCTAACGATTAAACTGAACTTAAAAAAACTCGGTATGTCAATTAGCATTAATTCTTCCATGATTATAAGCTATATTAAAATTTTTTAGGTTAGAACGGGAGTGGTGGTTATAAGTGAGGCCTGAATTAAAAATTCGCGATATTTCATTGTCTATTTGTTTTTCGGCAAACAAGCACATAACAAAAGTTGTTTACTTTGTTATTTAGATTAACTTTTGTTTTATACATTTCTCCAGGAAATTTTCGTAGAAATATTGATATGTTCAACAATTCATTCCAATTTGAACTATGAGGTACCTCACCTGGAAAAGTTAATTCAACAAGGTATTAACCCTAAACAGTGGGACGGGTAAATGTAAAAATATTGTGCAAAATAAAGCCTTGCCAAAAAAATACCATCACGATCCAGCCTCAAATCTATTCCCGGGCGAAGCCGGGTATCTGAGCTAGTATATATATATATATATATATATATATATATATATATATATATATATATATATATATTAATGGACCACATGATCACTGTCTCTTAAGTAGGATTCATGGGCATCAAATATCTGTTGAATATCGCGTTATGCGTAAAATTTCGGAAGCTCATTTAACTTAGGAACGAATCTGCTAAAGCAGGTAGTAATTTTTAGGTGAAATGCGATTTGCCAATATTTTTTTTCTCGTAAAGTTTAGTTATAAGTTGAAAGTGAAATACAGCTGACCCTATCGCCATCTTCAATATTGTCTGTTGTAACGAAGTTAGTGGAGATTCCCTTTGAAACCTAAGTGTCCTCTTTTAAAGAGGTCGGAGAAAGACAAGGAGGGCAAGAGCCCCCTACCTTTTCTAACTCAACCCAACCCGAAGACTCAAACTTTCTTACCCACGATCTGATCGCTCTATCACTTGGACATTGGTTTAAATCATGTAAATTAAAATGCGAGCGAAATAGACGCCGCGCAATAATGCACGAATCGCCATTTTTGTAATACGCCTTTACACAGAACGCACGTTGCTCACCGGTGAAACGCTCCATGGCGACTGAATTTCCGAGAACCAAGCTACCTATCCCCGCTACCCGCACCCCTCTCCCGCATTCCTGTCACGGGTAATGCGTTTTTGAAATCCGTCCAACTTTATGGCCCACCCTGTATAAGCAGATTATATAAAGTGTAATAAAGAGACAAAAAGTAATAAAAAAAAAAGGATTATATTTATAATTTTTTCTTTAATTTATAGTCATATTATTATACTCTTTTTTTCTTCTTTAATTTATAATACGGGACTCTGGTTAGCCATGTGAGTTCAAGTATTGACCTTAATCTCACATGGTAAACCTAGAGTGGCGAGTTCGATTCTCGCCTGGGCAAAGGAAATTATTTAGTGACGGAATTCATTAAATAACATCCTAAGTCCCACCCTGGCTAGAAAAGGGTGGTAACCTGTAGATAACCCCTCCCAATTAGCCTTAGTTGCAAAAATTGGACGTTATTAAATAATAATAATAATAATTTATTAACATATTATTATACTCTTTTTTTTCCTCTTCCTTATTTATAATCATATTATTGAGGCTCAGGTTAGCAGTGTGAGTTAAAGCATTGACTCACAAGGTAATCCGAGTTGCGAATTCGATTCCCTCCTGGTCAATATGAGCTTATTTATTGACGGAATTCATTGAACAAAATCCTTAGTCCCATCCTGGCTAGAAAGGGTTGGTTGCCTGTAGAACACCTTTCCCATTTACCCTTAGTTGCAAAAAGTGGACGTTAATAAATTAAAAAAATATTCATATTATTTGTTTAACTATAGGTTTTTTTAATCTATGAAATCAAGGATACGGGGGGCTCAGGTTAGACATTTGAGTTAAAGCGTTGGCATTAATCTCACATGATAAACCTAGAGTGGCGAGTTAAATTCCCGCCTGGGCAATAGGAATTTATTTCATTGAATAAAATCCATAGTCCCTCCCTGGCTACAAAAAGGTGGTAACCTGTAGATAATCCGTCCCGTTTACCCTTAGTTGCGAAAAGTGGACGTTAATATATAAAAAAATAATCACATTTGTTTAACAATAGGTTTATTTAATCTATGAACTCAAGGATACAGATGAATTCAATGAAAAATAAAGAACTATTGCAGTAAGTTTTATTACTGCATTAAATTAAATTTGGTTTCTTTATAATGAATAGCGTTTAATTTATATATTGGAAAAAGTATGAGTTAGTACACCATCTCTCAACCTTATAAAAAAAAAAAAAAAAAAAAAAAAAAACATGAGTAAAAAGTTTACGGGAATAAATTATTAATGAAGATTGCCGGTCTGTATGCTTCTGTCTGTCTGATTGTATCTCTCTCTCTCTCTCTCTCTCTCTCTCTCTCATCAATAGTGTGTCATACCCGCATGTAAGTAACCTGCATAATTTACGCAGCCCCTGTATGACGTACTTTTTTTAGCTTTCAGCCCTTTTTTACTCACCTCGCTGCATTTTTTAAGCTTAATTCTGCTTATATTTTGCACCGGTCAAGTAGGAGGGGAGAAGAATGTGTAAAATAAAAAAAAAGTCCAAATTTATTCCTTATTGCAAACTAGATCGGGAAATGTTATGTAACCAATCATGTCTCGTGCATTTTCTTTAGGGAGTATAAACACATTACATGGATTTTGAGTTTTCGCCCGTGCAATGGCCTTTATATAAAGTGGGCTGTCATGTCTAAAACGTCTTCCCTACCTTTATTGAGTCAGACGGCCTGTCTTTTATTCCAGTAAAATTTCCATGTGCTAGTTTTACATAAATTTTAGTGTGTCATGATATTTTTCTATTTCTATTTCCTTCTGTTTGAGGTGGCTGCTTACCATCCAATTGTATATTATTATGTGTGAACATACTGCTTAATTTAGCAATTATTTTTATTATTTATTATGTGGAGCTCCGCAACTATGGCGACTTGCTCTTCTTAAACGTGGGGGAAAAACAAAACAAAAACTAGTAAACAAAATAACAAAACATGGGACACGAAATAACAACAGAACATAGAATAATAACAAATATTAACAACTAATAACAAAACATGGACACACAAAATAATATAAAGAACAAAACTAAAGGAACAGAACACAAAAGACACCACCCCCTATAACACAGGGGCTGCGCAAACTAATAAGATTTCCCACGTGAAGGTTTGCAATAAATTTATATTCTATTAACACAACCTTGAATATTAACTGGATTAATACAAACTGTAATGGGAAATCTTTCAGTCAATTTACATGTTAATAATCTCTACAACGGAAAGCGTATGAATAGTAAACAAACAAGCAAGCCATCCTCTTGGAGCTGAATAGATAGATTGAAATACTCTAAACCTGAAAGAAAAACAATTAATGAAATATATCTGAATATAACATTTAAGTTTTATTGAAAACTACTTACTATAGCTAGTACTGTAATTTATAATGAATCAGAATAATTTTTATCTCAATCACTCAAATTTTAGTAATCCAAGAACAAAAGCTAGGGGGGGGGGTGAAAAGAATGTATCTGCATATATATGACAAAGTAAAAGTTCAATGAAAACAATATTTGGTATTTTACCTTGGAATGAAGTGATTCATTACAACAGCTTATTATTATTATGGCATGAGTAGGAGTAAGTGGCTGAAATTCGAAAATTGTAAAATCGAATTATCTCGGTTAACAATCCATGACACAGTAAACATGTATAGAACAACATTTATAGATTATTTAATTTGCAATAAGATTAGTTCTAGACAATTTTTCGACCTGACGTATAGTGACGGAGATATCTCGAATTTTCGAAAATCCTCCCTCTAAACCCCCCCCCCCTCCCACAGGTCCGAATGCAGCCATAAACGAACTTGATCTTTCTATTTGTCTAAAACGATTACATGTGGAGTTTGGTAACTATCAAACACAAATTGTGAGCTACGGTGTTAACAGCCATATATATGTATATATATATATATATATATATATATATATATATATATATATTAACGGTAAACCTAACCTTAACTTAATTGAATCCGCTAAAATTATATATATCTATAATTGGCAATATAATTCATATTTCTCATTTGAATTCATGTAAAGTGCTGTCTAACACTACGAACTATATATATATTTGTGGCCTAACCTGTGTACGAAGTATTTGTGCTGATATCGAGCGACCTGATTCACTCCCTCCAAGTTCATGGTGAACTCTAGGTTGGCGACCACTGACCTAGAGTCGGGCATCTTATTTATTTACCATTTCAATCAATGGACGTGCGTTCATCAGGAATTTGAAGGTGAGGGTTGTGTTGAGTAAAGATTTCGGAGGAGGGGGGCCGGTTATTGTGAATAGTAGATTGATGTTATTATTATTATTATTTATTAACGTCCACTTTTTGCAACTTAGGCTAATCGGGACGGGTTATCAACAGGTTACCACCCTTTTCTAGCCAGGGTGGGATTTTAGGACGTTATTTAACGAATTTCGTCACTAAATAATTTCCTTTGCCCAGGCAAGAATCGAACTCGCCACTCTAGGTTTACCATGTGAGATAAAGGTCAACGCTTTAACTCGCATGGCCAACCTGAGCCCCAATTGATGTTATTGACATTGGAATAATTGGAAGTATTTGGAATGTAACTAATAATGCGAATTACAGATGTTAGGGATAGAATGACATTTTGAAATTTATTCATTGTATTCAATTGAAACCTTTTCTTAATTTTTAATAATAATTATTAGGTCACGTTTACCATTATATTATGAAACTAAGATTAGCCATGTGAGCTAACCTTTTGGTCTTAATGCACTGTGAGCTATAGGAATGAGGGCCCACTTAATAGTTAAAACTATATATATATATATGTATATATATATATATATATATATATATATATATATATATATATAGTTTTGAACGACATTAATTTCGTCATCCCCGATCCGATATTCATTTGAAGAATGTTTTTGAAAATCGCGTCATGTGTACAAGCTCAAGAGCAGATTTCCCATATGTAAAATCTGCTAAAATAAAAAAATTAAAACATGTACTTAAAATTCTAAAAAATTATTAAAATTCATTTTCAAGACCAGTGAAGTCATCCTGCGCCTTTTCCTGGCTGAAGTTCACACTTCGCTCCCAGACACAACAATTGAAGTGAACGCAATATTACGAAGTAGAAACTTGCCGTTCTAGGCTAATTGCTATCTCTCTTTAACTATTGGTGACAATATCCGCTTTAATACTTCTCTTAAATAATTAAATGGTTTGTAAATAGGAGGCACGTTCTATTCCAAACCGACTGTATCCCGTTCACCTAGATCAATTTGTAAGATTTAATTTAACAATAGATTAACTAGCTTTAGGAATAGACGTTAGCATAGTAGTAGGAGAGCTGTTATATTTAAGATCACAAATTAAAGAGGCTCTCCGTAAAACATAAAAATATGTTTTAGCATTAAAGTAACAGAATATTAAATTAACAAAAAACTGACTAAGTAATATTTTTTTTAAATAAAAAGGGAAGTATAAATGAAATGAAATAGTACTATGAAAAGATAAAAGAGCAGAATAGTCACCGGGGCACTCACACTTTTTTAATATTAATTTATTTAACTTATGAAATAATTTATTAACGTCCATTTTATGCTACTACTACTAATTGGTACCTTCGAAATAAGCACAAAGAAATAGAGACTTTCTAAAATTAAAATAAATAAACATCAGGTCTAATATAATTCATTTACTTAAAACCAAATAATACCCTTAATTAAATATTATTTTTATTTGATAGAAGTATCATCCATCCCAAATATTATTACATTTTTTCTGAGCTAATAAATAAGTTTCTATTTTTTATACATTCAATTAATATGCTTGATTTTTTTAATTGAAATTAATTTAATGATATAAATATTGGCCTATCATTGTCTAGAATTTATTCGATAAATATTTCATTCTCTCCTTTCGCAAATATGAGCATTTAATAGGAAAGATATACGCCCAAGTTTCATGAGAACGTATTTTACAGATTTCTGAGAGGACGCATTAAAATTACTTCTATTTATCCATAATAGCGGATACTTCTTGGAGAATAATTGTTATTTTATACTTGTCCTCATCATATGCATATTGCATCTGACATGGTGTGTTGGAGTGGACTATTTAATGGCTTATTAAATTGAAGGGGCTCAGGTTAGCCATGCGAGTTAAAGCGTTGACCTTTATCTCACATGGCAAACCTAGAGTGGCGAGTTCGATTCTTGCCTGGGCAAAGGAAATTATTTAGTGACGAAATTCATTAAATAACATCCTAAAATCCCACCCTGGCTAGAAAAGGGTGGTAACCTGTAGATAACCCGTCCCAATTAGCCTGAGTTGCAAAAAGTGGACGTTAATAAATAATAATAATAATAATAATTAAATTGAATTAAATAATAAACAGTGGCGTATGCATGTAATAAATCTAAGAACCTAAAATGTGAATTTTACATGTTCTACTTGTATCCTGCATTATAGTGCATTAATGAAAGTCCGTCACGCAGGGGCTGCGTAAACTAAGCAGATATCCCACGTGAAGTTTTACAACAGAGAAATTTCACGAGAGCCGAGCAGTTAAGGAAACGGCCGAACTAGTTTTTGGCGGGAAAGTCACTCGTCCGTTAGCCGCCCAGATTTAATAAAAATGCAAATATCTCGGTTAATATTCAAGATAGAGAATAAATGCATATAACAATATTTATAGTAAATTTAATTTGCAATAAGATTGATTCTGTACAATTGTTCGATCCGACGTATAGTGACGGAGATATTTCGAATTTTCGAAAATCCTCCCCTCTAAACCCCCCCCCCTCCCTCTGGTCAGATTTCAGCCGTTAACGAACTTGATCTTTCGTTTTACATAAAACAACTAAATATCGAGTTTGGTAACGATGAAACAAAAATTACGACCGCTAGAGCGGTAACAGACATATATATATATATATATATATATATATATATATATATATATATATATATATATATATATATATAGATACGGTTTTGAACGGACCTCATTTTAGTCATCTACTAGGTTAAATCGATGGACATTTGAAGAAAAATTTCGAAAATTCCGTCATGAGTACAACCTCAATAGCTCCTCCTCAATATTTCCCTTAAGGGAAATCTGCTAAATGTCAGTCATGCAGGGGCTGTGCAAACTTAACATATTTCCACATGCTGGTACGACACTTGAGATCTATTTATTTATGTAGATGTGTCGCAATTTTAGCTATTCACACTTACTCATATTATAAAACTAAAAGTTGGTATAGCCACCTTATTTAAAAAAAAAAAAAAAATGTTCAAATATCTACAGTCGTAGGTCGCAAGGCACGGTTACATTGTCTCCAGTGTATATTAATGGGAACAGATGCTAATTCTTTAAGTCTCTTAAAGATTGTGATCTCATATCAAAATTTTTCCTCTATTTCAAAGTAATTGCTACTGTGGGTTGAAACGGTTAAAAATCGAGTATGGTATAGATCAAATACAAATTTTCGATGTAAGAACGTAAAATCTGAATTGATAAAGTCGTCACACTACATGTTTGTAGCTTTCATAGTAATGAACTGATAAAAACAATATTTAAGCTGGGAATAAGGTGATTCATGATATATTTGCTTACTGTTAAAGAGCAATGGCTAAAAGTGGGGAAAGATGAAAGTATTAAAAAAATTCAAATATCTCAGTTAAAATTAAAAAAAAAAGTTTTTAGAACGATATTTAGAAATAATTAAATTATAAACAATTTTTCAATTCTGCTCATAATATCGGAAATATTTTGAAATTTATATTTTCAAACCTCTAACCCCCCAGCTGCTTTCAGCCATTAACGAAAATGAGTGAAATTGGATTCTTGTTATATATGCCTTGCTTTGTTATAAATACCGTTATCAAGATCCAAAAAATTTTTTTCGAACGCAAGTATATAATGTAAGTAAGTGTATATATTGCTACGTTTATTACAATATAATAAACTTTGATTATTATGGTTATTATGATTTCAAAAAGGAATAAATAAACTTTAACGTTTTTATTTGTACACAATTTATTTGTCGATCACTACTTTTATTTACACACTTAGTAACCTATTTTTCACAACTAACCACAATATACAGTGATAACTTCATTTACTTATTACACGACATATTAACTCACTTGTTAAACCGCTGGTCTAAACTGAAAACTGCGGGGCGTACTGGCGGTGTTTATATTAGCCCGCCGTCAAATCTAGCAGATAGAGAAGGCCCCAACTCGCACGGTGATCGGCTGGAGCTGGGGTGCCTAGAAGGATCTAGATTCCCGCCCTGGCTCAGTCTATTCTCATCTGGGGAGAAATGCTCTCATTTTCCTTTTACTTTTTAAATACGTAATAAAGTAGGAGTGTTTTGCATTTGAAGCAGCATCCAAAATCCATCAAATATATATATATATATATATATATATATATATATATATATATATATATATATATGAATTTCTGTATGTCCTTTATAGAATCGTAAACGGTTGAACCTAATTTTATGAAACTTGGTATGTATATTACTACTAACCCAGGTTAGGTTTTTGGCTATATTAATATTCTCTGAGATGAACAGGAGTGGGGGTTATAAGGGAGGCGTGAAATATAAAATCGCGATATTTCGTAATCATTGATTTTTCGGCAAATATGCGTGTGACAAAAGTTGTTTGTTTTTTTATTTAAAGTAACTTTTGTTATATGAACTTTTGCCGTATAACGAAGTATGAATGAGGTTTACACGAAAAACTATAGAACGGGTCAACAATGTTATAGGACACAATAGACTAAATCGAAATCAGCAGAACTCCGGGGTTTTCAGGGAGGCATGAAATGAAAAATCGTCATATTTCGTTTCCTATTGTTGTTTTGGGGAACCTGCACATGGGAATAGATGTTTAATTTGATATTTAAATTAACTTTTGTTATATAAATCTTTATCGTAATTTATAAAGCAATTAATTTAAAAATATAAATATAAAAGTAACAGGCAATATAAAAATATAGTGTATTTTATAGAATTAAGTAGATAAATTCTCTTATTATTTACATATCCCAGCACGCCGGACTCGGGTGTAAGTCCTAAGCATTGAAACGGGAAAATGTCAAAATATTGAACAAAGTAAAACCCCAAAAAGATGCAATCATCAGTCAGCCTCAAATGATTTCCCGGACGAAGCCGAGCACCTTAGCTAGTATATATATATATATATATATATATATATATATATATATATATATAAAATTGTAACTTCTGTCTGTACATTGATTTTTTTCACAAAATTTCACGATACTTTTTCGTTTAAGATGTCATGCCGCCATAGCTGCATTTTGTTTCTTTCTTTTTTTTGCCTTTTCCTGAAGTATTAATGAGTTAAAGGCTAAAAACTATAAAGTGTATTAACAATTTTATTTGGTACAAAAGACTCAACTGAACTGAACAAAACTCCGTATATGAATTAGCACTAACTCCTTCATGATAATAAGCCATACCAATATTTCTAGCGACGGGCAGGAGTGGGGGTTGTAAGGGAAGCCTGAAATTAAAAATAGCGGTATTTCGTTTTCTACTGGTTTTTATGCAAATATGCATATGACAAAAGGTGTTTATTTTGTTATTTAAAGTAACTTTTGTTATATACACTTTTGCCGTATTCGGAATTATAAATGAGTTTTACGCTAAATATTATAGCGGGATTACGAAATATAAAATAAAATAAAATTATATAAAATTAATCTGCATGCACAGGAGACGGGTAATATAAAAATATTGTGGACAATGTAGCCTTACTAACAAAATCATTTTATTATTAACAAATCCACAGCAACGACGGGTATACATTGGGAAATATTAAAATATTGTGGAAAGTAAAGGCGTGCCAAAAAAAATACCATCATCATTAAACCTCAAATGAATTCCGAGCGAAGCCGGGTACCTTAAATATATATATATATATATATATATATATATATATATATATATATATATATATATAAATTTAGTTATCTCCTAGGTAGGGTCAATGGGCATTTGAGAATTTTTTTTTGAATATCACGTCATTAGTGCAACCGCACTAGCAGATTTCCAAGAAGAAAAATCTGCTAAAAGGTGTAGGAGGGAGGTTTGTTCAATACTGACATATCATAGTGAGAGAGACTACTATCTTGGACCTTCTTAGCTACTGATGACATTTGTGCTCTAAGAAAGAACACTATGGCCGGGTGTCTTCACATCGATCAGATGTAATTAGATAGCACGCTGCTCTTTCCCTTACACCATTACTCAACCCCCCGCCCCCCCCCGCCACCCCTCACACACACACACACACACAGCCATACAGTTTTCTCCACACAAGCTTTTGCTAACCCCACTGCTACCAGGGTTAGAGCATTATCCTATTTAAAGTGAAACTAGTATTACAAAGCCATTGGCCAAAGAATATTAACTAGATATATTCATATTAAAAAAAATGATAAATACTTTTTATTATGGACTGGTTATCTACAGGCAACCACCCCTTTCTAGCCAGGATGGGACTAAGGATTTTGTTCAATGAATTCCGTCAATAAATAAGCTCCTATTGACCAGGATGGAAATCGAATTCGCAACTCGGATTACCATGTGAATCAATGCTTTAACTCACACTGCTAACCTGAGCCTCAATAATATGATTATAAATGAGAGAGAGAGAAAAAAAAAGAGTATAATAATATGTTTATAAATGATTATTATTATTTATTAACGTCCACTTTTTGCAACTCAGGCTAATCAGGACGGGTTATCTACAGGTTACCACCCTTTTCTAGCCAGGGTGGAATTTTAGGATGTTATTTAATGAATTTCGTCACTAAATAATTCCCTTTGCCCAGGCGAGAATCGAACTCGCCACTCTAGGTTTACCATGTGCGATAAAGGTCAACGCTTTAACTCGCATGGCTAGCCTTTTTTTTTTTTTTTTTTTTTTTTTCTCTAATTTTAAGAATGTTAGCTAATAGAAAATTACATTCTAATTGTTTGTGTTTGACAGTAGAGCATTGATGATGTGGCGAGTGCTCTGAAAGCGTACATCCACTTGAAATATGTACATACTTGTGAAGAAACATGGCCTGTTTTCTTTACATTTTCCTAGAATCTGCCACCTTAACCATCCCGTTCACAATATAGATAATATTTTTAGATTAGTACTTTTATATTCGTAAACGAAGTAAACTCCAAAGACAATTTGACTGCAGTTTTTGTGTACGTAGAATAATACAATTTTAACAAGCGTGTTCTCTTCGTGTACATCATAACCGATGTTGATTTATTACTTTTCCCTGAAGTCTTAGTATACCCTTCTCACTTCACTGAAATGGTATATGTCTTTTGTTTATTTTATATCATTAGAGTATTTTTAGAATACATTTTATCTAGTAATAGTAATGTTGATAACCCTATCACATCAGTTTGGAGTTAATATGGTGGCCAGCGACATATCTATCACATGTCAGAGAGTCTCCCTTTGCGCGATCAAGCAAGCCATAAAGTTTAATTTATTTATATTAAATAAATAATAAATTAACGTCCACCTTTTGCAACTAAGGCTAATTGAGACTGGTTATCTACAGGTTACCACCCTTTTCTAGCCTGGGTGGGACGAAGGATTTTATTTAATGCATTTCACTAAATAAATTCCTATTGCCCAGCCGGGAATCGAACTCGCCACTCGAAGTTTACCATGTTAGATTAAGACCAACGCTATAACTCACATGGCTCACCTGAGCCCATATTTATTTTATTTTAAGCCTTTTGAATTTTGTATTTATTTAGTTATTAATACCTAACTTTTTTCTTACCACGATGTTTTCATCACAATGCAAATAGCTAGATAACGATTTATTTAGTAAACTAAGTTAGAAAAAGTAGTTGAAGAAATACATTTACGTTCAGGCAAATGAATATGCCCTATTTTTAATATTATTTTAAATTTCTGATTTATAAAAAAATAAGAGAAATATCTTCGTCAATAAGTATAATTGATATAGACTAAAAACAACATTTACTACCATAATTAAACTAAATTTCATTAAAATGACAGTTCTATGTTCTAATAAATAGTGTTCATATTAACTAGATAATATTCTTTAACTAAAATATTTATTTTTTTTTCAACTAAAATGTTGTTTAACTATACTTGGTTGACGTAATGAATTCAACGTACATTTAATTAAAGATAAGTTTCAAAAAACAACATAGTGTTGCTTAACCACTTATACACTTAAAATAAAGCTCCGTTACATGATCAATAAAATATTAGTCATGTAACATCATCATAAAGAGAAAAGAATTACATAAGAATAAATGGCAAAAAAGTTATTCTTTGGCCTCTCTCAAGTTAAGGAAATTTAGCTTTTGAGGTTTTAAACCGGACTTTCATTCTTCAAATCCTTATTGGCGAATTAGTGGAAATGACTGATGAATCATTGCTGAGGTACTAGATGCATGTTGGAAGCTCATAGTCTCTAGATAAGATATTTATTTCAAAAGGCTAAATTATTCGTATTCCTGAAATGCTTTCAAAACAGTCAGTTCCATTTAGTGGAAACCACATTCAATCATGTTATTTAAATTAATTTGTTTTTTTGTTAAATTCAAACCGTTTCAAAGCGATTTATAAGTTTTCAAACTAATGGTGTTGAAAAAGTATAGAAATATCTATTATAACATGAATATCAAAATATATGGAGCTCATCAGGCCGGGGAGTGGGACGAGAAGCTCATGTTTAAATTCACCCTAAATACATACAAAGCGATATGGCTCCCCATCTCATACATATTAATCGAACAATACTCAGCCCTGCTAGTTTCTTAGAATCCAACAATATTACCATACTTTTGTTTCCAATGTCAGCTATTATTGTATATTGAGCATAACCTTCAGACATGGTATATTTAGAATTGCTAGCACCCGTTTCACAGTTCATTAATTTTTCATACTGAGTCACTATTTTATTTTATTTATATATTTTGAATAGAAGGATAATGTTTAAACTTGAACTGATTTCTGAAATAGAAGGGATTTAAATTTGAGAATAATATCTGGATAATGTTCAACCTTGAAAAGTAGAACTGGTTTCTAGAACAGGGGGGCGGAGTTACCCACATGAAAATAAGACCTGGATAATGTTTAACCTTGAGAACTTGGTCTTTATTCCGAAACAGGAGGGATAATCCACATGAGAATAACACCTGGATAAGGTTTAACCTTGAGAACTTGGTCTATATTCGGAAACAGGTGGGATTATCCACATGAGAATAACACTTGGATAATGTTTAACCTTGAGAACTTGGTCTATATTCGGAAACCGGTGGGATTATCCACATGAGAATAACACCTGGATAAGGTTTAACCTTGAGAACTTGGTCTATATTCGGAAACAGGTGGGATTATCCACATGAGAATAACACCTGGATAAGGTTTAACCTTGAGAACTTGGTCTATATTCGGAAACAGGTGGGATTATCCACATGAGAATAACACTTGGATAATGTTTAACCTTGAGAATATATCGGAAACCGGTGGGATTATCCACATGAGAATAACACCTGGATAAGGTTAACCTTGAGAACTTGGTCTATATTCGGAAACCGGTGGGATTATCCACATGAGAATAACACCTGGATAAGGTTTAACCTTGAGAACTTGGTCTATATTCGGAAACCGGTGGGATTATCCACATGAGAATAACACCTGGATAAGGTTTAACCTTGAGAACTTGGTCTATATTCGGAAACAGGTGGGATTATCCACATGAGAATAACACTTGGATAATGTTTAACCTTGAGAACTTGGTCTATATTCGGAAACCGGTGGGATTATCCACATGAGAATAACACCTGGATAAGGTTTAACCTTGAGAACTTGGTCTATATTCGGAAACCGGTGGGATTATCCACATGAGAATAACACCTGGATAATGTTTAACCTTGAGAACTTGGTCTATATTCGGAAACCGGTGGGATTATCCACATGAGAATAACACCTGGATAAGGTTTAACCTTGAGAACTTGGTCTATATTCGGAAACCGGTGGGATTATCCACATGAGAATAACACCTGGATAAGGTTTAACCTTGAGAACTTGGTCTATATTCGGAAACCGGTGGGATTATCCACATGAGAATAACACCTGGATAAGGTTTAACCTTGAGAACTTGGTCTATATTCGGAAACAGGTGGGATTATCCACATGAGAATAACACCTGGATAAGGTTTAACCTTGAGAACTTGGTCTATATTCGGAAACAGGTGGGATTATCCTCATGAGAATAACACCTGGATAAGGTTTAACCTTGAGAACTTGGTCTATATTCGGAAACAGGTGGGATTATCCACATGAGAATAACACTTGGATAATGTTTAACCTTGAAAACTTGGACTGATATATGAAATAGGTGGATTATTCACATGAGAGTATTCCTGGATAATATTTAACCTTGAGGACTTCATTAATTTCTAATGTAGGTGGTATTTATAGTTTTTTAGTTCTACCTGTTTCTTATATCAGGTGTATCCTGTAGGTACTACACACAACCAAAACAGTCTTCTATATTCGCCAACTAGTCAAATCTTGACCTTTGAACTATCCTCTTGGTTGAATATTACTGCAATAAAGAACTCAAGTCAACCGCTCTCTGCTGCTGCTTTTATTGTCTGAATTTAACACTGTAAATCCTAGATTATTGACTTCCATCGGCATGTAAGTCGGTCATAAGCGTCTCCTACTCTGTCATAAAGAAAATTCTCTTCATCCCAATTTTCACGTTCATTAATTCCTGCTTGTAACTCTGGGTCATCTTTTGGTACCAATAGAACCCCTCCTCCTTGCAATACCCTTATTCTAATAATCTGAAAATATCTTGATTAGACTAATCACAATCGCATTTATTTTTAACCTTTATCTATTTATTCTTGTCTGTTGTTAACCCGTCCCAATTAGCCTCAGTGGCAAAAAGTGAACGTTAATAAATAATTTCAATATTTATTCTTGTTTTAGTCTAATGTAAAATACTGCCTTCTTGTTTTCATTATTAATTCTAAAAATTATTTATGTAGTCTCTAACAATATATATTTTAAATGAAGGTGTGCACAAGTGATACCACATGATTTTTTAGGTTTTTGCTGAACACCTTTATATATATATATCTGCTCAAAAATGAATAGGGATATCGGCTGTTTTGTGGTATTTATAATAAATACTCCCCAGCGATGCAGCCTCAAAAATGGAATATATATATATATATATATATATAAAATAGAGTTTCCTCAGACTATTTGCAGCAGTTGAACCTGATGTTCGGAATATATGGTTGTCGCATTTTCCGATATCTATGGATATTATTAGAACCATTCAGTAATTCATGTTGGTTTTACTGAATTAATAAATGGAATACCAATACCTTAAACGGCAACTCTTGTAACTATAATTATTAAACTGTTAGCACTTATCAGGTGGTTAAAGTTTAGTACAGAATGTTAGTGACAAGTACAACTAAGTTAAACTCGAATAAAGTAACTTCTTCCTCCTTCAAACTTGTAATCAATTTCTAACTAGCACAGATCAACTAGATGTGGTAAAGGGTTAAAGTTGCGATACTTGATTTGCACCAATGTTGTTTTTGTTGAAAACTTTTATTAAGGCTACTATGAAAAAAGTAATATGTTCAAGTGAAAGGGGACGCATTGATTTTCTGGAAATAAAATTAGGGCAATTCGATTGTAAAGAATCTAATTATTTATAAATAATTTTGTTTGTGCTGGGAGTCTAATGCGTATTTAATGAAGATATGATAGGGTCATATTATTTCTTTAAGTTGTAATATATCTTATGAATACTGACAGTAATGGTTGAAGAAGTCAGTGGCAAGAACCACCCTGATGTGATAATGTTATGATTATCAAACATTATTTTAGTAATATATATAGTTGTACTGAAACTATATCTGTAAAGAGGTGACAACTTTTCTAATGCATAGTAAAGAAATGAGATCAATGGAGGAGATATGTTAAAAAAATTAAGATAAAATACCAGGACTGAATTGAAAATGTTCATCGCATAATTAGATATTAACATGTCCTTCTTTAATGACTCCTTGTTACATGGATTAATCGAGCACTCATCCCAAGCAGATGCACGGGTTGGGTAATCTAAGCAGATCTCCTACCTGTTAGATTGACACACTGTTGATTCTATTTGACAACCTATTCTGTATTTCTCACGTAAGAAGCATATGTAAATAGAATTCAAGCTGAACAAGAGATATTTAGTGACTAAGTTACTCAAACCAAAACTCTGATGAGTAGAAATGGGCGTGTAGTTAGGAAAGATCGAAACTGACCTTACAAATAACATAATATTTGTTGTACGAAAAAAGTGTATAGAACATCAACTATAGAGAATTAAATTTCCAGCAAGATCAATTACACAATTTCTTTTTATCTACCTCTAACCCCCTCCCCCTCTTTTGGTCAAAAATCAGCCATTAGCGACCAATATTTTTAGTGTTGAATAAAATGGTATTAAGTATAGTATTGATCAATTAAACATAATCAAATGAAAACCTTAATTAATATAATCGCATTTTCATGTATTTCATATTCACAAAGAATTTATGCTTGGAATAAGAGGTTTTGGTTTATTGTAAACGAGCAATGAGTAGAAAAGGAGGTCTATTGGAAGGAGAAAACGAAAATCGCAAATAACTCGCTTAATATTTCAGGTACGAAAAATGGGTATAAATCATTAATTATAAATAATTAAAGTAGCATTAAGATTGGTTTTATAATATTTTTTGATCCGACTCATAATCACGGAGATATTTCAAATTTCGTTTCCTTATATATATTGTTGCGAAAATTAAATACGTGAAGGATTGGCAGAGAGGGAGCCGCGTGTTTGGGAGTTACGAGGGACATAAAAGGAACCGGCTGCAGACTAGTGGCGCCGGCCGCATCTAATTAGGGCCGCGTATGTTCCAGAAACCTGTCTAGCCCCTTCTGGCCATTCTGTTTGATGTTTGTCGACAGGCATATATAAGGGACCCTGACAGTACCCGGGTCAATATTTATGTTCTGCGGTCGTCGATTGATGTTCAGCGCTACAGTGGAGTGCGGTAGAGCGTTTTTATGTGAAGAACAGTGTTGTGCAGTGACTGTAAGTAACAGTTTAGTGCTGTGTTTAAAACAGTGCAGTGCCGTGAAGTAAAGGACAGTGAAGTGCCGTCTTTATGTGAAGTTCAGTGGCCGTGAGGGAATTATTGGACTGTGTAATAACAAGAACGGTGACGCAATCAGTACATACTGTGAGTAGTAATTAAGAATAATTAACCAAGGGTATTGTGCATTGTTAAAAAATTGTTCAGTGATAAAAACTGTGAAACTTGTGTGTGTTTAATTTTGCAATCCAAAAGAACTCTTATTAACAACGTTTATTACTGGTTATGTAATAAAACGTAACAATATATATATATATATATATATATATATATATATATATATATATATATATAGAGAGAGAGAGAGAGAGCGATTTATATTTCCAAAAACACTGATATAACATTTATGATAACAGACTTCAGGTGACCGTTCTAAAAAGGAAGTATTTATATATTAATGATAACGTAGCCCCAGTTTCCAATTTTGTTAGATGATCAGCTCAATTAAAAAACCGTTTATCAATAACCACCGCTTCTCCCCCCTGGAATATTCATCAATTATTCCTACCCATCCTCTATCACATTGAATACCGGCCGATATCTTTTGACGATTGCTTCCAATTACAAATTTGTGACACATTTTCTCTTGTATATCTCTGTCATTTTTTCTTTTGGCGTTTATAGTGTACCTGGACTGGTCTAAGTGTTCCTTAAGGGAAATCAGCTATTGAGGTCGTTCTCATGACGTGATTTTCGAAACATTTCTTCGAGTTCAAGATGACGAAAATGAGGTCCTTTCAAAATAATATATACATACATATTTGTCTGACAACGGTCGGGATTTTTGTTTGATCGTTACCAAACTCGATATTTAATCAGTTATGTAAAAAGATGGATGAAATTCGTTAATGGCTGAAAATCTATCAGTGGTAAGAGTGGTTTAGAGCGGGGATTTTCGAAATATTTCGTTTACTATACGTCGGGTTGAAACCAATCTTATTTCAAATTAAATATACTATAACTATTGTTTTATACACTTATTCTCTATCTTGAATATGCCTTCCACTCCTACTCATGTCACATAAACAATGCTCTGTTATATAATACACCACTTTATTCGAAGCTTAAATACATAGTATTGTTTTCAAGAAATCCTTATTATACCAGATACATGCAAATACGTTCTGTTGATCCCCCCCCGTCTTCTGGATTCCTAAAATTGATTAAAAAATTTTGCTGATTCATTGTAAATTATAGTACTAGATATAATAAATAGTTTTCATAATGGCTTTCAATAAAAATAATACGTTAAATACTTCAGGAATTGTTTTTCTTTTCATGAGATTATTCAAATAGGCTGAAAAATTTCTCATTACCGTTTGTATTTATTTACTTATTATTCACGGTGGTGTTAAGTATTACCAGTATGTAGATTTATCTCTAGTAAAACTTCACGAAGGAAATTTGCTTAGTTTACGCAGCCCCTGCGTGACGGACTTTTTAGTTTCCATGACGACGCTAAAGTCGGGCATATATACAGTTGTCTAAAATGCAAAAATAGGCATTCATGGAATTTTAAATTTATAAGTTGTGGGTGTGACTAAAAACAATTAGGTTTATATATCAATAAATTTAAATCACGTTAAAAAGTAAGTTCGCGTACGAAATATTATTATTTAACCACTAAATAAATTCATTTGGCAGAATGATATGAATTCTCCCTTATTATTCGTTTATCCATTATGTCCCTACCCGTATCATTCTCAGCAAATAAAATACGAAACAAATTCACCGAGATTTCTTCATAATGTGTGAGACTGTAAGTCAGTGCGTTTCTCCAAGACTTAGTTTAGGAATCCTAGAGCCCCAAGAAATCTACTTAATTTACGTAACCCGGGGCGATGAGCATTTCACGAACACAAATTCTACTTGTAATTATAATTTCATTGTCTAAATAACGGATATTATAAATCGATAACCAATCGTGCATTGTCACAATTATAAACAACCATTGCTTTCAAAATATAGCTTTCTATGCAATAAAAAACATTATTGTAATAAAAGGAGGATACCACATAAAGGCAAGGCAGGAAAAGTGAAAGGTCATAATAGATCAGAAGGGAACGAGAATGCCGAAGTCAATTCCAAAGCAGCATCTAGAAGCCAGATTCCAATCCGGTGTACTTCCTCACCCTTCGTCTTTTATTAAATATTCTTATGAAAAGAAATGTAGGCAAAATGGCAAATCAAATGGACTGGCACATTTAAATATTGCGATCAAACAAAAATTGCGACCGCAAGGGCGTTAACAGATATATATATATATATATTCTCTATAGACATCTGAGAAAATGTTTCGAAAAAAGAGTACGGCCTCAATAGCTGATATCCCTTAAGGGAAGTTTGCTAAAAATGCAGATATTTTGGTTAATATCAAGATAGTGAAATAGTGTAATATGCCAACATTTAATTTGCAATTTGATTTGTTTTAAACACTTTCGATATTTCGAATTTTCGAAATTCCCCTGTAAACCCCATCCCCGCCACGATTTCAGCCGATAACGTACTTGATCTTTACTTTTACACAAAACGTTTAAATATTCATTTTGGTAACGATTAAACAAAAATTACTACTGCTAGAGCGTTAACAAATATATATATATATATATATATATATATATATATATATATAGTTTTGAACGGTCGTTATTTTCGTCATTTACTTGGTAGGATCGGTGGACATTTGTGGAAATTGTTTGAAAAACGAGTCATGCACACAACCTAAAAATCTAATTTCTCTTAGGGGAAATCTGCTAAAATTAAAAGAGCTAGACGAAATAGCAGAGAATATTAACGACCCAGAGTTTTAACAGACCTAAAGAAATTTCCATTTACTTAATCGTTATTATTAATTATCATTTATTTAATTTATTTTACTTTAATTTTTGACTTATTCATTTTTGTCATGCTATTATTAAACCCTTAATTTATTTATTTATTTTTGTTACTGTTACTTTAATTATTCTAGGTTACATTATCGCCCTAAGGAAAAACATTAAAGAAATAAATACTACGTTTGCAACCCATTTCTGGGTTAATGGAGAAGAAAAAGAATAGGATAAAACGGGAAGGAGCTATGAAGAAACAGCATGAATTTCGTAATAAATAATATTTTAAAAATATAGTGCTATTAATATTGGCAATGCAAATTTATATTATGAATAAAGAAAAATAAATTAAAATGTACTTAAATCATAACATACATTTAGTAGAGAAACATTTTATACCTTCTAGTTGCTTATACGTTTTCCACTTGTAATTATAAGTAGTTAAACAGTGAAGGAATCGGCTAGTGACATTTACAACAAACCTTATGAGAGTGTGTCAATATGGGTTGTTGAGGAGGCGGAATAACTGACCTCAATAAATTTATTGTACTTTCTGCCTGGGAATAGTAACGGCAATTCCCTCATCTCATCTGTTGGACCTGTGAAGAGTTAATATGTCTGGTTCAGTTGACAAGCCATACAGTCCCCCATTTCTTCTTCAAATACACGCTCCTTGTTCCTCAGCTATTCAATATGTATATACAAACATTAAGTACATGGACCAGCAGATCCTATGTATTGTATTTGTCCCTTTTAAAGATCGAACTGGTGGGAGAAGAGGTTAGAGGGAGAATTTCGAAAATTCAAAATATTCCTAGTATACTAGGATAGTATGCTAGGATCGAAAAATTGTATAGAATCAATCTTATTGAGGGAGTAATACTCATATTTTAAGATATTTATTCGTATTTTCTTGATTTGCAGTGACTGTAAACCTCCATTTCTACTACTCATTGCATTTTAGGAGATTTCCCTATTGAGGTTGTACTCATGCCGGAATTTTCGAAATTTTTCTTCAAATGTCCATCAATCCTACCCAGGAGATGACGAAAATGAGGTCCGTTCAAAACTGTATATATATATATATATATATATATATATATATATATATATATATATATATATTTATATATATTTGTCTGTTACCGCTTTAGCGGTCGCAATTTTTGGTTGATCGATTCCAAACTCGATATTCAGTCGTTTTATGTAAAAAGAAAGATCAAGTTCGTTAACGGCTGAAATCAGACCAGTGGGAGGGGGGGGGTTTAGAGGGGAGGACTTTCGAAAATTCGAAATATTTCCGTTACTATACGTAGGATCGAAAAATTGTATCAATCTTATTGCAAATTAAATTTACTATAAGTATAGTTATATACATTTATTCTCTATCTTGAATATTAACAGAGCTATTTACATTTTTATTAAATCTGGGCGGATAACGGATGAGAGTGACTTTCCCGCCAAAAGATAGGTCGGCCGTTTCCTTAACTTTTTGGCTCTCGTGAAATTTGTTTATTGTAAAACTTCACGTGGGAAATCTGCTTAGTTTACGCAGCCCCTGCGTGATGGACTTTTATTTAATTAGAAACAAAGAATATATGGTAGAATGAAACCACTTAGACCACTAGAAAATTTGTTTAGTTTACGCAGTCCCTGTATGATGGCCTGTTGTTTGACTAGGTTTCGCATCCAATTTTTGATACAGGCCTTTTACGGTTTTGATATAATATTACTTTTGTTCTTAGGTCTACTTTTGGTTAAAATAAAATTACCTATTAGAGATGATAATCCCTGTTGTTATTTTTTTAAGATATGCTATATTTTTCATCCCTAAATAGGATAATTTATGTAAGAGGCAATCGAATAGACGCAGTGTAATGAGGTTATAATGAAAATTGGTATTTGGTGCAACTTGAGATTTAGAAGCTTTTGTAGCACTCCTTTTTGCCAGAGTCGGTCATTCCATTTACTGTG
The DNA here is from genome assembly GCA_019009955.1 of Riptortus pedestris. Classification (NCBI taxonomy): domain Eukaryota; kingdom Metazoa; phylum Arthropoda; class Insecta; order Hemiptera; family Alydidae; genus Riptortus; species Riptortus pedestris. The sequence goes on from CM032231.1 coordinate 72,224,196, forward strand.
CTTAGTGAAATCAGATTAAGGTCTTTTTGTTTTGTGAGATGCCAGATATATAACCATTTTCCGATGCAGAAGATAGAATTATCAAGAGCTTACTTCAGTGGTCAGTTCAGAAAGGTGAGATTTCTCAATTTTCTTTATTTTTTCCTCTTTTCTGGTATCCCTGTGCCTTGCTCGTTATGCGGTCTTTTCTTCTTCATGCTTCAGGGGTAAGCTGCATTTTTTATATATTTTCATATCATCTCAAATTTGTTCACTCTGTTTATTTGTCCTCTATCTGGGCTTATCAAAACCAAACGTAATTTTATTAACTTTTTTATTATTGAAATGTTATTCCACAATCCCCCTTTTGCTTTCTGAAAAGACTTCATCATATGCTGCAATTAGAGATCACAATTAAAACCAGGTTTCTTACTCCTTTTGAAAACGCAATATACATTCTTCCTACCTCAATGTAACTCTGCAAAACCGAAATAGTTTTTTGTATATTCAGCTCAACCAGAGCAGGGCGGTTTCCCGCTTTAATTAATTAAGTTAAGTTTAATATTAAAGCCCATATAACGACGGTGCATCGATATATCTATTTTCTTCATCGTTCATGATCTGATCAATAGTGTGTTCCTCTCAGAAGAACTAGGCGCTGATCATATCCATCTTAGTGTCTATTGGAAAATCTTCGAAATTACTTTATATACCAACTAGCTGTACCCTGCGCGCGTAGCTACCCCACGCAAAATACTAAATTATCATAAAGATGTATATAATAAAAGTTACTCTAATTATCAAATTAAGCATCTTTTGCGATGTGCACATTAGCCAAAAAAAACAAAAAACAATAGGAAACGAAACATGACAATTTTTCATTTCATGCCTCCCTAACAACCCCCCACTTCTGTTCGTTCCTAAAAATGTTAATACAACATCAAAAATACGGAGTTTCGTTGATTTCTATTTAGTCTTTCGTGTCCTGTTTCATTGTTTACCACTTCTATAGTTTTTCGTGTGTACCTCATTTATACTTCGTTATACGGAAAAAGTGCATATACCAAAAGTTACTTTAAATAACAAAATAAACAACTTTTGTTGAGTAACTATTTGCCGAAAAACCAATAGGAAACGAAATATAGCTATTTTTAGTTTCAGACCTCCCTTACATCCCTCACTCCTGTTCGTACTTCGAAATTTTAATATAGCTTATAATCAGGGAGGTGTAAATACCAAATCACATTTGGTTTAGTTCGGTTGAGTCTTTTGTGCCATATAAAATTGTTGACTCCCATTATTGTTTTTAGTGTATATCTCATTTACTCTTCGGTATACAACAAAAGTTTAAATTACAAAAGTTACTCTAAATAACGAAATAAACAACTTTTGTTATGTGAAATATTTTCCGAAAAACCAATAAGAAACGAAATATCGCTATTTTTAATTTTAGGCCTCCCTTATAACCCCCACTCCTGTTCGTCTCAGAGAATATTAGTATAGCCAGGAACCTGACCTTTTTTAGTAGTAATATACATACCAAGTTTCATAAAATTCGGTTCAGCCGTTTACGATTCTATAAAGGACATACAGACAATCATTCATTTTTATATATAAGAAAATATTTCTACCTTCTATTTTCCCTTGCTTACGAATCCGGAAAATAAATTCAATTTTTTCAGAAAGTTTATTACGAGAGTTACTTGTTGTACATCAAAAGATATTTTGTTGCCATTTGAACATTTCCGCATTCCTAAATTGGCATGTAGGAAATGAATTTGTGAATGACCTATCAATCAAATTATATTTAATGTTGTTAATGTATTTTGATGCACTTGTGTTGGTATTAAGATAAGGAAGAGTTGATATATTGCTTATCGCGAGTTATCAGAGCTGCTCTAATCAGTAGTAATTGTTGGTCAAGGTCCTTCCATGTCTAAAGATCGGCCAGTCTCAGCCGGGCTTCACACTCACTTCTCAGTTTTTCTCTCTCTGTCTATTCCATGCTTACTTTTCATTTGTTAAGGAGTTCTCTCAAAAGCATCAGCTAGGGTTTCTACCATCATGACTATGGGTGAGCCATTAAATACATCACAATACAATATTCTTGCAAAAAATTAAAAAGTTTCGTTCACATGAGGTGTTTTGAAGTACGCTGGGAACTGCATTTTTATTGCAGTGATTAGCTAGTCTGGCGAGTTTTATTACAGTCATTTTCAAAGAGTATATATGCCTAATGTGAAATAAAATTAATGCAATTGCATCTATTCAGCCAATTTTCACTTTCGGGACGTATATAGTACCTGAGAAAGTGGAGGGGGCAGGACAACTATTGGACCAGGAGGAAAAATCATTATCGGGTCAAACTGATATATATATATATATATATATATATATATATATATATATGTGTGTGTGTGTGTGTGTGTATGCCTTCTGCCACTTTGCAACATTGAACATTATTTAGCAAGTGATACGTCAGTATTGTGGAACTGGGAGCCAATTAAGTAATTTTTTTAGCAGATATGACGTGATTTTCTAAAAAGTTCCTTACATGTCCATCGATCGTACCAAGGAGATGACGAAAATGAAGTCCATTTATATATATATATATATATATATATATATATATATATATATCTGTTTCCGCTCTAGTGGTAGCAATAATTGTCTATCGTAATGAAAATCGATATATAAGAGTTCATTTTGGCCTGGGTGGAGGGGACATAGGGGATTCCAAAATTTGAAATGTCTCCGTTATTATACGTTCCATCGAAAAATTTTATACAACCAACCTTATTGGCAATTTAACTACCTATAAATGTTGCTATATACATGCTTCCTCTATCATGAATAATAATCGAAATATTTAATTGTTTTTTGGGAATTTTTGCTTGTTCGTTACCAAATTGGATATATGTGTTTTTTTTTTTTTTTTGTAAAACTAAAGACCGAATTCGTACACGGCTGTAATGGGGCCGGGGTGAGGGAGGGGGTTAGAAGTGGGGGATTCGAAAAATCCAAATACCTCCATTATTAACAGTTTGATCAAAAAATCATTCATAAGCATTCTTTTTATAAGCCAGCCAATGACTTTCATCCGAATCTCCGTCACCACAAGCTCATTAGGGATTACGCTCCAAGAGCCTCAAAGAACCACTTGCTGGTCCATTCTGTGGCCGCTTCGGTCATTCCGAAATCTGCAATTTGCTTTCAACAAACTCCTTTGTACGAGAGGAACAAACCGACACCCTGAAACGACCCTCACCATACAAGGTTCGTATTCCGTTAGTCTGGTGATAACTCTCGTCCGGTACATCCTATCATATTTTTATGTTCCGTTCATAGATTTTCGCCAAAAGTCCTGCCGTAGTGGCTATGCAGGCATCAATTAATACTACATTTCCCTTCCTTTCAACCGCCAATTCAGATCTATAGTGACCCTATTGGGCAACAAACAAGTACTTGTTCAACGTGTGACTCAAAACCCTGTCTTAGTAAGCGCACAACATTATTGCGCCAGCTCATCGACTCCTTTTAGTCAGAGGACCATTCCTGTGGACGTGAGCAGTCGTTCCCACCTGCCGACAGCCATCCTTGAAAGTGGCTATCCTCTTCCGCTCTTGATATTCACGCGAAGTTGTTCCAATAAGCCTGTCAAATACCTCATAAAACCTTCACTTGTGGTAGCCTACTTTTGAGAGTGTCCAAGCTGTAAAAGCAACTGCCTTACCTACCAGCCGACGCTCCTATACAGCTTACTGATCCTTAACTCTTGCACGATCTCAACTAGCTCAGGAATAACTAACCCTCAAAGTCCACTTCTAATAGAAGAAGGAATGCCTTTACCCAAAATCACGCCTCATTGGACTAGGGGAAAGAAAACTGAAAATCCCTAACATCTGAATGAATCTCATCGAAAAATTGTATATAAAAAATCTCGTTGCAAATTTAATTTTGTTTCATGCATTTTTCTGTTTTTCAACATCAACGGGATTATACAATTTGTTTTAATCATTCAATCTCATAAACCCCTACTCCGAATCATAAGATTTTCCCAATGAGAATCTGAACTCTAAGCCCCATTATTCATATGCTCCCTTATTCCTAAGCCCTCCCATATTACACCCCCCCCCCCATTTATTGGTCTCTTGCAAAACCCTCTTTTTCTAAGCTCTTCCTTCGTAAGCCTTCTCTTTATGATAACTTTTTTTTTAAACCAAAGCATGACTTTTTTGCTTATCTAAGCCATAACTTCCTAACTCCTCACTTAGTAATACTATTTGCATTTTTTAGAATTAAGTCTTTAGAAAACCATCACTGCAACTCATTCGATTTTCAGTTTTAGTTACTTAGTCATTTGTACATCTCGTATCCAGATTGTCTTTCAATTTCTGTTTACTTAGGCTTCTTACTATGGGTGAAAGTGAGAATAAGATTATGGCTGATCTGGAGAAATTTGCTTACTCTACCCAACCACTGCGTGACGCACTTTTACTGTTCTTTTTCTAACAGGATGCTTTCAGTGTGCAGATATGTGAAATTGAAGTAAGCTTGGTTCATAATGGAACACTCTTTTTATTTTTTATGTATCGTTATATTTCATATGTAATATTTTTCATGCCTGAAGTCGCAACGGGGTTTTAGAGCACCTGGTCCAGTACTCCACCAATTGATTTACAGCACAGCTATTGACAAGTGCGAAAGGCTTTCTCTAATAGTTAAACTAAAAATATCATGCACCGGAACGATATATTGAAGAGGGGCAAATAAGAAATTCTTATTTCTGCTTGAGGTAAGAAATTCATATCAAGTGTGAGTACTGAAGGTTAGTTATTTTATGACGGAATTCATCACCAGTAAATAATTAATGTCATAATTATTTTTTATTAAGAAGAAAGTGTTTCTTCCAGCCGGTACGCGACTTCTGAACCCTGTAACTAGTCCAGTAGGCTTACTTGTGCTACAGGCCGATGTCTGAGATGCGAACTACCATAGGAACATTTATTTGCTGACACTTTATTCTATTCTAAAAATAAAAAAACATATAGTAAAATTCGTTTGTTCACTATATAATCTAAGAGCCAAGAACCATGTTTATTAATGTGAAATAAGTGCAGCACCATTCTAACTGAAGTCAATTAGGCCATTGAACGCACATAATTAGTACACATTTTAACTCCCCATCATTTTCTGATTACAATGAAGATTAATGATTGAATTAGAGCAAATTTGTAAAAGTTAAAAATAGGAAATCAACTATTAATAAAATTTATAATATACTTTCAAGTAACAGGGCCAATGCTGAGAAATTTCAGTTTTAAATTTCTAGACGTTTTCAAATCACATACCAAGGAAAACAAAATCGAGAACAACCTGGTAATAGCAAAAAAAAAAGAAATAGAAATATGAATATTTATTTACACCACACGGAAAAAAAAATTGAGGAAATTCAAATTTATGTCTGAACATTAGAAATACTTAATTGTGTAAAGTTTGATAATTAACTCAAATACATTCTGGAATCATTATTATTATAACTTAGCTTATTAAATTACTTTTTAAATAATTAATACTGCTAATAGCCAAAATTTAAGTTGTTATTCCCTTTTAAGACTCTTAATTAAAGGAATTTCAGTCCTTAACAGTAATACCTCAATTGAAAATTTAATGTAAATAATATTACAAAAGATTTCTCTGATTTCTGAGAGAACATTTTCTTTCTTTTAATCCCACTAATAAGCCAAGTTTTTTTCCTCTTTAAATAAAGGCGTTCTTTGGAGCGGGTATTAACTCTGCCTGAAAATAACCATCAGAATTCTGTATCACTTTTAATGAGGGAAATATGAAAATTAAGTGTAAGGTTAGTATTGATCCCTTGGTTCCTTTGAAATGTCAAAGGAGAATTCTTCCCGTTGGGCGGGGGGGGGGGGAGGGTGAATGTATTTGTAAGATATCGGTGAACAAAAAGATATATTACTTACAATGTAAATGTAACCCCGTTTCTACAGTAATAGAACTTGACATCTATTCACTATTACCACACTTGTCATGGTTCTGAAGCTGGAGGGATGTGAGCGGAATATGAAAACGTACGTTGCTTGCTCATCTAAGCAAGTTCCACGCGTGAATTTCTACAATAGAATCTGATACAAGACAGCAAATCGAAGCAAAATTCAGTTGGCTCTCAAGATTAATATTATTTATTTATTTATGGACGCGAACTTGAGGTAACCAAATAAATAAAAAGGTGTCCTCTCAGATATAATCATTCACAGATGCACTTAAATGATGAAGCTTCTCTGAAGGTAGTCCCTTGATAAAGAACTTGATTAATATTTTTGAGATTCCAAGTCAAAGTCTAAGATCGTATTACACATTTTGGTAGATCTACCAAAAGGAATACAGCTATTCAGGTAGTACTTGTTCCCGATTTTCGAAAAAATGTCTTCAGTGGTCCATACTACCCGTGAGCTGTAAATGATAAGGTTCGGTAAAAAAAAGAGAGAGAATATAAATTTATATATATATATATATATATATATATATATATATATATATATATATATATATATATTCTATTTTTGAGGCTGCATCGCTGGGGAGTATTATTATTGTGAGAACCTCGGCTTTCTGCTCCAGCGGTTCGAATTTTTGTTGTTCTGCAAATTTTCGATGGAAATGCGTCCATCTTCGTCAGGCAATTAATTTAATTTAATCTTCGTTTGAGTTTTCTCAAAGATTGAGGCTATTCCTGAATGTTAAGACACTGTTCAAGTTACACAAGACCCAAAGAAAATTCACCACTAAATCTCCGAGCTGATTTGAAGGATTTTTAAATAATTGTTTTTAATCTTTTATTCTGAACAATTTAGTTTTAGTAATTAAATACTTCTAAATACAGAAATTAACGTAATTAAAAATATTTTCAATATGCCAAATATCATGGAATATGTAGTAAATAAACGTGCCTTTCATAGGAGTACTATAAACAGCAAAAGCTACAATATGATATTCGTGACTCCAGGATTCGAATTTGGTAGAAACATGAGATTTTAAAATCTGACCGACTTCTTGATGATATTCTCATAACCACATTTGGTAAATTTTGAGAACGTTAATAATATTACAGCTCTTATTTATTTTTATTAATTTCATGTCAACTGAAGTGGAAATACTTTTTATATTATTAATGTTTTTTTCATAATTGCTTCTTCATGTGTAATGAACATTTTCACAGTTCCAATAAATATCGTATTTTTATTTCATTCAAATAGATCAATTAGACCTGAAATGATTTCTTTATACACATATACTTTTTATTGTTAATAAATTTACCTGATGCAGCATGAATGTCCGGATAGGAAGTCACAATCAACACAGTGTACACTATAACACATTTAAATAATATAAATTTATAATAAAATAGAAATGAACCGAAAGAGATTTTTCATATCGGATAGGAACTCCTTACTTAGGAAAATACGTACGGCATCGATTCGGTGGTGAATCGTATTGGGGTAATAGCGGAGAGAAATTGAGAGTAACCCCCCCCCCCCCTGGGCCCACTCACCCTCTTTTCCATTTTCCAGGGAAAATACAACCGTTTTCAATTTCCCTCACTCATCTCCGAACTCACGTACGTAGCCCGACTTTCTTATACTCCCCCCCCCCCCCGCCCATCTACTTACCTTATATTTTTATTATTCCTAAAACAATAAATAATTACTCGTAAGAAATTGAAACTAGGAAAGCCACCTTTAAATTACGTCATACGGAAAATTAACTATTGAAGTTCTTGTCGTGTCAAATATAAGAAGAAACTCATAACCACCTACTGATCCTACCTGATAGATAAAGAAAAGTCCGTCACGCAGGGGCTGCGTAAACTAAGCAGATTTCCCACGTGAAGTTATACAATAGAGAAATCTCCATAAGAGAGCCGAACAGTTACGGAATTGGCGGAACTAGCTTTTGGTGGGAAACTCACTCATTCGTTATACGCACATTTCATAAAAATGCAAATATCTCGGTTCTAGGCAAATATTCAAGATAGAGAATAAATGTATAGAACATTAATTATAGTAAATTTAATTTGCAATAAGGTTGGTTTTATTCAATATTTTGATTCGACGTATGGTAACGGAGATATTTCGAATTTTCGAAAATCCCCCCTCGAAACCCCCCCCCCCCTCCCACTGGTCTGATTTCAGGCATTAACGAACTTGATCTGTCTTTTTGCATAAAACGTTTAAATATCGACTTTGGTAACCATCAAACAAAAATTGCGACCGCTAGAGTGTTAACAGACAAATATATATATATATATATATATATATATATATCCGTTATTATACTTCGGATCAAAAAATGGTATAGAGCCAACCTTATTGCAAATGTAATGTTTTTATGTACATGTTTTCACTATCTTGATTATTAACTGAGATATTCAGTCTTCAGTAAACCCCCACTCATCTCATATTAACAATATTCTATTATGTTATGAAGTACTTTATTCGAAGATTAAATACCAAATATTGTTCTCATTAACCTTTTTAGTTTTGAGATAAATGCAAACACTGCGCCACGTGGGAAATCTGCTTAGTTAACGCAGCCCCTGCGTGACGGGTTTTCTAATATTAACACGTAGTAACATTGTACACCAACTAATAATATTGTAAAATAAGCCAATATTTTGAAAGCATAAAACAATTGCAGGAAAAATAGTATACATATATAAATACTACTAAAAAAATAAGTTTCAGATTTTTTCTATGAGGATCAGAACGTTTCTGAATTCATCAGATGTTGATTTTAGATAGGGAACCTCTGAATCAACACCGTAAATCTGTTCACGCCAAGTACTTACTTTGATCAAGTTGTAATTGTTGATGCAGAGCTTAATTTAATTATTGAATATTTTAAGTCCACGCAAAGATATGTTCTGGATTGATATTATTTCATAACTCAATATATCTGGTCAGTTCGTCATTTACGAGACACTAATAAGAGGTATTTTAAGGTTTTTTTTTACTAATGGAGACAATATTGGTAGTATCAGTTAGGCTAGTCCTAAATGTATATTAAAAAAAAGGACTTTCATGTTTCTAAAAATGAATTAAAAATTATCTACTTATCTTCGGTCCTGGAGTATTAAGAACTTTTTTAGAGTAATCTTATTCAATAAGAAGTGTTTATTAATATAACAACCAGCAAAGTGAATAATTACATATTTTAATAGTTCTTAACCAGTTTCTTCCCAGAACGCCTTCCGCAATATAGTCACGGAATAAATTGAGAGCAATCCAGCTTCCCAGAATAATGGTCCCTACCTTCACCAAGAATGCCTTTTTAATATTGTCATTTAAAGATCATCCACTCAAAGGTACTAAATAAAAAATAATAATTCACTAGGTTAATGGAAAAACCAAGCCGGCATTATTGAATAAGATTTCTTAGAAAAGTTTAATTATTTATTACACCTAAGCTGTGAAAGCTTTTTATTATTTTAATTAAACTTCACTGGAATCTCATTGAGGTTTTCCAAAGTCTATTAGGGTATTTTTTTTCTCCATGGGAATCGATTTATGGAACTTGCTTTTTTTAAGGGACCCTTAACATTCTTAGATAAAAGAATTCTTCCCCTTGAATTAGATGAGCAGGGCTGATAACAGCGGTGACTGCTGAGGGATTAAAAATTGTATTGTTTACGAAATCGTCTCACTCTTCTCTCTCTCTCTCTCTCTCTCTCTCTCTCTCTCTATATATATATATATATATATATATATAGATATATATATTCTCTCTCTCTCTCTCTCTCTCTCTCTCTATATATATATATATATATATATATATATATATATATATATATATATATATATATATAAAATTGTAACCTCTGTCTGTACATTGATTTTTTTTGCGAAATTTCACGATAACTTTTCGTTTCACATGTCATAGACACCATAACTGCATTTTGTTTCTTTGGTGTGTGTTTGTTTGTTTGTTACCTTTTCAAGCATAAACGGCTGAACCGAATTTTATGAAACTTGGTATGTATATTACTACTAGCCCAACTTAGACTTTAGGCTATATTAATATTCTCTAAGACAAACAGAAGTGGGGGTTATAAGGGAGGCCTGAAATTAAAAATAGCAATATTTCGTTTCCTATTGGTTTTTCGGCAAATATGCACATAACAAAAGTTATTTATTTTGTTATTTGGAGTAACATTTTTTATATACAGTTTCGTCGAATACCGAAGTATAAATGAGTTATACGCTAACTATCATAGCGGGAGTCAACAATTTTATTTGGCACAAAAGAATCAACCGAACTAAATAAAACTCGGTATGTGTATTAGCACCTTCATTATAACAAGCCATACCAACATTTCTAGGGACGGGCAGAAGTGGTGGTTGTAAGGACGCCTGAAATTAAAAATAGCGATATTTCGTTTCCTATTGGTTTTTCCGAAAATAATCATATACCAAAAGTTGTTTATTCTGTTATTTAGAATAACTTTTGTTATATTCACTTTTGTTTTACAACAATGTATAAACGAGATATACACCAAAAACTAAAGCGGGAGGCAACTATTTTATTGGGCACTAACGATTGAACCGAATTTAACAAAACTCGGAATGTGAATTAGCATTAATTCTTCTACGACTATAAGCTATATTAAAATATTTAGGTTCGAACAGGAGTGGGAGTTATAAAGGAGGCCTGAAGTAAAAATTAGCGATATTTCATTTTCTATTTCTTTTTCGGCAAACATGCACATAACAAAAGTTCTTTACTTTGTTATTTTGAGCAACTTTTGTTTCATTCGCTTTTGTCGTAAAATGAAATAAATACGGGATATAAACTAAATCTATAGCGAGAGTCGACGATTTTATTAGTACTTATTTAAGTGTTTTTAATATAGGCATATTATGACAAATAATGTTATGTTTTAGTCTTATCTATTTCGATTATTTAGTTCTAAGTATGATTATATAAGATTATAAATCTCCGCCCCCCCCCCTCATTTATTTATTTCCCTTAGAAAATAACCTTGTTATTTATTTCCAATAGAAATTAAAACTATAAGAGGTTTTACATTATTTAATTTGTATAATGTATTATTTAAACAAAATCATGCTGAATTTCCTCAAGGAGTGATAGCGGAAGTAGTTGGGAATCAAACTCTTTGATTTTGGTAATATATTATCTTATTTCCGATATCTTCATGATATTGAAACAAATATGTACTATCATAACAATTAAACGTTAATGGCAATGCCATTATGACAAAAGACAATATGCGTTTAAACTCCATATGATTGTTTAAATAAAGTATTACTAAGGTAGCAGGGACGGCTACGATCTCTTCCCCTCGACTAGCTTTTTGAATATAAATGAAATTATTTTTAGGGTAACACAATTATTTAATTCCATCAGGTAGATAAATTATTACAATAATATTTTGAATCAATAATTTAAGGAGAAGAATGTTGAGAACTCTAATGCGAGAGCGGAAATAGATAGGAGTAGGGGGGAATAGAGTTAATTGAGTTTACATATTTCCTGTGAAATGCTGGGCATTACGGAAAGTGATTTCCACTGAGATCTACTATTATGAATATAACCTTTCGTGCTAAACTATGCTTAACTATATCATCTCGGATTGGTTTTTCAAAGGAAATATGTTCATTATAGATGATATTTAATTGTAATAAATGCTATTCATGATAATGGTTAGAATTATTCAAAAACGGTGAGTCAAATGTGTTGAGGGATAGATTAGGAACACATTTTCATTTATTCTTCATAAATAAAATTTCTATTATATCAATACGCAAAATTTACCCTTTAGGATTGGCTATTTCGGAAAAACATTACGTCCTGGAGTGAAGTGTATTTGTACGCATTGAGGTCTTGCAATAAGAATACCATGATTAGTCAGTCAACAATGATTTCCCGGGCATCGCCGGGTACCTTAGCTAGTATATATATATATATATATATATATATATATATATATATATATATATATTCTCTCTCTCTTTCTCTTTATATTCTCTCTCTCTCTCTCTCTCTCTCTCTCTCTCTTTCTCGCTCTCTCTCTCTCTCTCCCTCTCTCGCTCTCTCTCTCTCTCCCTCTCTCTCTCTCTCTCTCTCCCTTTCTCTCTCTCTTTCTCTCTTTCCCAGTTTTAGCTGACCTACGCCATGGCTTGACCATATCGGAAACGACCATCAAGTGACTCGCAACCTATCTTATCCATAGACTTCGGAAGTAATCCTGGACATCCTAGCGCATCTTGGGAAGACTACATTCACTCAGTTACAACATTTCGCCTACTATTGGACAGACTCCATCCCCCTACTACATCACGATTTCCATAATGCAGATATCATTATTACTATGGTAGTAATACTGACGTGCATGTACTTAGTACTGTATATTTGTAATCTTCATTCCATAGTGTAATGACGCATATTTGATAACAGAGAATGCCCAATTCTTCAATCAAGGTTCATAGTTTCAAAATTTCTCTTTATAATCAAGCTTAATTTTTAGGTTTGGCTTTTATCCGTTTTATTTTTTCATATAAATAAAAATTTATTTTCTTGCTTAACGGCTTGCTTTCGTCTATTTCTCGCAATTCCTCAATACACAGTTGTCTCATTAAAGTCCAGTTTTCACAACACTCTTAGAGTATTTAATTTATATTTTCTTATAATACACGAGACCTATTTTGTTCAGCTATATCAATTTCATTCTGCAGGCTATACATAGTGGATATGTGTCCAGGATCTCGCCGTGGCAGTTAATAGAAAAACCTTTGACAGGGAGTGAAGTGGCTGGAGTGCGGGGAAGAGGGCTCGCTAGCCAATCAGTGTCCGGGGAATAAATAGCCGGGGGAGAGATTGTAGTCGAATGACGTCATCACATTGAGGAAGAGAGGGGAGACTCCTGTTTACACTCACCTCTGTTTATTTTTGTAACCTCCTTGGCGGTTCTACCTCTTAGAGACTTAAACAAGGCAAACTGTCCTCTTAAACTTCCCTTTGTATAGCACTTATCCCAGGGCTGGCTTTTTAAAAGACAACATTGACGAAATTTACTTTTCTTTTAGCACTGGGCATAAATATGTAAAAACGTCATTTTTCTCAAGCCTTGGTATAGTTAGAGCTTAAAAACGTTGAGCAGCTAGCGAACCTAGGTACCTACCATATTTATATAGTTGAGGAATATGCTCCGTAGCTTTGGCTATTAGCATAATACCTATAGACTGTGAGCATACCTGCCCAATGTATTTGATCTATTAATTAAATTCTATATGGTAAAATAAAAAGTGAATAAACGAAACTATTATTATCGATATCTATATAGTTTATTGAGCAACATTTTAAAACCGTGATCAATGATCTTTTTTTTTATTATTTATTTATACAGGAGCACCCGCATCTCGGCGATTTGGCTCAAAGTTTCACAATGTAAAATGAAAACAAAATTATAGAAAATAAACAAAAACTGAAACAACGAATAAAAAATTAAATACAACAATACTTATTAAATACTAGTAATAAAAACAATTAATAAACATTAGACCAGTAATAAAGACAACAATTTAAAATGGTTTTAATATATTCCTATATATTTATTCCTATATATTAGTACATTTATATTATTTATTTAGTTTTGTGCCCCACAGGGATGGTGGTTGGCATTATTAGGATGATATATTTACTCCTTCATGTGCTTACCTTTTTTGTACTTTTATGTTATGGAAAATATTTCTTTGATATCTGATTCTTTCTCAAATCCGTGCTTTGTCTAAAGAATATAATAAAAGTTAACCCTTTTAAATCTTTTTAGGTATGCTGTAGGCCTATTCTATTTTGTATTATATGTTTTTATAAATGTTGATGTGTTTTAGATATTTTAGTATTTGTGGAATATATTGGCTGCTGTCAGTTAATAGATCTGTCATATCGTGGGGTATGCGAAGGTTTTTTCATTGGATGCAGTCGTTTTTCGTTAGTTTAAATGATCTGAGAACAGATTATTAAATAATAAAAAGGGAGATTGTATAATAATGATAAACAGTGACTAAATTTGAACCAAATTCAGGAGAAATAAGTTTAACAGAAGTTATATATACGAGTATGTAAGTAAAGAAGGGAATGAAAAATAAACGATGAGTAATCAAATAAAATAAATATATGTATATTTTTTTGCAAATAACACGATTTAGCATTCATTCAGATATAACTCTTTAAGTTTGTTTTTTATGTATTTAGAAATATAAGGGCTGTCATCAGTTAGGAGTTTATTTAACTCATAAGGCAGGCCCATGTTTCGTTTCACAGTCATGAAGTTATTGCAATACTGACATATCGGTTTTTCTGATTTCGTCATTATGTATTGGTGAGTCAATCGAGTTTGTCCTATTGTTATCCGAGTTAGCACTATTTCTTTGTTGTAGTGTTTCAGGGAAGCGAGTGTGTTGTACTCAGTAATTGGTATACAATAGTTTTCGTTTTTCGAATGAATTAAATTTATTTAGTGCTATTCACTGACAATTTCAGGCCTGTCGTGTTATTCTATTGCTGAAGGGAATGAATCTGTTTCGGTCATGCATTATGGATTTTGTTATAATACATTGCAACAAACCTTCAACAATTATCTAGTAATTTAATCTGAGGGAATATAGTCATTAACTAAATCTATCGGAGTTATGAATATGGTTGTATTTAGTAAACTGTTCTGCAGAATTATTAACCCTTTACTAAAAATATCTGAGTAGTAAGAGCTATTTCAGACTGTAAATGTTCTATTACAAAGAAATCCAATGATAAATTTCAGTAATTTTTGTACGAATACCCCATTTATTGAGTCTTAGTGGGTCATCCTGATAAACAGTATCGAAGGATTTGTTTATATCAATGGCTAATACAGATTATTTTTTTTAATGAACTCATTAAGATAGGAGTTTTTGAGCCTGATAATATTATCGAATGTTGAATTTCCTTGCCTTGGGCCAAATCTGGAAAGAAGGCAGCAAGATTCCAAAAACTACATTATCTATTTACTTAGCATCCCTTCTAGACGTTCGCAGATACGTATAGCTTTTATATCCTATATATATATATATATATATATATATATATATATATACACACACACACACATTTATCATATTGTGGTTAAAATTTAGATATTTTAGAATTAAATTGTGTAGTAGTAAAATGTTTAGTGGAAACTGCTTCACCACTGATATTTCTTCTTCAAACCGTTCAGCAAATGTAATAAATAAGCTTCCCACAATAAGTAATAGAGTTCCTAATTTATATTATAGTGACATACACCTTTTAGGTTGCTGACTGTGTTTATTTTAATTAATATTTATGTTATTTAGCTGACTAAGTACAATATGTATAGTTTTACTGTTGTCCTAGGGATTGTCCTCAGTTGCTGTGGGCTTTAGTATCTCAATGTAATTGACCAACCCCACAAACTGTACATAAATTTGTACAATAAAGTGATTCTTCTACTTGTATCGGGTGCAGACATAGTTATTTTTTCATCGTCATATTTCGAACCCACACCTGCTAGCTTTGGCAGTTATGGAACTAATTCCTACAGTTTCACGCTGAATTCCATTCATAGAGTTGTTGTTTTTTTGTTTTTTTTTAACAAATTCTTCCGTAGTGTTGAAGGATGAAACCAAAAAAAAGTTATTTGCAATAAGTAGGTTAATATTTAAGTTGGAGAAAACATGCATGTAACATAGTTGTAGAAAATTAAATGTTACACATGATTCGTTGTATAAAATGTTTCAAACCGAAACATGATAACGGAGATATGTAGAATTATCAATTTCCCCCCCCCCTCTGCTCAGGCCAGTTACTTAAAGAAATTACTAAATATATTATTTCTTTTTAGATGAAACCTGTTGCTACAGAGTATAGAACTAATCAAATAAAATTATGTAGTTCAGAACGTGAACTCTTAAATGATGACGTCGTACCAAACATATTTACAAATATCTCACTTAGTAAAAGTTCAATAAAAACAATATTCCGTATTTATTCTTCAAATAAGAGTTAATTCATGCACTGCCTTATTAATAATTGGCTAATATTCACAATAGAGGAAAAAATATAGAACAGCATATTTAAGGAATTGAACATTTTCACAATACGACTGGTAAGAACGAGGGTATTTCGATTTTTCGATTCCTACCCCCTCCCCCTCTCCCACTGCTTCATTTTCAACCATTAACGAATTGACCTTTAGTTTTGTTATGAAAAAACAAGAAACATAAGCGCTAGAGCGATAACAGGCATACTTATATATAATATATATATATATATATATATATAAAATTGTAACCTCTGTCTGTACATTGATTTTTTTCGCGAAATTTCACGATAACTTTTCGTTTCACATGTCATAGACACCATATCTGCATTTTGTTTCTTTCGTGTATGTTTGTTTGCTTGTTTGTTTGTTACCTTTTCACACATAAACGGCTGAACCGAATTTTATGAAACTTGGTATGTATATTACTACTAACCCAACTTAGACTTTAGGCTATATTAATTTTCTCTGAGACGAATAGGAGTGGGGGTTATAAGGGAAGCCTGAAATTAAAAATAGCGATATTTCGTTTCCTATTGGTTTTTCGGCAAATATGCACATAACAAAAGTTGTTTATTTTGTTATTTAGAGTAACTTTGGTTATATACACTTTTGTCGTATACCGAAGTTTAAATGCGTTATACGCTAAACATTATAGCGGGAGTCAACAATATTATTTGCCAAAAAAGACTCAACCGAACTAAATAAAACTCGGTATGTGTATTAGCAATGAGGCCTTCATTATAATAAGCCATACCAACATTTCTATGGTCGGGCAGGAGTGGGGGTTATAAGGGAAGCCTGAAATTAAAAATAGCGATATTTCGTTTCCTATTGGTTTATCCGCAAATATAAACATAACAAAAGTTGTTTATTTTGTTATTTGGAGTTACTTTTGTTATATACACTTTTGTCGTATACCTAAGTATAAATGAGTTATACGTTAAAACTTTAGCGGGCACTAACGGCTGAACCGAACTTAACAAAACTCGGTATGTCAATTAGCATTAATTCTTCCATGATTATAAGTTATATTAAAATTTTTAGGTTCAAACGGGAGGGGGGTTATAAGGGAGGCCTGAAATAAAAATTCACCATATTTACATGTATAAGGGACGGGAAATATAAAAATATCGAAGACTGTGAAGAATTATCGAACAAATAATTCTATTATTAGCAAATCACCGGCAAGACGGGTATCAATCCTAAACACTGGGACGGGTAAATGTCAAAATAGTATGCAAAGTAAAGCCTTGCCAAAAAAATACCATCACCATTCAACCTCAAATGAATTCCCGGGCGAAGCCGGGTATCTGAGCTAGTATATATATATAAAATTGTAACCTCTGTCTGTACATTGATTTTTTTCGCGAAATTTCACGATAACTTTTCGTTTCACATGTCATAGACACCATATCTGCATTTTGTTTCTTTCGTGTATGTATGTTTGTTTGTTTGTATGTTTGTTTGTTTGTTTGTTTGTTACCTTTTCACGCATAAACGGCTGAACCGAATTTGATGAAACTTGGTATGTATATTACTATTAACCCAACTTAGACTTTAGGCTATATTAATTTTCTCTGAGACGAACAGGAGTGGGGGTTATAAGAGAAGCCTGAAATTAAAAATAGCGATATTTCGTTTTCTATTGGTTTTTTGGCAAATATGCACATAACAAAAGTTGTTTATTTTGTTATTTAGAGTAATTTTTGTTATATACACTTTTGTCGTATACCGAAGTTTAAATGCGTTATACGCTAAAAATTATAGGCCTGAAATAAAAATTCACCATATTTACATGTATAAGAGACTGGAAATATAAAAATATCGAAGACTGTGAAGCCTTATCGAAGAAATAATTCTATTATTAGCAAATCCACGGCAAAGACGGGTATCAATCCTAAACACTGGGACGGGTAAATGTCAAAATATTGTGTAAAGCCTGCTAAAAAATACCATCACCATTCAGCCTCAAATGAATTCCCGGGCGACGCCGGGTATCTGAGCTAGTATATATATATATATATATATATATATATATATATATATTTATATATATATATAAACAAACAAGCAAAATAAGCTGTCCTCTCTCTGAGGGTACCTGTATGGCCGGCCTCCTAATCTGCCAGTTTCTAGGTTATATTATTTTTTTTTAAATTTTGTTTATAAGGTATATGGGAATTTGGAATCTTATAAATTGAATGGAGAAAATTTGGGAGGTATCTCAGGTGAGAGTGCAGTATATATATATATATATATATATATATATATATATATATATATATGTGTGTGTGTGTGTATACTTACTTATACGTCAAACCATTAAAACAGCCACTCACACACACATCGTACGTGAAAATGTATAAGCCAATATTCATATTTATGTGCTAAGAGTGTATAACTCTGCCATTTTCACCTCCGTCGATTTTTCAAGTCAATAATGGGCGATTTTTTGAAACCCCTTTGATATAGTAGGTTTTAAATGCCGTTGGTTTATCATAGCTTGGAATTTTGAATGCTACGCGCTCATATGTAAATTATTATTAATATGTATTTATTGTTTGGTTAGATAGAGGCGACAAAACAGTGGTTATGAGTACATTTGTATACAGTGTAAGATTACTAGATTTATATTATAACCTAAAAAAAGCGTACAAAGTTCTATAAGAGACTCGAGTAAAAAACGTCACGACCACGCCTTTAGTAAACTGCAAAATGATCTCCAAAGTGAAAAGTTATAGTTTAATGAAATGGAATGGAGGTTAAAAAATTCATAAGGAAAAAGTCCTATTGCCACTTGTGCCATATGTCGCATTCAAATGTATGACAGTACTTCTAGATATTTATGGGATAGTAATATTTGTAGCGTGAAGGACTCATGCTGTTTCAATATAGACATATGTAAGAGGTCTATTCTCCATGGTTATTACATCCTGTCTGTTGACTTAGCCCTTATTCACCAATAATACAGTCCCACTTGTCATAGAATCGGATAAAAAAATGGTGTAAATATTGTATTCTCCATTGGTTGTGGAAATGTTATAAATCTATTGTAGCTGGGAGAACTATAGCACTTAGGCAACGATAATACTACATAAACGTGTTTCGACTGGCTCACCGATTGGCCAATAGTGGTAGACATTTTTATGAAAGACCTATTTATCAGTGGCGACTACCAAATTAGGTTTTTACTTACCATAACTATTACTGTTTGTCGATGATATTTTGACATAAATAGATTATGGTAAAAACTAATCCATCTTGAATGCTTTTAAAAGAATGAAATGATAACCGATGTAATCTATGGTGATGGGAGAACTTAACGGCCAAATCACCACTTAAATCAATTGATAATCTTATCAAACAAGCCACTATCTGTGTGATAAAATACAATTCGGACCATCCGTTGTATAAAAAATTAACGTACGTATATGCTATTTTAGAAAAAGAACGTACATAAATATTAAGGATTAATGGTTACCCCAAAATGTCCGTTAAGTGACATTAAGGGCACTTAAGGTGTTAACAATCGCCAGCATTAATTTAATAGGTTTCGTAAATGGGCATTACAGGTATTTTCCATTTATATAAGGCCTAACGCAAACCATTAAAAAAATATTAGTGTCAGAGTACCGTGTACCACGATTGGCTACAGGACCATCAATATGTTGGGACCCAGTTCCTGAAAATTGGTTTAATATTTAAGCAAAGCTGTCATGATCTCTCTCCGCTCAAAACTCTCTCTCTCTCTCTCTCTCTCTGTCTCTGTCTCTGTCTCTGTCTCTGTCTCTGTCTCTGTCTCTGTCTCTGTCTCTGTCTCTGTCTCTGTCTCTGTCTCTGTCTCTGTCTCTGTCTCTGTCTCTGTCTCTGTCTCTGTCTCTGTCTCTGTCTCTGTCTCTGTCTCTGTCTCTGTCTCTGTCTCTGTCTCTGTCTCTGTCTCTGTCTCTGTCTCTGTCTCTGTCTCTGTCTCTGTCTCTGTCTCTGTCTCTGTCTCTGTCTCTGTCTCTGTCTCTGTCTCTGTCTCTGTCTCTCTCTGTCTCTGTCTCTGTCTCTGTCTCTGTCTCTGTCTCTGTCTCTGTCTCTGTCTCTGTCTCTGTCTCTGTCTCTGTCTCTGTCTCTGTCTCTGTCTCTGTCTCTGTCTCTGTCTCTGTCTCTGTCTCTGTCTCTGTCTCTGTCTCTGTCTCTGTCTCTGTCTCTGTCTCTGTCTCTGTCTCTGTCTCTGTCTCTGTCTCTCTCTCTGTCTCTGTCTCTGTCTCTGTCTCTCTCTCTCTCTCTCTCTCTCTCTCTCTCTCTCTCTCTCTCTCTCTCTCTCTCTCTCTCTCTCTCTCTCTCTCTCTCTCTCTCTCTCTCTCTCTCTCTCTCTCTCTCTCTCTCTCTCTCTCTCTCTCTCTCTCTCTCTCTCTCTGTCTCTCTCCCTCCCTCTCTCTGTCTCTCTCCCTCCCTCTCTCTTTCTTCTTCTCTCCCCCCACTATCTCTCTCTCTCTCAGTGTGGGATTAAGGATTTTATTTAGTCAATCCATTGCTAAATTAGTTCTCGATGTCCATTGTGAATTATCAAAGTAAACTAATAAAAATGCCTTAACCTTCTATGATGACCAGTGCTAGTGGTTTATTTTTTTCTCTGATTTTGACGAAGTATTTGCCTTTTGGTATTTGAAATGTTCTTAATTTCAATGTACTAGAGAGCTTACGAATAGCTTTTCATAGTTATATAGTACCACAGATTCTTATGAGCCTCAAGGAATCGCATAGACCAGAGAGTATCGGCCATCCCCAATATCATGGAGTATCCCTTGACGCTGGCTGGTTGGTTGACATTAGACACCCACGTGGACCCATTCATGCTTCTCGTCTTGCCAAATAGACCCCGTCATTCCCCAGAAGGGCCGACATATTTCACAAAGCCCACAGAGCTGGCTGCTCAGGACAGCAATTTATATCTCACGTCAGCTTCAGAACAATCCATACCGCAAACTGTGTCTTTTACAGTCTCTTCCGTTTAATTGTTCTCTTAGCTGCATTAAATGTGTATATGTCGCTGTGAGTGTTGGAGGCGTAGGAGTTGATTTCTCTTTGGGGAGATCAGCTATTGAGGTTGTACTCATGATGGGATTTTCTAAAATTTTCTTCAAATGTCCTAAGAGGTGACGAAAATGAGGTCCGTGGTGGTGAGGGGGAATTTGGAAAATCGAAATATCTCCACTATTCTACGTCTGGTCGAAAATTTGTATTGAATCTATCTTAATGCAAATGTGATGTTCTATAAATGTTATCATGTACGTGTTTTCATTATCTTGATTATTAACCGAGATATTTGCATTTTTTTTCAGTTTACGGCCTTAAAGTAAACTTCAACTCCTACTCATGACATATTAGCAATAAACTGTTGTATTGTAAAGCCCATTATTTAAATCTTAAATACCAAATATTGTTAATACGTTTTTACGTTTTGAGATAAATGAAAAAGCGTGACGCACGTGAAAAATCTCCTCATCTGTGACCTTTTCTTAATACTATTTGTTAACACTGATTTTATTTGTTGACGTACCCATAACTTCCTCGCGATTAGGATTAATAGTATAAAATAGGTGTTAATATAATTTTAAAATACCCCTTCAAATGATCCCCATCAATATAAATCATATGATTCACTTTGAGGGCTTTATTTATACATTTTCGAATGCAGCGAGCAAGTTTTAACTGTATTCTGGGGCGACCCGCAAGTGAATAATTCCGTTCTCACAACTCACATAAATCCCTCTTTATTCCTTAGTAAAACCCAATGGAAAAATAAAAAACCAGTCGGTCACGCAGGTGCTACGTTAACTAAGTAGATTTCCCACGTGCGTATCACGTATTTGCTTTTACCTCGAAACGAAAAAGTTCAATGAGAATAGATTTTGGTATTTAGGTTTCAAATAATGTGCTTCGTAGTCAAACAGCTTGTTGTTATTTTGACATAAGTTGGAGTGGGAGTTTTCTGAACTCCAAAAAATAAATAATGCAATTATCTTGGTTCATGATCAATTTAGCGAAAAAACGTACATAAAAACATATATAGTACATTACATTTGCAATAAGATTGGATCTATACAAATGTTCGATACGACGCTTAATAATGGAAATATTAAGAATCCAAAACATTTCCCCCTTCTAAACTCGCCCCCTCACCTCCAGCTGGTCGGATTTGAGTCCTTAACGAACATTATCTTTACTTTTACACTTTTGATAGTTTTGAACGGACCTCGGACGTTTGAGGAAATTTTTCGATAGTGGCGTCACGACCTCAATTGCAGATTTCCCTTAAGGGAAATCTTCTAAAAAGCGAATGGGATTTAAACTGGAAATCAAACATATTGTGATATATTGCTCCAATGGAAAAACCGAACGAGAAAGGATGGGTGTTTACTAAAGGCTAAAAATCATAAATTTCAACTAAACCTTTCAATAATGAAATTAGGTCATAACGTAGAGGGTATGTATTGAATGAAATTGAAGGGTAATGTGGAAGTAGGGCCTAATTAAAAAAAAAAAATACTACTTAACTCTACCGTCTTTGCAACTCTACACAGCCTAAACCACTATCATATATCATTCAGAGCTGACGGCTGCTAGGACACTTCAATTCCTAGCCACCACAAGTCCTCCATCAGTTCATCCTGCCATCTCTGCCTAGGCTTGCCCTTCATCCTTATCCCACCTGGTATACCATACATTTTCCTTGGCACTGTTGCCTATTGCGGTCAACAATTGTAAACAGGTGGAGTTATTTATTATTATTATTTATTTATTAACGTCCACTTTTTGCAACTTAGGCTAATCGGGACGGGTTATCTACAGGTTACCACCCTTTTCTAGCCAGGGTGGGATTTTAGGACGTTATTTAATGAATTTCGTCACTAAATAATTTCCCTTGCCCAGGCGAGAATCGAACTCGCCACTCTAGGTTTACCATGTGAGATAAAGGTCAACAGGTGGAGTTGACTCATTCCAGTTCTTGGAATTTTCCCTAAAATAAATGCAAACGACGAGCTGGAGCAGTTCATGCTCTGAATGGAGAAACGCTTGATTACTATTGACATATATAACAGGGTATTTTGATTGAAAAACTGGATACACCTCTTCTTCCAGCTGTTCACAGTATAAAGTTATTTGGAAAAAGTGCACGTCACCTCCAGAATGATATCATTACCTTTGGTCCAAAGGAATCGACTAATTATGATTCAGCCACCTAACTTGGTGATACTCCCGGATTCCTCTTTTTTTCGGATTTTTGTTTTATAAATTTATATTTCAACTCACTATCGGCCTTCTAACAAATTGTGTTGGTCGGCTTAAAGTCGGACGATCTTGATCCCAAGTTTATAAGGATTAAGCTTAGCGTGAAACTGGAGCTCCTTTTTCAGAGGATAATCCTTGATTTGTAAGAATCATGATTTATCCAATATAACAATTCGTCATTTTATTAACCACAGAAGAATAATCTGATCTAAGGTAACTAGATCATGAAATTTCCTGTGTTGAATAACCAGCCTCAATATTATTTTGGGAACAAAACTGATCTTGTGTAAAGATACTTTCTTATCTCTTTATACATTTGGAATAATTGGTAATGACCCTTGTTGAAATTAAATTAAAATCGAGTTAAAATATATGTAAATTCTTTGAGAAATCTGACAAGTATAAAAAATCTGGATATAAAACGACTATATTTACAATAAATTTAACAGATACAGGCATAAATTATTTTTTATACTAATTTTACCGACTTACATGAAGCATACATGAGGAACTAAAAATTCAGCAACTGACCTGAAACAAAATTTAAAAAAAATGTTTAATACATGGATATGTGCTAACTAATTTCTTAAATGGTGATATTTTTGACTATGCAATTGGTGATAGCCTCGGATATATTTCAATTAAATGACCTACAGTTCTTAAATACTTCATCGTAACGTCTTAAAACGTCATCTATATACGTGGTACCTTCTGCTAGTAATTCATTTAGATTTGTGGGAGAGTGAAAATGGAAATATTTGTTTACAGATGTTTATCGTCATATTTTACACTTTTCTCATCTACTCTAGTAATAAGAAATGAGTTACTTGTCTATTATGTCTAATTCTTAACCGCGTGAGTAAAATTTCTTCCCGTCTAGTTTGTCTGCTACTTCGTGGACAATTAAAAGTTATCGAATTTATTTCCAATGAAGTTTATTTTCCATTTGAAACCATTTAGTTAAAAAGTTTTATATAAATAAATAAATAATAAATAAGTTTTATTGGCATACTTATAAAGGACAAAAGCCTCTCCCTAATGAGTAAAGTAAAAACACAAATTAGGAGCAAACTGCTACTAAATAGATATGTATCTAGAAAATACAAACAAAATACTAAAAATAATGTCACTCCTCCATATTAGTACTTGACTGTACTAGGATAATATTTGTTCTAGATTATGAGAATGATACTATTTACACATTTATATTATTTATTTATTTAAATGAGTTCCGCAACGCCGGCGATTTACTCATTATTCAAGTGTCATTAAAAATCGAAATGCAAAAAAAAAAAACAACAAACGGAAAAAGAGTGAACTATGGCAAACGGTGATTTTTGAAACGGGTTATTGGCATGCCAGGGTCATATATGAAGCAAACGATATTGTACGATATGGAAACTGCAGGGTGATGAAAATAATATAAATGAAAATGTAACTATAGAAGAGTGGGGAAGAAAAATTAAATAAATGAAAAAAATAAGGAAAAGGGATAACCAAAAAAAATAAAAAAAATTAAAGTTTATACAAGGTGTAAGCAAGGTGCTAATGTAGGAAATAAGTGAAGAGTGGTGTGTAGAAATTGTAGGTTATAGTGTGTTATATATATTAATGTCTATTAGATGTTTAATGACTGAGTCTATGTATTCACTGTTATCGGTCAAATGTTCCTGTAAGTCACGTGGAATGTCTAAATTGTCTCTTCGTCGACAGCCAGTCAATATGGGTTGTACAGTTAAAGTTTCGTTACAATGTCTACAAGTCGGTGTGTCCTTGTTTATTAATATATGAAGATGGGATTGAACTATTGATCAATGTAAAACAAAATAACAGCTGGGGCTCAGGTTAGCCATGTGAGTTAAAGCGTTGACCTTTATCTCACATGGTAAACCTAGAGTGGCGAGTTCGATTCTCGCCTGGGCAAAGGAAATTATTTAGTGACGAAATTCATTAAATAACGTCCTAAAATCCCACCCTGGCTAGAAAAGGGTGGTAACCTGTAGATAACCCGTCCCGATTAGCCTAAGTTGCAAAAAGTGGACGTTAATAAATAAATAAATAAAAAATAACAGCTGTTAAATAAAATAATTAAAATCATTAGTTTTCACTGGCTTAACATATCGTTTTCCCATAAATCCCTGTCTCCTGCAACTCTCCACCAGTTATCGCCCACACCCGCGAACTCATCACTCCATCTCGTGATCTGCCATCCTCTGCTCTTCACCATGTCCCCAGGAATCAATTTCGTGCATATCTTAGTCCACCGATTCTCCATTTTAAGAGGTCCATTTTAAGAGGTGCGCCTCTTCCCTCAGTCCAAATATCGTCTTATTTCTATATGTTTATACCTAGTAGACTCCTGATCAGTAAGTATTAGTTCTTAAATATTATGAAACGAATGAAAATGTCTTTAGGGTCCACCTAAAGCAACTGTACATTGAAGATGGCTATACATAAAAACAGAGAGAGAAATAGTTGTAGTCACAGACTTGTGAATAGTGCTAATTGACGCCCATGTGCAAGAGCCCGAACTCTTTGAGTGAATGTATGGAAGGGTGTGTGTGTGTGTGTGTGTGTGTGTTTGTGTGTGAGTGTGGGCTGCTTTAATTATGTGCACATGCAGGGCCGTGGATGTGCGTTTTAATTAAATGCACCAAGCAGGGTCATGCATTTATCTCTGGTTAAGGCTAATGAGTTGAACCTAATCTCTTTGACAGTTATAGGAAGTGGGCTTTGCCCCCATGATTCGTCAATCAGTGGCAACTGGAGCGAAAATCAGTGCACATCCCACGTTTCTCTATTATTGAGCTCAACTCCAAATCCTCCAGGCCATAAAGTTGTTACCCCAAGGACTTCGCTGATTATGAAGTATCTCTTACTTGTGAATAGGAATAGCCTACATTTAATTTTTTTTTTTTGAGGGCGGGCACAAAGTGTTAATAGAGTTCATATTTAAGTATTCAAAAAACAATAACTGAAAATCTATCGCAATCTATTAGCAGATTTCCCTTAAAGGTAATCGGCTATTAAGATCGTACTCATGACGCGATTTTCGAAATTTTTCTTCAAATGTCCATCGATCCTGCCTAAGAGATGACGCGAAAATGAGGTCCTTTCAAAACTATATATATATATATACTATATATATTTGTCAGTTACCGCTCTAGCGATCGCAATTATTGTTTAATCGTTACGAAACTCTATATTTAGTAGTTTTATGTAAAAAAAAGATCAAGTTCGTTAACGGCTGAAATCGGACCAGGGGGAGGGGGGGTTTAGAGGGGAAATTTTGAAAATTCGAAACATCTCCGTTAGTATACGTCGGATTGAAAAATTGTATAGAACCAATCTTATTGCAAATTAAATGTTGTTGTTGTTGTTGTATAGGGTTTAAGGGCGAAAAACTACCAGGTTATCATCATTTATTCTCTATCCTGAATATTAACCGAGATATATGCATTTTTCAGTTTTCAGCCTTTAGCAAACCCCCACTTCTACCCATGTTACATAAAAATTACTCTATTATATAATAATCTACTGTATTCGAAATTTAAATATCAAATATTGTACTCAAGAGACCTTTATTATACGAGATACATGCAAATATGTCTTGGTGACCCCCCCCCCCCCCGCTCCCCGCCTTAAGGTCTTGGATTACTAAAATTTGATTGATTGAGGTAACAATTATCCTGACTCAATATTTATTACAGTACTTGATATAGTAAACAGTTCTGAATAAAATTAATATGTTATATTCTGATATATTTCATTAATTGTTTTTCTTTCCGGTGTGAGGCTGGCAGATCTGTTTGTTTACATTTCAAACGCTTCCTGTCGACAGGTTATTGACTGAAACATTTCTTATTTCCGTTTGTATTTCTTCGGACGTTTTTTTAATTATGGTAGTGACAAGAGTTCACCACTATATATATCTTGCCTCTTTGTTGAGCCAAAATCTGTTATAATTTTTGCCCAAGAACAAAAATAAATAAATTTTTAAAATAATCCTTATTCACCTTAGTGAACTAGAAATAAATAGTTATTTATTATACAAGTGACGAAAGTAGATCATTTTACAACTCGAGTGAAACGTTTACCCACACGAGCGAAGCGAGTGTGGTAATTTCACGAGAGTTGTAAATTCTACTTTCGTCACGAGTGTAATATTAATTTTTTTCTGTAATCGTGTAATACATGATCAGATCTAACCAGAATATGAACAAAATTAGGATGTTGTGAAGATTATGGTATGTTGTTGGTAGGTTATAAGCATGGTTGTGAAAGGTTATAAGCATAGTTATAAAACAACTAGTGATGATTGTGAAGTAGTGCAGTTATAAACAAGTGCAGGTTATAAACAAGGAAGGTAATTATTAGAATATTTAAATTTTAAAATATATTGATTATTTCCACCAATAATTCATTCAAATTTCAATTTATTTTGTTAAAATAAATTCTTACAATGTTAAGAAACATTTAAAAGCATTTAATTTCCAACTTCAAATTATTTTTTAATTTATACTTATTACTAATTAAGAAGGCAATTCACTTTCTTCACTTGTGAAGAAAGTGATTACTTTCTTCACTCTATTGCAAAATGTTTCACTTTCTTCACTCATTTCAGTTTAGTAATGTTACCATCATTCAACGATTACAGAAAAAGAATATTTATTGTTAAATGACAATTAAAAAATTCACCAAGGACTGTATAAACAAAACAACATATATTTTTATAATCATTGCCTTTGATGTGTTACCCTAAAATAATCAGATGGAAAATATATTCTAAACGATCAGTCAATGGGTTTTTAGAATCAAAAAGAATATTATGAATAAAAACAAGAAACAAGTGTCGAGCATATTACTAGTAGTATAATAATGTCTGTGAGCTATCGGTATCTTATAAATGGTAAATGTGCTAATAAATGTAAATAAATTTAAATTTGAATCTTAAAAATATAAACATTTATGTTCAATAAGACATTAATTAAGACGAAAAAGATCAATACATTTTTTATTTAATAACATTGGAAAAGCAGTAAATTGAAAGCAATTTTGAAGCATTCTTGAAAAGAGTAAATATAATTATTATTTGAATTTTTTAATGATACTGAGAAATGGGAAGAGAAAATGAATAATAATAGTACTCGCAGGTGAATAATCAGCGTCAGGTTTCCTCCGACAATAGTTAAAAATTATCCAGCCAAGACAAATAAAAATCCTCTCCTGTCACACAATAACGATCCCTCGTTTTATCGTAGCAGCCTCTTTACCAAGATTATATTTCCCTTTAAAACTGAATCTAGATGAAAATTTATTTTTAATAAAACTACAATAGATAAAAATTTGATTGGACGTTTATTATAAATTCTTTCAGTGGTTAATTAGGAAATTTAAAAAAATAAATTATTTAAAATGATACAGACCATGTTCTGTCCCTTACACGTAATATTAGTTTATGGATAGCCGTATAGCTTTCCTTTACCCAATATTCCAATATTCGTCTTACTTTCATAGCAAAAGTAGCCAATAAAAATTCGTTATTTCCCACGTACACTTTATTAAAAAAAGTATTCCAAGATTTTGCAGATATTGTAATTTTTTCACGAGCTCACTATTGATCTCACCGCATCGTATATTTTATATTACTAAGCTTAAATGATGAGGAGAAGTGGGAATTTACTGAAGGCTGAAAACAAGAAAGTATGAATGCTTCGCTTAATATTTGAGCTTCAAATAAATGTATAGAATAACAATTGTATGCCTTATCATATAAGCTCTATTGCAAAATATCTTTCGATTCGAAGTATTTTGAATTATCGAATTCCTGCCCCTCTTCAAACCCACCCCCTATTACTCGTACGATTTTAGCCATTAGCGACTATGGAATTTTAGTGTTGAATGAAACGATTATGAATCGAGTATAGTACAGATCAAATAAACATTTTCAAGTTAAAAATGTAAATTCTTAAATGACATCGAGCTACGTATTACCTCAAATAGCAAAAGTTCAATAAAAGCAATGTGTGGAATTCAAGTTTCTGATAAAGTGGGTCATCATACAAATGGTTCTTGTTAATATGACACGAGTAGAAGTGGGGATTTACTAATGGCTGAAAACTAAAAAATGAAAATAACTTATATTCATGATAAAGAAACATTTTATATAACAACATTTAAATTAAATTTTCAATGTTATTTTGGTACTATATATTCAATCCGACGCATAATAAGGAAGATATTTCGAATTTACGAAATTCCCCTCTGTAAACTCCCCCTTCCCCGTTTCGATACCAGCTAATAGAAGGAGTTGTTGTCACGTGGGCCAAACATACCGTGGGGGATCAGTGGATCAATACTTTCGACGAGAAAAAATTAAGATTTAATCTTTAGTGGTACAGTGGAAAATAGAAGTCTATCTTAATTAATACACCCTATTAAAATCTAAGTCATAATTATATTTTTTATGAAACGAAAATAATTTTGCAGTGTGGGATCAATGCCCTCCTGGAATAGGAATTTATTTAGTGACGAACACATTTAATATAAGCCTTAGTCCTTCTCAAACTAGAAAAGGTAAGTAACCTATAGATACACCGTTGCTATTAGCCATAGTAGCACAAAATAGACGTTAATATTAATTTGGTAAAACATCAATAGGAATTATTAAATAGTAGTGCTCTTTTTATTATATAAATAACTCCAGAGAAATATATATTCCGTTGTGAAATAACGATATTTTTATTAATTAAGAGTGGAGGTGTTTTGACTTTATTATCCTTCCGTTGAACATTTATAGTAAATTCAATAACTACCTAAAAGTCGAATGTAGAGTTACTTTTGAATTGACTAATACTTACAGCAAGTTCATGTTGTATACTAATTAATTAATAGTATCTAATTAGTTAATTAGGTTTACAGGCACAATAGTGGTATCCAATAGGATACCACCCCAAGGACAGCTATACCACTGGAGTGCACTATGTCGACATTGTACAACTCCGTTATTCAGTAGATGTAATGTCAGGCTTTAATGCAAGCATATTATACTAAATAATTGTTTCCTAGTTAATCTTAATAAATATATAAGAAATAAAATATTTTCTAAGGAAGTATGTTCTAAACGGGTTAAAAAGTACATACATACGAGTATTAAATTTACACTTTTCAACTTCCTGTAGCGTAGACTTAATCGCCTTAATGGCAACAATAATGTTAGTATTTGGAAGTCACGATGAGCCTTTTAGCAGATTTCCCTGAAGAGAAATCAGCTATTGAGGTCGTACTCATGACGGAATTTTCGAAACGTTTCTTCAAATGTCCATCGATCCTACCTAGTAGATGACGAAAATGAGGTCCGTTCAAAACTGTACTGTCAAAACTCGATATTTAGTCGTTTTATGTAAAAAGAAAGATCAAGTTCGTTAACGGCTGAAATCGGACCAGTGGGAGGGGGGTTTAGAGGGAAGGATTTTCGAAAATTCGAAATATCTCCGTTACTATACGTTGGATCAAAAAATTTCACAGAAGCAATCTAATTGTAAATTAAATTTACTATAAATATTCTTATATACATTGTTTCTCTTTCATGAATATTAACCGAGATATTTGCATTGTTATTAAATCTGGGCGCCTAACGGAAGAGTTACATTCCCGCCAAAACCTAGTTCGGCCGTTTCCTTGAATGGCTCGGCTCTCGTGAAATTTCTCTATTGTAAATCTTCACGTGGGAAATCTGCTTAGTTTACGCAGCCCCTGCGTGACGGACTTTTTTATTTAAATGTGTGCGGCAAAAGACATTTTTCCCAATGACAGGCATAATACCGAGATTATATCAAGACGATATTGAAACCTGAATGTCTCCTTTAATTATCATTCAGTAAACAATTGTAATACATTTTTTAACTAGAATATCAGTCATATTAACATCAGTTACTACGGTGTAGCGATTAGCGATTCGACACGCCACAAGAGAGATATTAGCAGATTTCCCTTAAGGTCGTACTCATGACGCTATTTTCGAACATTTCTTCAAATGTCCATCGATCCTACCTAGGAGATGACGAAAATGAGGTCCGTTCCAAATTATATATATATATATATATATATATATATATATATATATATATATTTGTATGTTAACAGTCTAGTGGTCGCAATTTTTGTTTAATCGTCACCAAACTCGGTATTTAATCGTTTTATGTAAAAAGGAAGATTAAGTTCGTTAACGGCTGAAATCGGACCAGTGGGAGGCGGAGTTTAGAAGGGGGATTTTTGAAAATTCGAAATATCTCCGTTACTATACGTCGGATCGAAAAATTGTATAGAATCAATCTTATTGCAAATTAAATGTTTTATAAATATTGTTATATACATTTATTCTCTATCTTTAATATTAACCGAGATATTTGCATTTTTATTAAGTGTAACGGACGAGCTATGGTTCCCGCCGAATGCTAGTTCGGCTGTTTCCGTAACTCACCGGCACTCGTATAGAGATTTCTTTATTGTATAACTTTACGTGGGAAATCTGCTTAGTTTACGCAGCCCCTGCGTGACGGACTTTTTTACTATGTACATTATACATCTTATCTATACGCCCACTCCTATGGTCAAATTTCGGCCACTAACAAACTCAATCTTCATTTTTAACGTTAACGTGTAAGTATCGAGTTTGGTAGAGGTCTCACAAAAATTGGATTACTGGAACGCTTACAGACAACTATAAATGTATACGCACGTACAAGCACACAATAACACCAAGCACGCTCGGGCAAGTTTTCTCCAATAATCGACCCTTCAAGGGTAATTGTGAATCCTGAAAATAAATTGTGCAAGCTAGTTTGAAATATTTTGTGGATTATGAAAGACAGTGAAATTATAAGATGCCTCCATGTCAAGAAGCACCCCGGGATTTTCGATACTTGTGCATGCCAGGGTTATTAATTCCAAATTAGAAGAAAAATATATGGGTTTTCTTCAATATTTTCGTTTGGAGTATAGGGGCATATATAGCCAGTAATATCTCTTGATAGACGTAGTCCATGCGCAACGGGGTTTTACTAAGCTGTGTAGTTTTCCTGTGTCGACTTGGTGAGATATTATCCATTCCATTGGTGTCTACCTAGCATCGTGGCATATTTGAGTACCTACTTAGCAAACATGGGCTATTAAGCTAATGATTTTTATTTTCCATTATTTTCAGCATTGATAATTTAATTTCTATGCGGTTTCATAGAAATTAAAGTATACCATTATGTTACATCGTGGCTCACTTTCAAGTAATTAGCTAATCCAGGAGGCTACGTGATTCAACTCAATCGATAATTCTAATTATATACATTTTGTTCTCCGGGATATTTATGTTGTACCATTTAATCCCTTGTCAAATCCACTGGTCTGTATTACGTCTTCTTTTTCATCGAATTTCCCATCTTTCTTTCTTTACCAGGAAAATCTCTTTCAAACAAACAGATTTATATTCTTCCCGCTATTCACTATATATATCCTTTCCTGGAAATACTACCTCGAGCCAAACTCTATCCTTTCTAAAGGTATTGTTTCAATACACGTTATTTCTATTTTTTAGTTTGTTATTTAGCTCAGAGAAGTATTTTGAATTCTATTTTTACAGGCACAACTGTCTTCAGTGGCCATGTGCTTGGGATCGATACCCTCCAAACGTAACATTTCCCAGTTACCGTGTTATTCGAATTGTTTCTCTCGAACTAATTTACATTTGGACAGGCTGTTGCTGTTGTATAAACAAACAAATGTAGAAATGTTCATACATGGAATACTGTGAAAATAGAAATCGCTGGTTCATCAGCCCGTGAAGGCATATATTTGGTTGGACGCATTCCCTGCCGTATTGCTTCCAATATATTACTGACCAAATACTACAACTGGTTTAATCATGGTACTCAATTCCCTTGCGATGCTGAGAGGCCGTCAACGAAACTCCTAAATAAATAAAAGCCCTGTAGCTATACAACTAAATAAATTCTATCTTTTTCCATAATGGGAAATCAACTAAGCTCAAGTATGAGATTCCTTGCTTTTAGCACGAGCCCTCCAGTATAATATATATTATAGTAGTATAAATACTTCTAGCCGCTCACTAAACCAGCTCCACGGAGGATGGAATATTATAGTGGTAATTAAACAGCCCGCCCCAAGTAGACGTATAAGCATGAAGTGAATATTAATTTCGAGAAAAGATCTGGTCAACTGCATTAGATAACCTGTAGCTCGCTCTAGGCTTGATATGCTTTCCTAATTACAGACTGTGTTTTATTGTATAATAGACATGTAGTTATTACAATGCGGATTGTCTTTCGAAAAATTATTGAATGAAACACCCTTCATGAATGTCCAATGATATAGTTCAATAGGTAATGAATGATAAGAGGTGCAAAGGGATCTGGATAAAAATTACTGATTTATACACATTAAATTTGTATAAACACCTCTTTTGGATTCGAATGTTCGTTTATTTCAAGATAATTACTGGAATTTTGTAAAAAAAAAAATGGTAATCTTAAAAATTACTTCATAAAAGTAGGACAAAGTATGCATTATCTCTTTTCGAGAGACTTTAAAATACTTTCTATATAGGCTATCATCCGCCGACCTATCGACAGTTCTTCTGGAAATATACTATATATACTATGGTAGCCTCGAGGATCCAGAACCCGTAATTTATGCCGTTAACCCTCCGTCGGGCGCTCTTCTGGACGAAACAAAATCGGGCGCACCCTGCCTGAGAGGCCGCTCACATATTTTAAACCCCCACTACCCAACTAATTAATTTTAATTTAAAACGCTGGTAGGACAGACTTCGCTAGGATCTTTGGAAACCAAATATAATATTTATAACGTAAAATATTGTTTTTATTAGAATAGAATGAAACTTATACTAAAACAAGTAAAATTGATCAGGCGCATTCGGCCTGAGAGGCCAGAGTTAGAATAGCACTTATTTCTCAAGATATCGACGAACTTCCATATAGAATAGCATTAATCTTAGTAAAAGGGACGATTGTAATAGATATATCTTGAAAAAAAATCATCTTCGAAATTAAGGAGCAATTGGGCGCAGTCGGCCTCACAAGCCACCTAGGGACCAGTCGGTCTGGATGAAGGATGGCAATAGACTAAAGTAGGGGATTCTAAGCATGAACACAAATCAGGAAATTACTGGGAATGGCCCCTCACAGGGGAAACAGAATGAGGCGTGGTATCAAAAAGTATGTTTTCCTGGCCTCTCAGGCTAGCTGCGCCCGACGGAGGGTTAAAAAATGTTACCTATTTTTCACCTACACCCTTATGAGCATATGATGAATATTTTTTGAACATTTTCCTGTGCTATTGAGTTTGTATTCAAGAGTGATTTTTGAAACCTTTCTTCAAATATTCATCGATCTAATAATACACACACATACACACACACACACACACACACACACACACACAAACATATATCTGTTGATGCACTTCTATGATTATTACTATTTTCAGTTTCAGCCTTATGAAAACGCCATGCTAGTCTGATGACATTAACAAGAAGCCAATATCTCATGAAACAATACGTCTTATCTCATGCATATGAAAACAATGCTCCTAATCTAACAATAGCGTCTTTGTTATGTAAGCTGCATTCTATGTTTATGAGGTCTCATATATTTATTTCATCAACCCCAAATTCGGCATTTAATGACTATCCCTATTTGGATAAAAACCTACAAATACTGTAATATTTCCTAAAAAGTAGTAACACAATATAAAATGTAAGTTTAAATTTACTATAGCAAATTTATTTATTGGTTAGGAATTCCTCAAGTGAGTTGATCTAAGAAAAAAGTCCGTCACGCAGGGGCTGGGTAAACTAAGCAGATTTCCCACGTGAAGGATTACAATAGAGACCGACCTACATGCACTCACTGTATCACAGTACTGACCATTAAACATCTCCTGTCTGACTGCAGACTACGTGAACATCTGAACTTACCGACCGATTTACACCACATATTGACAGAAGGTACCCCACATATAAACAAACTTTTAAATCACTTGAAGGCAATTAACATTTACAACAAACTTTAAACCACACCTACTCCACTCATCACTCCACGTTTTTATTTTAAATTATGCCACTAATTCGTATTTATGTTTTTTGTGAACAAGGCTGTATAATACATTTTAAACTTGTGCCTTAGACTTTCATCATCCTCAAGCCGGGATTAGTCACAAAAATTATAGTTTTACGTAGTTTTATTTTAACGGTTCCTTAGCTTTATTTTATTCCTTAGTTTTATTTTTACGGTTCCTTTGTTTTATTTTATTCCTTAGTTTTATATATAGCTATACTTTATATTGTCTTAATAATTTTGAAAACATTTTTCTTTATTTTAACATTTTAACTTAAGGAATTGAAAATACATGATACTGAGCGACATCGCCTTGTTGCGGAGGTCACCAAATAAATAAATAAAAATTACAATAGAAGAATTTCATGAGAGTCGAACAGTCTAGGAAACGACCGAACTAGCTTTTGACGGACACTCACGACTAGAACTGAAGTTAGCCGATCTCATTTCGTCCGTTACAATTAGTAAAAATGCACATATCTCGGTTTATATTCAAGATAGAGAATAAATGCATAGAACAATATTTATAGTAAATTTATTTGCAATAAGATTGGTTCTATACAATATTTTGATCCAACGTATGGTAACGGAGATATTTCGAATTTTCTGAATCCCCCCTCTACCCCCCCACTGGTCCAATTTCAGCCATTAACGAACTTGATCTTTATTTTTGCATAAAATGTTTAAATATCGAGTGTAGTAACGATTAAACAAAAATTGCGACCACTAGCGACAAATATATATATATATAATTTTGAACGGACCTCATTTTCGTCATTCCTGGGTAGGATCGATAGACATTTGAAGAAATTTTTCGAAAGTCGCGTCATGAGTACGACCTCAATAGTTGATTTCCCTTAAGCTGTCTGCTAAAATGTCAATGTAATATTTTATTAAATGTACCCGTATCTCACATTTCTGTTAGGGAATTTCGATCAATGTCCTGAAATATTGAGGCTAATTCAGTAGAAACTTGGCTGAGATCATTTAATGCAAGGTGGACTGGAATTTCGTGATTCGGAATGGGTTTGAATTTGAATTCTCAGAATTCAACGCTAAACATCGCCGTGAAGGGCCAATTTGACGCCACACGTCGTTTCGCATTAGTAACGCCTTACAAGTACGCAATTCAGACGATACAATACAAACGGTTCAGGTTGAATAGGTACTTTCCGCCTGATGGATCCTTTGAAATCTACTTCTATATTAAATTTTCCCTTTTCCCTTCGCTAGGAAAATTGGAAAGAAGACCTTTGACGAAGGAATGTGTATATTGCGACTCGACAGTTTTCCCTTAGAATCGAAGGAGAAATTAGTCTTTGTGCTTTAATATTTACCATTACGTCCTCTAAAAAGGCAATTACACCATTTCAAGGGACGAGAAATATCAAGAAAACGTTTACTCCTGAACTATAATTTTACTTATTATGATTGTCCCTCGCATAGCACTATTATTGGATAAGGTTGTAATTAGCAGATTTCCTTTAAGGGAAATCAGCTATTGAGGTCGTACTCATGACGCGATTTTCGAAATGATTCTTCAAATGTCCATCGATCCTTCCTAGGAGATGGCGAAAATGAGGTCCGTTCAAAACTATATATATATATATTATTTGTTTGTTACCGCTCTAGCAGTCGCAATGCTTGTCTATGATGTGATATATAATCGTTTTATACCAAAAGTAAGATCAAGTTCCTTAACGGCCGAAATCGGCATGGGAAGGGGGGAGTTTAGAGGGGGAGAATTTCGAAAATTCCTAATATCTCCGTTATTGTGCGTCGGATCGAAAAATTGTATAGAACCAATCTTATTGCAAATGTTATGTTTTATAAATGTTGTTATGTACAGTTTTTCACTATCTTGATTATTTACTGAGATATTTGCATTTTTAGCAGATTTCCTTTAAGGGAAATCAGCTATTGAGGTTGTACTCATGACGGAATTTTCGAATTTTTTCTTCAAATGTCCATCGATCCTATATAAATATTTTATTTGCGATAATTTATTACAATTCATCAAATACTCCATTAACAAATACATTACAACCATAAACAAAATAACACATATAAGCAGCGTCTATACATTTGGGCTCGCTACACCCTTAAGATTGACCACATGGGTCAAAATTTGTGAGCCTACCCCCTGCTAGGGTGACTCGCCTAAGATCGCCTAACACATCTAGGACAGGCCCTAACCTAGACTTAAACAAGAAATATAAAAATAATAATTAAAAAAAAAAAAAAAAAAAAAAAAAAAAATGTATATATATAAAATGAAAATAATATTACTTCAAAATACACAAGAAAAAAAAAATAATAGAAATAACCAAATATAAAACACAACTCCGTAACAGAAAATAAGTAAATATAAGAGCTCTGCCAGTCCGTACACAGAACAAACACAAACCTAATGCCAAAATAAAAACCCTAACTTTATTACGGCTTATTAGGCAACAAACCAGGTCCTCACACAGCGGTGGTCCAGTTTTACCCCGGGCTACGTCCTTGGGAGCACTCCACGCCGACGACTGCATCCTAGGGTGGCCATTTTCTTAAAAGTTCCAAAATTCATATTACCACCCCGAAGTATCCGCAGGGTCATCCAGTGCAGGACTCGGCTTCCCACGCCAATACTCCTAAGCTCCTTCGCAGTCCACTTGGCCCAAATTCCTTTATATGTAGCAGTGACCGGAATGACCCTACGCCTCCTCGCCAGACTGCCTGTGGCGGCCGCCGCAGCGCTCAGCACCCACTCCTTGCCATACTTCTCCACTTTCAGCTGACTGAAGGTCTCGTCCTTAATGAGCCCTGTCACGACCGTGACATCCAAGATGACCAGCTCTTCCTCGTTGGCAATAATAATGTCCGGCCTGCACACCTCCTCTTGCTCCCTGACGAGTGTCTTCTCCACGAAGACCCTCCATCCCCTCCTCCGCAAGGACTCACTAAGAAGCTTCACTACTGCATGATGCCTTAACGTGACAGCCGGTCGCATCGCCGGGCAGTGGTTGACAGCATGAACTTGTGTCTCATCTCTTCCACAGCCCAGTCTGCATTTGATTGAGCCATCCGTCCTCCTGCCAATCCCGCGTGACAACCGGACTCGGACAGGGAGTGCTCCCGCGTACAACCTCAGGCACTGGACGTAGTCACGCCCCGACATATCGTGGGATCTCCTTACCAGCCAAGCCGAGGAGGCCCCCACCTCCTCCACACCATTCAGGTCACGCCCATCAACTGTGGAATAAAGGTTTTCAATCTCCCGGCCCCTTGGATGTGGAGGACATTCCCCATGGCATGGAAAGTCATAGCCCAATGCGTCTCGGACATTATCGCCAAGCCCACAGTTCTCCAGAGCACCATCCACCCCGCAGAAGCGCCTTGCTCTAAAGTAAGGCATCAGTGACTCAAACCGAGGGATCCCGAGACCACCGAATCTAGCCGGAGCATGAAAAAAGGAGCACGGAGTATCGTGAGGTAGCCTCAGCCATCTCCGAACAACAGACCTCACCGCCACATCGATGGCCTTCAATGTGTACTGATAGGTGACACCAAATGTACCCCTATGAAACATCCCCGGAAGAAAAAA
This sequence comes from Riptortus pedestris, assembly GCA_019009955.1. Lineage (NCBI taxonomy): Eukaryota > Metazoa > Arthropoda > Insecta > Hemiptera > Alydidae > Riptortus > Riptortus pedestris. Next base: position 72,263,332 of record CM032231.1, read on the forward strand.
AGTCCTCAGGAGCTCCATCTTCTGCTGTGGTTTGAGAGGAGCCCTAGAGATCCTCTCAAGCCCAGGCCCTACATCGACATGGTCACGCACCACACCCGAGTGAGAGAACTTAACCCCCAAATACTCCCAGAAATCCTCAAGACCAACGGGCTGGATGACGGCATCACCGACCATATAACGGACCTCGGTCTCCAGCCAGACCACCTTCCTCACAGACTCCAGTGCAACAGTCAGGGTGCGTGACTTAGCCGGATTAAGCTCCAGCCCACAATCACCTAATCCATCAGCCACGGCTCTCAACAAACACCTCAGACCAGGAACAGAGGATGCAAGTAAAACCAAATCATCCGCATACGCCAGCACCCCACAACGAACCCCGCCCAAAAGAAATCCCACATCACCTGGCAGGCCAGCCACTACGTGATCCATGACCATGTTGAACAAAATTGGAGACAAAGGATCACCCTGTCGGACTCCTCTGGACGGGTGCATCTCCGCAGCTTCCTCACCAGTCATACAAATTCGCGACGTAGCATTCCCGTAGACTGCACGGATGTAATCAATGAATTCCCCCTGTACACCTCGCTCCTCCAGGATACGAAACAAGGCGGCATGACTGACACTGTCAAACGCCTTTCTCACGTCCAGAAAAGCCGCACAGAGACTCCTCTTCTTCCTCCATGCGGTTCTCAAGACTGCGTCCAGCAGAAAGACATTGCCAGCCACGCCGTCAAATCCCCTCCTGAATCCAAACTGCTGGGGCACCAGAGGAACCACGGACTCCAACCGTGCAGCCAATATACGATGGAGGTGTCTTACAATTACTGATGCCACAGAAATAGGCCTATAGTCGCCAGGGCTCCCGGGCCTCTCACACTTTGGTATCATTGTTACTCTGGCTCTCAACTGCTCTTTCGGCACCCGACCCTCAAGCAAAAGTATGTTCAAAATGAGCGCGCGGACCCGCCAGTCCAACCCCCGCCAAACAGCCGGAGAAACCCTGTCAAGCCCAGGCGCGGAGCCCACCGATGGGCACATGGTAGTAACCTCTGCCATTGTTACCGGAGTCCACACATTCGTACTGGCATGTAATCGTTCCCCACGCACCTCCTCACCACTCCAGGGAAGGGACTGCTCCTCCACAATGGGACGCCAAAACTCGTCCAATTCCCGCACGCTATGTACGGGGACAGCAGGTCCACCATCCAGAATTTCCCGTGCCGCAGCCGCCCGATCAAACTTCCATAACCGCTGGACTCGGCGATAGCTCTCCCGCCTAGATGGACGTATATCCCCCATTCCGGGACACTGGCGCGAATGCCGGTCTGAATCATGGGAAATCTCAACCCGCGCGCCCGCCGCGAGGTGGACCGAAATCCATTCCCCCAAACAAGAACTAACGTCCGCCCCCGCCAGAGCACGGCCAGCAACTGCCAACAGTCGATCAGTACACAAGGTGGTGCGTGATCCCGAGAGGTCAACCACCAATCCCCGCAAAGCCGACCGAAGGGCCTCGCCACATTCGCGCCCCGGTTCAACAGCAGCCGGTCCCCGTGGGTTCCCCTCAGTCCTCCTGTCGTCCCCAATCCTCCGGATCAACTCCCTATACGCCGGCTTAACCCTCGCTCTATTAATCGCATCAGCAGAACGCCCCTCCAAGATACCGGAAAGCTGGGCATTTACGTCTCCTTCGAAACCGGCCTCCACTAGCCTCAGTTCCTCGGATGCCAAACACCACAGCTCCTCCGGGTCCCACCTTCGCCTCACCTGTACTCTTCGAATGGCAGCATTGTGCTCCACCGGATGAGCCCGCTTAGAATGCATGCCCATGCTTGTGGCAGTGGCAAATCCCCGACCACAATGCCGACACTAGGAGGTGACATAAATTAGGTCCGTTCAAAACTGTATATATATATATATATATATATATATATATATATATATATATATATATATATAAATATTTATATATATCTATATATCAATCTATCTATATATATATATATATATATATATATATATATATATATATATATATATCTATATCAATCTATATATATATATATATATATATATATATATATATATATATATATATATTTGTCTGTTACCGCTCTAGTGGTTGTAATTTTTGTTTGATCGTTACCAAACTCCATATTTAGTCGTTTTATGTAAAAAGAAAGATCAAGTTCGTTAACGGCTGAAATCGGGCCAGTGGGAGGGGGGGCTTAGAGGGGGGGATTTTCGAAAATTCTTAATATCTCCGTTACTATACGTCGGATCGAAAAATTGTACAGAATCAATCTTATTGCTAATGAAATTTACTATAAATATTGTTGTATACATTTGTTCTCTATCTTGAATATTATTTCTGAAATGTCTCTATTGTAACACTTCAAGTGGGAAATCTGCTTAGTTTACGCAGCCCCTGGGTGACGGACTTTTTAGTTTTCGGTCTTCAGTAAAGCCCCACTCCTACTTAACTCATATTAACAATATTCTATTATGTTATGAAGCATTTTATTTGAAACTTAAATTCTAAATATTGTTCTCATGGAACTTTTTAGTTTTGAGATAAATGCAAATACGTGGCGCACGCGGGAAATCTGCTTAGTTAACGCAGCCCCTGCGTGAACGGACTTTTAGCAGATTTCCCCTAAGGGAAATCAGCTATTGAGGTTTTACTCATGATGAAATTTTCGAAATATTTCTTCAAATGTCCACCAATCCTACCTAGTAGATGACGAAAATGAGGTCCGTTCTAAACTATATATATATATATATATATATATATATATATATATATATATATATATATATATATATATATATATATATATATATATATATATTTGTCTGTTACCGCTCTAGCGGTCGCAATTTTTGTTTGATCGTTACCAAACTCGATATTTAGTCGTTTTATGTAAAAAGAAAGATCAAGTTCGTTAACGGCTGAAATCGGACCAGTGGGAGGTGGGCTTAGAGGGGGGATTTTCGAAAATTCTTAATATCTCCGTTACTATACGTCGGATCGAAAAATTGTACAGAATCAATCTTATTGCAAATGACATTTACTATAAATATTGGTGTATACATTTATTCTCTATCTTGAATATTAACCGAGATATTTGCATTTTTATGAAGTCTGTGGTCGGGTATAGTTCGGATTAGGTCGGCCATTACCACTACTCGGCTCAGGTGGAAGCTTTTTCTAACCTTACCTGTCGTTTCTAACGTTACCTTACCTTCGTTACTTTGTGAGATTTATGCAATTACGTTCTGTTCGCCCACCCCCCCCCCTTCTTTAGTTCTTGGACTACTAAAATTTGAGTTATTAAAATATAAATTATTCTTACAATTCAGAAGCCGTTTCAGTTGGGAATTTATTTTAATTAACTGAAAGATTTTTCATTACCGTTTGTATTTAATCACGATGGTATTGTGTTACTAGTATCCAGATTTCTCTATTGTAAAACTTCACTTGGGAAATCTGCTTAGTTTACGCAGCCCCTGCGTGACGGACTTCTTTTGTAATATTGTTTTGAAATCTCAATGGCAGGTTTATCTAAATAGTGGATATCGACGAGAAGCTAATGTACAAATAGTACTAATGTATGTATTACATGTGGTGTAATATTGATGCACCCTAATGTCATTAGGTATTCCTGCTTTACAGAGGGCTTGGAAAATATATGTAGTATATCGACCATACACGACCGTCAAAAGGGGCCGCTTAATGGAGTGAAATAACAACCTCAACGATTTCTTGATTATTAATCGTCCTTCTGAAAAGTATCATGTAACACACACACTAACTTGTAGGAGGCATGAACAACCTTGAACGGCATTATTTCAACAAGACTCAACAGTAATAGGAGCTAAAAAAATCGTAATTTGTTATTTGTTGCCCCTCACAAACCAACTCTCCCCCTCATTAAAAACAAAGATGAACATTCTTATCGCAATTTGTAGGTCAATTAAGTAACAAAAAAAAAATAAATTCCATATGGACTTAAATACATAAATGTGTAGGATTTAGAACACTTTTTATATATCCCAAGAAACATACTTTCATATTATCATCAACATCATATTATGCGCCCTACATATCTGCATGTATCTCACACTGGAAATTATTTGGTATTCAAATGTTCAAATAAATTGGTTCATAACATAACAGGTTGTAAATATGACATGAGTAGGTAGTGGGAGTTCACTGAAGGCTGAAAACTAAAAAAATTAAAAATATCTCGGTTAATAATCGAGATAGCGAAATGACACAGATAACAAGATTCATAGTACATTAAATTTGCCACAGGATTACCAGAAGTAAAATAATGGACATAACTAGAATTATCGAAATTTCCCCTCTAAACGCCCCTCCCACAGGTCCCATTAAAGCCATTAACGAACTCAATCACTTTTTTTTTTTTACATAGAACCTTTAAATATCAAGTTTCGTACCGATCAAACCAAAATTGTCTACCACGAGAGACTCAACGGACGATAATATGTATATATAGTTTTGAACGGACCTCATTGACGGTCATTTGAAGAAATGTTTCGAAATTCGCGTCATGAGTACCACCTCTATAGCTGAATTGCCTTAAGAGAAATCTGCTAAAAGGAATAGTATGGATAAAAATTCTCAATACCTCTAGATTCAGTAAGAGTGAATAATAATCAGGTTATTTGGTTTGGCCTTACCAATATCGTTCAAGGCTAGCGCTTCAAGATGTTACCTAAGCAGTATATTTCGTAGAGAGTATTATTTTTCATGTTGGATCGCAGAATTAGTTCACAGGGCAAGATGTGTCTACTGTATAGAAAGGGTAACAGAATATATAGTGCTTAATTATTATAATCTAAATAAAACATCTACATCTAATTGCATTATGGTGTATACATTAAAACTTCACAAAGACGGTAACGCTATGTTTCTCTACAGAATTATTACAGATCGTCAAATAGACCATGGCCTACATATTGCGTTTACTTGAAAAACTTTAGCAATTGTCATGGACATATTTTCCATCAAGACTTGTAACAGAGCAAGACTCATTGGTGAAATTACGTCTTATTATTACAAGATCCAAATTAAAATTTAAAATGAGATAATAGTTAAAAGATTAAAATTCCAAAAGTTTTAAAGTAGTACTGAAGTTCAACAAATTAAGAACTCAACTCAAATAGTAATATTAAAGCCCTTCTAACTAAAACTAATCATAATTAGCACTTAAATAAAGTTTATTAATTTCTTGTGGTTAGGGCACAACTTTCATTACTGGAATGCTGAAATAAAAACAAACTCCCATGAACTCTATTACGGGATATTTAATCAAGCAGGAATTGATCCTATGGTAAAACAGTTCCACCTTTAGTTCTCTGGAAATGAAATACACTCGTCACGCAGAGGCTGCGTAAACTAAGCAGATTTCCTTTTAACTAGTATATGACTCGCGGATGTTCTCTAATCATCATCTATTCTCTATTTCTCTAGGAGCACGAACTTATCAGGAACCGAAACACAAGCTGTATACACAAACAAGATTTTTAGAGAACCCTTCAAAAAGTATGTCTAGATGTGGGGTATACAAAAGTCTTAATACTAAAAAATGTAAATATCTCGATAATGTCTGACATACAGAAAAGTCCGTCACGCATGGGATGCGTAAACTAAGCAGATTTCCCACGTGAAGTTTTACAATAGAGAAATTTCACGAGAGCCCAACAGTTAAGGAAACGGCCGACCTAGCTTTTGGCGGGAAACTCACTCTCATCCGTTATCCGCCCACATTTAATAAAAATACAAATATCACTGTTAATATTCAAGATAGAAAATAAATGTATAGAACAATATTTATAGTAAATTTAATTTTAAATAAGATTGATTCTATACAATTTTTCGATACGACGTCCGTTACCGATCCGATATATTTCGAAAACCCTGGAGTTGATTTTTTTTCTTAAATAAACAACATATATTATAGAATGATAATAACATAATTATCAGTGACATATTGTTATAGTATTAAAAAAAATCACCGATCTTCAGCAAATGTAAAGCGTACCTTAAGTAGGAAAAACACAAAATGCCAGATAGTGTAAGAAATAGATTTTACTATAAACACTGTTGGTGTATATTATTTTTCTTTGCCTTAAGAATACATATAAAATATTTATATTCCTTTTTATTGATATTATCCATTATTTTTTCACATCCCATAAAATATTCTACAGCTTTGGATAAATTGAAAATTGAAATATTTTTATTTGATACTTTGGCTGTATATCGAACACCAATATAGTTTGATAAGATAATAAAATTGTGCCAGTAGGGGTTTACTAAATTTTGGTATGCAATATTGTATACATAAGAGAAATAGCTCATGTATTTATAGTCCAACCCGTTTTCCAGTCTTGAGTAGACACACATTTTAGTAAATTTCCTTTAAGGGAAATCAGCTATTGAGGTTGAACTCATGACGCGATTTTCTAGCGGTCGCAATGTTGGTTTAATCGTAACCGAACTCGATATTTAATCGTTTTACGTAAACAGAAGGATCAAGTTCGTTAATGGCTGAAGCCCGACTAGTGGAAGAAGGTTTAGGTGGGAGGAATTTTGAAAATTCTTAATATCTCAATTATTATGCGTCGGATCGAAAAATTGTATAGGTCCAATCTTATTGCAAATTTATTATTCTATAAATGTTGTTATGTACGAGTTGTTTTTATTATCTTAATTACTCCTAGTCATGCCATTAGCAATAAGATGATATATTCTGAATAATTTTATTTCAATCCTAAATACCAAATATTGTTTTCATTGAACTTTTACGTTGTTAAATAAATGCAAATACGTGACTTACGAGGGGTAATCTGCATACTTTACTTAGCCCCTGCGTGACGGACTTTTGACTATAGCATTGATGTATACGAAGTCTGGAACTAATTGTTAGTATTTCTCTAGTTCATCGGGACAATGTTAGAACTAGAATTAGACGAATTGAAACCAGAATCCGTGCCTGTATTTGGCAAAGTTGCAATGTTAGAGGAAGAAAGAAACAAGGAACAGAGAAGCCTAGTTGCCTGGAGGATCGGAATTCCTGGAATCAGATAGAGAGTGCAGGCCTGGTCGAGGACGATAAGAGGAGCAATGCTCCTGGAGAAGTTTGTCAATAAGCCCTAGAAAGACTATCGCTGGAGGAAAGCTCAAACAAAGGACCGAATTCCAGCCTTCTTCCAGAGGTATACAATATCTTCCCTTGTCCCATCGATCCACTCCCGGCTTAGTCGCCCTCGATATCTGTTTAACAAGCTATCGTTATCCTATCGCTGTTATGTTTTATCTACTAAAGTAAGCTATATATATACTCTATAGCTAAAAAAAATTGATTCTTAATATTTAAACTTGAATTAAGTTCTTGTTGTACGCAGCTAAAAAAGCCCGTAATAAAAATATCGCTCGAGAACGAAAACAAAAAGTCCGTCACGCTGGGACTGCGTTAACTAAGTAGATTTCTCACGTGCTCCACGTATTTGCATTTATTTCAAAACTTAAAAGTTCAATGACATCCATACTTGGTATCTAAGCTTCAAATAAAGTGCTTCAAAACATAATAGAATATTGTTAATATAAGATGAGTAGGAGTGGGGGTTTACTGAAGACCGAAAACTAAAAAATGCAAATATCTCAGTTAATAATCAAGATAGTGGAAACAAGTACATAACAATATTTATAGAGCATTACATTTGCAATAAGATAGGTTTTTAAACAATTTTTCGATCCAAAGCATAATAACGGAGATATTAAGAATTTTCGAAATTCTCCCCCTTTAAACCCCCCCTCCCCGGGTCCGATTTCAGCCGTTAACGAACTTGATCTTTCTTTTTGTATAAAACGATTATATATATCAAGTTTGGTAACTTTACATCAAAAATTGCGACCGCTAGAGCGGTAACAGACATATATATATATATATATATATATATATATATATATATATATATATATATATATATATATACTAACTCAACTACCCGGAATTAATTTGAGGCTGAATGGCGATGGTATTTTTTTGGCAAGGCTTTAATTTGCACAATATTTTGACATATACCCGTCCCAGTGTTTAGTGTAAATACCCGTCGTTTCTTTGGATTTGTTAATAATAAAATTATTATTATTTTTTTTTTTTTTAATGTAAGACTTCACTGTCCTCCATAGTTCCCGTTTCCTATGCATTATGCATATATTTAAATTATTAAGCACAAAATATTAACATACATTTGAATTAATTTTTCCCGGTGAGGTAACTGGTAATTACAAAGAATTGTTGAGCAAATTTTTCTAAATAACAAAATAAACAACTTTTGTTATGTGCATATTTGCCGAAACCCCAATAGGAAACGAAATATCACTATTTTTAATTTCAGGCCTCCCTTAAAACCCCCACTCCTGCCCGTCCCGAAATGTTAGAATGGCTTATTAAAAGGAAGGCGTTAGTGCTAATACACATACCGAGTGTTTTATTTAGTTCGGTTGAGTCTTTTGTGCCAAATAAAATTGTTGACTCACGCTATAATGTTTAGCGTATAACGCCTTTATCTTTCAGTATACGACGATAGTGTATATATCAAAAGTTTCTCTAAATAACAAAATGAACAACTTTTGTTATGTGCATATTTGCCGAAACCCCAATAATAAACGAAATATCACTATTTTTAATTTTAGGTATCTCTTATAACCCCCACTCCTGCCGTCCCTAGAAATGTTAGTATGGCTTATTATAAGGTAGGCGTTAGTGCTAATTCACATACCGAGTTTGGTTTAGTTCGGTTGAGTTTTTGGTGCCAAACAAAATTGTTGACTTCCGCAGTAGTTTTTAACGTATAACTCATTTATACTTCCGTATACGGCAAAAAAGCATATAACAAAAGTTACTCTAAATAACAAAGTAAACAACTTTTGTTATGTGCATATTTGCTGAAAAAGCAATAGGAAACGAAATATCGCTATTTTTAATTTCAGGCCTTCCTTATAACCCCCACTTCTGTTCGTCTTAGAGAATATTAATATAGCGTAAAGTCTAAGTTGGGCTAGTAGTAATATACATACCAAGTTTCATAAAATTCGGTTCAGCCGTTTATGCGTGAAAAGGTAACAAACAAACTGACACGAAAGAAACAAAATGTAGTTATGGTGTCTATGACATGTGAAACGAAAAGTTATCGTGAAATTTCGCGAAAAAAATCAATGTACAGACAAAGGTTACAATTTTATATATATATATATATATATATATATATATATATATATATATTTACAGTTTTGAACGGACCCCATTTTCGTCATCTCCTGGGTAGGATCGATGGACATTTGAAGAATAATTTCGAAAATTGCGTCATGAGTACGACCTCAATAGCTGATTTCCCTTAAGAGAAATCTGCTAAAATGTGGAACATTATGCAAATTTGCCTATTTGAAGGAATCAAGAAGTGAAAGGTATCGCCTTTACTTAAATACTTGATGTCCGAGATAGATAAGGTCAAATATTTATTAATTCACTGTATTGAATGACGGCTCCACAATGTTTTAGGAATTTAAGAGTAACGTCAGAAACAAATAATAGTAAAACTTCTACGATAGCTTTAAAATCCTTCCATTCCCCTCTTGACCTTCGACAATCGAACTTTTTTGGTGGGGAGGCTATAGGAATTTTTTTTTGTTTTAATTTCTGAAATGCCATCTAAGAGTTTTGAAAATAGTTGTGCATGATTTACGTTTCATCCAGGTTTCTCCCTTCAAATATCCATAACTAACCCCATTCCACTATCACATTTCCCCAATAGAACGACTATACCATAGGTTACTTCCACATTCTTCTGAGTTTTATTCTCATTTTTCAATCCCTTACCGTCTACAAAAGGTGGAGATAGAAAAAAAAGACCTTTTATTTCCTGAAGTTTTTAGATGAACTCGATCAATTGGGATATTCCATATTATTTACATTAGAATATAAATGGTTAACAATCTATATACTGTTTATGAATTATTCCTCCTTAATGTGTCTATTCTGATGTTTTTTTTTTACATACTCTAATCTTTTATTTCTTCCTAATCTGTTGGTTTGTATCTCTGGGAAGTACTAAGGTAGATTTTGTGGCAATAAATACTTACCTGTTATCTAGGTTTCTTTTTCAATTTAGTAAAATATCTTATACTTATCGTTATGTTGTTCTTCGTCATTTTTTTTCTGCAACATTTATTTGAATGAAATACCACTCATCCTCATTCGCCTCCAAGGCGCCTCAAGAGACAATGGCACAGTGGTCTTCTATAGAAGTGTAAAGCGAAGGGATTACATCATTTGTATGAAAAACTAAGGAATTTTTAATTATTGGCGTTCGATGTATTCTATTTTGAAATTTATTTCTGATATTCAGTCTATAATTTAGAAATTTCTATAGAATAATTTTTAAACAGACATGATTTGTTTATTCCTACCAAATGTTGCAAATATTTTATTTTAGTTCCTAAAAACAATTTATACTATTTGTAAACAACATTTCAGCAATAATATTTATTTCTCATACTTTTATGAGCAATAAATGATGAGATGTACAGTTTAAAACTTCATATTACAATTAGTTGAACTTGTTACCAGATATTCAAACATCCCATGACGACTACGAATCAGATACAAAATTCAGGGGAAATTTCATTTTGTTTTATTTACTGATAGAACTAATATTTATTTGGGTGCTCAGATTAGTCTTATGAGTTAAAGCGTTGGCTTTAATCTCACATGGTAAACCTGGAGTGGCGAGTAAATCTGGGCAAATAGGAATTTATTTAGTGAAAAACTCATTTAATAAAATCCACAGTCACACCCCGGCTAGAATAGGGCGGTAAGCTGTAGATAACCCGTCCCAATTAGCCATAGTAGCAAAAAAGGGGGAGTTTAATGAATAAATATAAAAAGTAATAATAAAATATGTATTTGTTATTTTGCTGGCTTGGTACATTCAAACAAATACAGGCTCCAGCGGTCTCGTATAGTCAATATGAAGGTATATTTACAAGGGTATAATATTAGTCGTCAAAGGGGTATATTCTAAAAAGAGAGTAATTAAGGATGAAATTTATAATTATGAAGCGGGACCACAACTAACGAGGAAAAGGGATAGTCAATATTCTAGGAGTGGAAAGTTGACGCCAAATATCACCCGGGAAAGATTCTGTTAAGCCACGAGATATGCGAAAGTGTAGATAGAGAACAGCTGGAAGTTGTTTGAGTAAGTAGACACAATCATACACAAGCCCTAAGCCTACACTCCAAAAATAGTTATAACGACAAGCCAGAAGAAGACAACCAAAAATAATAAGAAAATTAGGCCGTATAACATCTGCAAAATTGCTGCAGCAACAATATGTCCGATATTTATTATTGCTTATTTAACAACCCCCTCCCCCAGTAGCATATAACAAAAGTAATGAAGGGACTTGATTGAAATTCTACTTCATAGGGAAAAATGCTATAAAACTTGTAATGAAACTTTCAATAACCTTCAAAATATAAATTATGAAAGTAAAATATACCCATTACGTTCCTAGAATAACTCCCAATACGAAATAAATATTAAACTCGATATTAACTCATTTGAACCCGAAAATAAATGTTAAAACTTGAAACGAAAAGTAGAAGGTAATCTAGAACTTGGTGAATTGGTCTCGACAAGAGCAATTCTGGAAAATTGAATTTACTAATACATTATTTTTGTGAATTGCCATATATACATATATAATATTGGGAGAATAATGATGAAATTGCAGGATGAATGATTGATAATAATTCAATCAAGAAACACTTATTTGAGGTCAACATCGTTTCATTAACAAAGCATAGAAACATATACTAAAAACTCAAAAAAAAAAAAAAAAAAACAAAATAATATCAAAAGAGGACAAATAAAATTGTACTATTTTCCAAAATAAAATATTCTTTTGTATTATGCTGTACTTTTTCATTTGCTCTTTTCATAAAAATAATTTTAAAAAGTCCGTCAAGCAGGAGCTGCGTAAACTGAGCAGGTTTCCCACGTAAAGTTATGCAATAGACAAATCTCCATACGAGTGCTGAAAAGTTACGGAAACGGCCGAACTATCATTTGGCGGGAAACTCACTCACGTCGGTTTTCCGCCCACATTTAATAAAAAAGCAAATATCTCGGTTAATACTCAAGATAGAGAATAAATGTATATAACAATATTTATAGTAAATTTAATTTGCAATAAGATTGATTCTATATAATTTTTCGATGCAACGTATAGTAACGGAGGTGTTTTGAATTTTTTAAAATCCCCCCTCTAAACCCCCCCTCCCACTGGTCCGATTTCAGACATTGATCTGTCTTTTTACATAAAACGTTTAAATATCGAGTTTCGTTACGATCAAACAAAAATTGCGACCGCTAGAGCGTTAACAAACACACATATATATATATATATATATATATATATATATATATAATTTAGAACGGACCTCATTTTCGTCATCTCCTAGGTAGGATAGATGGACATTTGAAGAAATTTTTCGAAAATCCTGTCATGAGTACGACCTCAATAGCTGATTCCCTTAAGGACGTTAAATGGGAAGTTATAGTTGTTTTCACTAGAACCAGCACCGCTGGAGATACACCGCATATGACAACTGTAATAAGTTCCCAGCGACGAAGTTTAAAACAACGTAAAATGAAAACGGTTTATTATAACTATTAACCAGTAGATAGACCAAAACGTTTATCACGGTGCCAGGGGTGCCGGTTACCAGGGGTGGCGTAAACTAAGCAGACATACCACGTGCTTGTACGACACATAACTGATCTCCCCATATATCCTCTTTTTTGAAATAAAAATTCGATATGTAAGTGTTGGTTTCTGAAGACTGAAAAAGAGAAGGTACGAATAATTTGCTTAATATTTGAGTTACGAAAAAAATGTATAGAAGAATAACTGAAGAGCAAGACCAGTTTAACAAGATCATTGAAGATATTTAATATCTTTGGATCCCAGGTCTTTGAACTACTCCTAGTCCAATTTCGTCTACTAACAAATATGATTTTAATGTGAAGTAATTTGAATATTAAAATGTATTAATTTTTCTGATTATACGTCCAGGACTAAATAAAATAGAAGCATTACGTTTCATATTCATGGCATAAATCGTCACATCTGAAAGGATAAAGAAAATATCCGTCAAACACCTATTTGCATTTACATGTTCCTTAAACTACTGGAATAGTTAGGTATAAAATTAGATTCGGAAGCTAGATCTGATAATACCTCCGTCACGCGACGTGCCTTATTTGCCGAACAAACTGCTCTAAAATGATTAAGACCCACAAAATTGATTAGGCCTTAAGCTACTAAGGCGTTGACAAGGAAATTAATTAATCTAGTTTAAATTACAGGATTATAAATGCGTGATAGACGCCTGATATGTTGCCTTACATGGATAATGATAGATTATACGGAAACTCACGAATTTCTGCGTGTTTGTAACAGTGTAGGTCAGTGGTATGCATGGTTATGTGGATAACCTTATTTCTACACATCAGAGTTAGGCAGTATTTAAATACTTTTGTAATTAACTACTTTTTTCAGCTAATAACTACTAGTTATGTAATTGCAACTACAGTTACAAAAATGTAGTTGGTAACTGTAGTTGGATTTTCTTGGTTTCGCAATTACAGTAATTGTAGTTGGTATTCGTAAACCCAACTACTAATTGAAATAAAAAGTAGTTATAAAAATAATTACAATTAGCAGTTGTAATGGAAACTGTAGTTATTGAGTAATATCTACAACTACATATAGATCAGCTGTTTACGGTCCAAAGAGCGAATATATTTTGATCACCTCTATTTAAATATTTCCATTCGTGATGGTGATCATCTGAGATGAGCCATGTTCAATCGGTGCAGGAGAGTATGGTCAGACGAAATATGTCTGAATAACTGAAGGTGAACGCTCCTATCAGCACACTCTTGTTTTGGCGATCGCCTCTTGTCGCGCAGGACACTCCAGTCTGTCTTCTATATACGTCACCAGTTCTCGGCGACCAAAAGATTTTTGAAACAAATTACAATGAGTGATAGTGAAAGCGAGGACGAGTACTCCTTATTTTTTGGCACAAATCAGTAGAGAGATTATTTTCTGTTGCTGCGATGGCAAACGCCCCAAAATCAAATAGCCTGTCTGGCAAAAATTTAATTTAAATTTGTAATTTTAATGGCTAATTTGTTTAAATTACAAAGTTTAAAAGTATTATTTAATTTAATTCGACTCGGGAAAATATACAAAGAATTTTGTTAGTTTTTTATCTATTTGGATTGAAATTATTTTCAGTAATTATAATAATGTAGTATATGTAATATAATACACTTTTGAATATAAAGACATTGGATGTAATTATTTCTGAACAGCCTCAACTACTTCAGATTCACAGAGTTTTTTAAAGTAACTACCCAAGTAATTGTAGTTGCAACTACAACTACAGGTACAATTACTAACTGTAGTTGTTTTTGGAACTACTGATTTTCTCAACTACTAATTGTAGTTGTGAAATTTCAATTACAATTACTTTAGTTTAAAAATGTAGTTGCCCATTACAAATAAATAATTACATTAGTAGTTGTAATTGTAACTATATTTCAACTAATGTAGTTATAATTTGTAACTTGTAATTGTAATTAAAATTTTGCCCAACTCTGCTACACACCTACTAGCGATATTTCTATTGCGGATTTTGACCTTTAATGAACTTAGCATTCTACCAAACTTATTTAAGACTAAGTTTGTTAATAAATATTGAGTATTTCAATATTATAAAGTTTACTCTCTTTCCGCGTCAAATTAGATTGGCAGCACTAGTTCTATTCAGCATATGCCGCCGTTGAAGTTCGACATTTTACATGATACACAAGTTACACTGTAGATAGATCTGCGCGAATCTGCGGGTGTATTTCATGATATTTCCCCGTCCACCGTTTATCCAGGTAGTCAAGATCATAGTGTCTGTATGTATGCTTCTCTGCGAGGTATATAGGCCATTTTTTCTGGACTTCCAATTTTACCTTTCAACTATTCTCCCTTCTTGTCCTACCATGAAATACTTGATTACTCAATTAGGCATGATATTTTTTAATTTTATCCCCATACTTACGAGTGTTAAAATTAAGGGGAGCAAATATTAGTTTTGTATTGTTTTATTATTCAATTAAATTATTGGTTCCCTTTAATGGGTCAATGAAAGTTTCGTTTCATTATTTTGACTGTAATTCGAATGGAAACCGATTGAGTGAGATGGAAAATAATATATTTTGGTGAAATCGATTGATTTGTTATTTAGTCTGCTTTTTCGAACATTATTATGGCCAACCATTTGTGCTTAGTATTTAAGTGGTTCTCTGATCGGAAGTAGCCTAGGTTTATGGTGTAATCTCTTGAAGAGGCTTCGCATGAAATGAAACATATATTAAGGCTCAGTAAATGTGTTGAAAAAGTGTGTGTATTCAATCAAATGACCTCATCTGAATGAGTCATGAACATTAATAAAAAATCCAAAAGAAAGAGTACAGGAAAAATGAAATGTATTATATTTAGACTAATAAACTGAAGCAGAAGATTTATTTTAGTTCATTGTGCCTGCGGGGTTCAGGTTTGTAAAGGCATAGCAATGGAGTTGCATATCTCGAGTCTATTAATAGTTGTTTCTATGCAAATATTTATCTATTTTATTTTATTCACCCTCATGTCTTTCCAGCCTCTCTTTACATTCTCAATGTGACAATTGCGGCACTGAATAAGAGTTTTAATGCGATTGAAAAGCACACATTCCCGTACAAATTCTCACTAGTCCTTATAGACAACTTCCTTTCTACCCGCCTTCCTGTGTGTACGTAACCCTGAACATTCCACATACACCGAACTACATACATGCTCTATTTTGTCTATTTCTGGCTGGCTCAGCTGCCCCTGCAAATGGCCAGCATTGTTGAACCCCCACACCAATTGCATAACTACCATGTTCCATACCTATTACAACAGATCAATATCCAATTACAGTAAGCTAGGACTACTTTCTAGTACCCCCGACCGACCAAAATAATCTTAAGTCCCGCTAACATTAATGTGTATTTACATTAGCTATCAATCATATTTTCACTGTATACAATAACCACAGTTACATATTTCTTGTGTTGTCATTTAGTATTGAAATTACTTAAATCATATATGTGTCATTTTTTGTACAATATGGCAAGGGTCTCACAAAAAATGCCTAATAGATTTCTATGAAATTCTTTATAGTGCCATTTTAAAATTTTATATATTTTTATTTATTCTTTGCACGTTTGAACTCTACATGGAATCTCTTCAGTGGCTAAACTGTTTCAAATATACAATTAACGAAATATAATTAAAATTTCTTTAAAACGTTCAATTATTGAGAGAGTAAATCATATAATCTTACTTTATAATATTATAAAGTGAGAAAAAAAATCAAATTTATATTTTTTACATACACAAAGCGTTAAGGTGGGATCTGTTCTGATTGACGGCTGGTCAAACAATAAATTAAATGTGCCAGATGGTGAATATTTCAAACAGATTATGGATATTAAGGAATTACAAAGAAATCTTTTTTTTTTAGTTTAAGTTTTTATTTTTTTTAAATACTTACTAAGTAATTTATATATTTGTCTGTTAATTTATTTATTTAGCATCCCCAACTTTTTATTTATCGTTACCAATCTCGATATTTGCTTTTTTTCAAATAAAATAAAGAACGATTTCTATAAGGGCTGAAATCTATCAGTAAGAGTAGGGCTATAGAGAAAAGGTAAAATGTAATCTCCGTTATTGGGCGTCAGATTAAAAATGTTATATAACTCATGTTATTAATAGAGAAGTGTACTACAATTATTTTTGATTCTGTAACTAGTGTTTTTGGGAATTCGGACCCCTCATTAACCACGTTCAATTGAGTCAGATTTTCATCAGTAATAAATCTAAACCCAACTTAATTTTATTAAATTAGACTGGTGTAGATAGGAAGGGAGAAATGAGAAATAGACTATGCAGATGACACAAAAAGACGTGATAGACTTTTTATTTATAGTGTGTCATTTGGGGACTGAGGATGGTTAGTGTAAATAAATGTAGTTGTTAAGCGATGAACAGCTGGTTTTCTGTTTTAACGTTTGTTAACAGTCAATTTCAATTTTTTTTAATTATGTAGGGTTTTAAGGTAGAAAAAATGTAAATCGGTGCCAGTTTGAGACATTCTAGCACCTGGAAATCTGTCTAGTTTACGTCCTTAGTTTCAGTGAAAATACTTTTCGTAATTGATGAAAGTTTTGGAGAAGGCATTTGAGAACAAAGAATTTCTTGAGCCAACTCATTATCAAGATCATTTACTAACGAACTACGTGAGCAAATAACATAGAGAGAATGTTTATTCACAGGCTAGAATCAATAATAATGGTGGTAAACCCGATTATGGGAGGAGAAATGGTACTTATTATAATTGAATTATTCTACCCTCGAAGGAAGGTTATTTCGACCCCGGGTCCATTATTAACTTTTACCTCAACATGTAATCCAATGAGTTAGAATTCCCCATAAAGGAAAACAAATACAGCCATAATTAAAGTGTTGCAAGTAGAGTTTCCTCGTATGTAGAATTTCACTGAAGCTGCCAAGCATGTCTACATTTTTTAAACAATTTTTAGAATTATATATATATATATATATATATATATATATATATATATATATAAGGGGCTCACGTTGGCTGTGCGGGTTAGGTCGTCGGTCTTAATCTCGCATGGTCGACCTTGAGTGGTGGGTTCGATTTCCACCCTGGGCAGTAGAAATTTATTTGGTGACGGACTCATTAAATAAACTCCTTGGGCCCACCCTGGTTAGAGAAGGGTGGCAACCTGTAGATAACCAGTCCCGATTAGCCATAGTAGCATAAAGTGGACGTAAATAATAATAATAAATCTATATATATATATATATATATATATATATATATATATATATATATATAGTTCAGATTTATTCATAATATTTTTAGTGCTGTTCTACATTGTAAATGTATGAGAAACAGGTATTAATATCTGGAAGTCTGAAGCTCTGATTTCCTAAATCCTCTCCCTCGGGAAGATTAGAAAAAATGCTTAACCATTGAACCAGTTAAATAGAAGAAAGAAACATCCCTAAAAATAAACCATCTTTTGAGTTGGCTTTTTAAAAATACTTTATTAATCTTAAACCTTGCGCTGCCAGTACGTTTTAAATCTTAAACAATCCCTATAACATACTGTTGTGTTACCAAACAACTTATTTCTATTAGCTTAGACACTCTACTTTTTAATCACAAACTCTTTTATTAACCTGCTTATTCTCAAACATAATTGGACATCACTCAATTGGACACTCCTTGGACACCAAAGGTCCAGTGCATCAGCTATCTCGGAGTACATTTTGACAAACGACGTACATGGCGGTATTATATCCACATTAAATTGCAACAAGCACACACACGACTTACACAAATATACCCTTTAATGGACAAAAATCACAACTGAAACTGACTTGCGCAACACTACTTTACAAAACACTCATACTCCCTATACGTATTAACATACCCATGCTCAGTCTGGCTGCACATCAGCAACACACACAAAAAGAAACTACAGTCCTTCCAGAGCAAAGTACTTCGAATATCGGCGAATGCTCCCTGAATTGATAAGAATAGCAAAATACACTGGGAATGGGAGGTTGTTCCTATTTCAGTTCACATTTGACAACTTGTGAGGAAATATCATGGCAGCCTTCCGATGTCAAGTGGAGCCACTCATTTTAATTTAGGTGCAATGACTGAAGGACGACTACGTCCGAGGTTGTACCAAAACCTCTTAATTTTTTAACAAATCTTATAATAACACTTCGTGTATAATACTTATGTATTGGTCCAAAAAAAGTTTCTTTCTTTCTTCTTCTAGATAACTCATCTTATACAAAACATATGATCTTCCAAACATCTGAACTACAAAACATCTGATCTACAAAAAATATTTTTTCACTGAATTTAATTTTAAACCCTTCAAACTAAAATTTATATTCTTACACGTAATCTCATATTTGTATTTAAATTTACGATAACAGTTTTTTAACTCTTGAATCACTTCATTTAACTCTTGAATTTCACGACATGTCTTTTCATTGATGTATTGCCAACTAGATAAAATTCTAGGCTGGTGCCCAACGGGCAACCATCATAATTCGTATGGTGCTTGATGTTGGAAGTGCAGATGTGGGAAACATGTCTTAATAACAGGAAGTCATCAGGCCAAAAACTTGGTAAGATACTTAACCCATCTATTTACCTGGAGTAGTGTATAAGCTTAAGTATTTCCCTAATCCTGGAGAGGTAGAGGGATTTAGGAAACCAGTATCTCAGTTTTGTTTAACTCGCCATAGACGAAAACACTCAACATTAAACATGAAGAACTTAGTGGGAAGTCTTCCAGTTATTAAGACCCGTTTCCGAGATCTGAACTTCAACATTTTATATATATACACATGTTGTTTGTTTTTTAATTATTATATTTGGGGGAGATAGTATCTGACAACCTTTGTTGAATTGTTTTATTGTTCACGGTGTATTCTTCACAAGTTTCATTTATGCTTCTTTAAAATTCATGAAAGCAAACTAAAAGTTTACACGATTTGTTAGTCTATATCATTATTAAACTTAATGATAATACTCCTATGGTGAAATATACAATGAATATATATTATTATTAAAATGCCCCTAATGAATGTACCAAATTTTCAATTATTATTTTGAATTGTTTACCATCGTTAACTTAGCTGTACACAAAATACATGATATAATTTCCATGGGTAAGATTTAAGAAGTAAGCCTAAATAAAAAATGATTAAAACAGCTTAATACTACTATAGCTAACAAGTAATTTACTAAAATACGGGTTTTCTCCTAAAACCTAGCATGAGGTCTTGTGCAATAATGAAAATTTGGTAGGATGACATAAATCCTATGACTTGAACCAAATATATTTGATATCCAGTATGTTATCAGGTAAATACGATTAACATGCAGTACATTTGTCTCCTAAACTTACTTAGAAGAACAACAACGATTCTTTTTTCTTGATACTTGAGTTTCTGGATTTTTGGACTGTTTAATAAATTGAAAGAAAATAAATTTACGGCAAACAAATTTCAAAATTCTCCAGTGTACATATATATATATATATATATATAGTCATTAAAATATACTATAAGGATATATAGTTCTACCTGTGCTAACATTCTATTATATTTAGTGTTATCAGCTGGTTTGATGCTATCATTGCGAAGCTTTGCCCTCCACAAATATCGTGTTGGGTTATCCAAGGCATATATATACTACTCTGCTTCGTTATTTATACGTTTTGCATAATGAACGCTTGTATTGAATAAACCAAAGGCATAAAAAGTAAGGTAAATTAATTAAACTATTAATACTCCCTTTATGAAAAACAAAAATTATTTTATAAAATTGTTATCTAGTTTGGTTACAAATCAGGTGTAGATAGTTAAGTACTCCAGGATTTTCAGAAATTATTCTGAACATCATCTAAGGTTCTTGAGTAGGGCATTTTTTAATTTAGTCACTCTAGTTACTTATTTCTAAAAGTGTTATCTTATTATTAAATTAATGTTTTGAAGAAGATGATTAAAGTAATATATTTAACAAGCTTCAAATGTAAATGAAAATATGAAAATGAAAGTTATTAGTTTACAATTCGTTGATTTAAATACAACTTCATCGCGCCATGAGAAGAACCTTTCCCTTAAGAGAAATCTACTAAATCTATACAAGCTTCATTGTATGTGTTGGACATGAGTATCACTATCCTCTTTTTTTCGGACTAAGGAGTTTCTGTTACAAAATTACGTTATCTATTCTGCTCACTTGCTATTATATTTTGCACTATTATTGACTTTTATCATTCTCAGCTGAAGACTATTTCTTTATTGATATATTTTCTAGAGTGCCAGGATATTGATTGAACACTGGGTGAATGTATTGAGGGCGGGCAACAAAGCCCATATCAAATACCATGGATTAAGGAAGAATAATAGTATCACACCCATGATTGTATTACGTTTCCTCCCTTATGAACATGCTATTATTAAATATTATTTAATATACCCTTATTATACAAAACTGTAATGTAGCCATCAAGTGTAGTCCTTACCAAAATTCATGCTGCTTTATATAAAAGTTCTCGAAATGAAATTACATACTAATAGTGTAAAGCATGAGCATATTTTACTAAATCACTTTAGTGTATCTATTCTATTATAAAAAAAATTTAAACATTATTCTTTCATTTAAATGAAATTTAGAGAGAAGAATTTATCTTCTTCGGATATAGATAATAAATGTCTAGAATATTTCATCAAGAAATAGCTCCCTACTATCTCCAGGAGAAGTGAAGGCTTGATGAGAACGAACCTTACTTAGTTTGCCTGCGAAAATTTACTGTAAACTTATTTCGGGACTCTCAATTATCAGAGACGGCCCTTCTCCCAATTTGCTTCCAAACTCCTAATATTAGATTCCATCCTTTTTCCTTCATTGCCTCTATTTTCTCCTTCACAAAAATTTATCTAACGCAATATACACCACACGTGCAATAGCTTTGCTTGGTGTCGGAAGCATAAATACAGTGGTGGGCTAGGAGAACGGTCCTATTACAGAATATATGGACTTTACCATCCCGCCAGAGACCTTTTGACCACCTTGTTATCCCATATATATATATATATATATATATATATATATATATATATAAATGAATGTTTGTATGTCCTTTATAGAATCGTAAACGGCTGAATCACAGTTTATGAAACTTGGCATGTATATTACTACTGTTCCAAATTAGGTTTTAGGCTATATTAATATTCTCTGAGACGAACAGGAGTGGGGGTTGTAGGAGAGGTCTAGAATTAAAAACAGCGATGGTGTGTTTCCAATTGATTTTCCGGCAAATGTGCACATAACAAAAGTTGTTTATTTTGTTTTTCAGAGTAACTTTTGTTATATACATCATTGTCGTATACCGAAGTATAACACACACGCATTGAGTTATACGCTAAAAACTATAAACGAACAATTTTTTATGGCAGAATAGACTCACCCGAACTAAATGAAACTCCGTATGTGATTTGGTAAACTGGACTCCCTGATTATAAGCTATATTAAAATTTCGAGGTACGAACAGAAGTGGGGGTTATAAGGGAAGTCTGAAATATGAAATCGCGATATTTCGTAACATACTCATTTTTCGACGAACAAGCATATAACAAAAGTAGTTTGTTTTGTTATTTAAAGTAACTTTTTTTATTTAAACTTTTGCCGTATAACGTAGTTTGAATGAGGTATACACGAAAAACAACAGAAAGGGTCAACAATGTTATAGGAAGCGAAAAACTAGATCGAAATAAACGAAACTCCGTATTTTTGACTACAATAATATGATAATCTATGATAAAGTTACATATAAAAAAAGATACAAACACAGAAAACGGTTAATATAAAAAGATTGTGTATTTTGTAGAATTAAGTACATATCAAACTTTTATTATTAACATATTCCCAGCAGGTAATGTAAAAATATTGTACAAAGTAAAGCCCCCCAAAAAAAAATAAAAAAATACCAGTATCATTCAGCCCCAAATGATTTACCTTAGCTAGTTTTATATAAAGGATACTCTGTTCATTTGGATTGGAATTAATAACATAATCAGTAATTGAGTTTATACTAAAAACGCGAGTTTCGATGAACACTCTTATACGGATAAATAAATATATTGGCCGATCCAGCTGGTGGAAAATATGTTTAGTTAACGCATAACCTGCATGATGGATTTTCATTTCCATCTCTTTCATCATCTTTTTGCTCCCTTGAGAATATGTATTACATTAGCTGTTCTGAAAGGCTTCGGCAAACTATCAAGTATAAGGTCTGTTAATTAAATGAATTTCTAGCTCACCTCTAGGCAATATAAGTTACACAGGCGATATAATAGCTTGCTTCATTTTTCCGTGCAAATATGCAAGGAAGATGATTATTTTACCTAGTCGTGGTTTCTTCTTCTTTAAATCGATTTTTTCTTCTACTTTCAAAGCTGCTAACGAAGGAGTATCCAATCCTTTGCTCTCGATTTATATTTCTTTGGAAAATCCAGCTCTCTCTCTCCCCCTCACTGAAACAGGCTTCTAGAGATTCTTATCTCTTTCCTCGGAACACATTATTCTTACCCAATCGCACGTTGGTAAAGTGTCTATTAGACTGAATCAGGTAGATTACCTTCCCATTCATCAACCTTCTGGGTTTTGGCAATATCCCAAGACTATCCTTTAAAACTTCCCAACCACCATTTTATACCATCCCCTATTTCATTGTGCAAACAGGATAATATGAAGAATTTTACCATTTTTCTCATGATCAGAGGGTGTTTTTTTTGGTACGCTTCCGTTACAAGTGCATTAGTCATCCGTGATTTTATGGACAACCATCATCTCATCTTCTGTAGTAATGTCGTCCACAATGAAGTAGAAATTCCTGCATATATTTACTGCAACCAAAGTTTAATCACTGAGTATTCCAATTAAGGAATTAATATCACAACTTCATGAATGAAATATCTGGCAATCGTTTATAGCTGTCATAACCCAAATGTTTTGTTGGAGCATGCATGATCTATGATGATGCGCATCAGGTGGTGGGACAGGAAACGATGATGGAACCCTTGATTTGAGTATGAAAATAAAGAAAAAAAAAAGGAACGAGGCTTGACAGCAATAGAGGCAAAGTCATGCGAGAAATACGTACAATGTACATTCCGAAAAGAGGAGAAACACTAATAGTGAGTTTCCCAAAATGATAAAAGCTCCTGCACGTAAAGAATTCAAAAAGAAGTGGAAGCATTTTCAGCCAGAATAGAGCTTTTAGTTAGAGAGTCATTGTCAAGGGCATAGAGCAGAGCTACTGAAGTGCTTCATTAACATCCAAGAAATTTTTAAAATTTAAAAACATTCGTATAGCATCAATAGATGGATCAGTAAGGACATAAGCCGAAATATTTGATGGAAGCAACGAATAATGGTCGCCATACCCCAACGCGCAAAAAATACTTAAAATAATTATAGTTGGCAGATCTCGTTCAAACTTTGTATGACGCTTAGTGTGGAATTGAAAAGGTGTTTTATATTGGTTGTATTAGATTTGTTAAAGTGTGGAGTAGAGGCTAGAGGGAGAGGGTAGGTGCTCTCTGACATTTCAAGTTCTTTTGTGTTTTTATGTTACAAAAAAGGGATATTTCTAATATACCCATGTTATATCTATATAACATATAGATAATATTAATATTTTGATTTCTTAAGTTAAAACACATTTAAGTTATGTTTTAATTATACACATAAATATTAATGAACCAACTAAAAATGTTCGTAAATTCTTTACCGATCAAAATGTTTTATAATTAAAAAAAAATAGAATAAAAAAATCACTGACTGCCTTTTCCCCCGCTTGTTGATGGTTCCTGTTCTGCACTGGCCTTTTTTAATATTTAAACTTTTCTCAATCAAACTAAATAATTACGGTGTAAAACGCCTAGTTGTCCCTGTGTTCGTTCTTTGAAAAATTGTATTTAATGAGAATTTGGATGGAAAATTCACTGATTGAATTTGAATTCAAAATCAAATATCCCAAATTTCTCCTTGTCGGCATTTTAATTTTCCTTCCTAAAAAAATAATAAATGAATAATTATAGCTCAAGAATATGTATTATACTACACAAAAAATAAAATGCGTTTTAATTACATCTAAAGAAAACTCATCACATAAATCTATTTTATCATTCTATTAATTGTAAAATACAGTGAGTGGCTAAATGAAAGTATTAGACATATGTAAATACTTATCTATGCAATTATAAACGTGGAATTAAATAATAAAAAAATACATGCCAATAAAATTGACTTCAAACTCGTTTCTCCAATACCGATATTTAATACACTTATAGAATGGAAAAAAGATGTGTGCATGCTGTGATTAGTAAAACAGTGCTGACCATTTTACAATTGTGGTAAAGTAAGAAAAGGATTACCCAAGGAGAGGGGATAGCAGGTAGCGCTCTCTTCAAACCTTTATCTCATGGTTTTCTCTAGAAACGCTTAGCTTGGTCCTAAAGCTGAAATTTCCCGAATGCGAACATTACACCATTTGATTGTGATATAGATTCTTTTACATTTGGTTCCCAAAAGGTTTAATTTTTAAAAATATATTTCTAGATTATATGAATGGATATTATAAATGTCAGAATGCCCCTTACATTGTGTATTCCATGAGCAATCCGAGAGTCATAAATGAAAACTTATATATGATAATAACGACGATGATATCTGTCGTGTGATAGGAACGTTCATTATGAATGAATGTTTATTATGAATGATAGGGAGGTCCCCCATGTAGAGGCTTAGAAAATAAGCAAGATTTCCCATGTTCTGATTACGCACAGGTGCCGTCATTTCATATTCTTTTCTCTATTTCTACAATAGTTAGGACTAGTTATGTAAGTACAACATCTAATCATAGTTAAAATTGAGATGTGCAGAGATGTATTATCAAGTCTTAAGTGGACAAAGCATATTTAGGAGTGTGGCTCTTGGAGTTCCACAGAGAAATTAAAAAAAAAAAACAATTTTTATTCCAGATAGAGAAATATCTACAGAATTCAAGCATAGAACAATAGTTAGCCATTAGAATAATAATTTCGCAGGTATTTGTAATAGGACATTATTCTTTTCTCCACTTATTTTTACGTGATACGTTAAAACTTTGAGTTCTAAAGAGGTTAATAGAAAACCGCGGCCTCTGGAGCATTACCTGGAGTATTTTATATTTATATTTTGTATGTATGCATGTATGTGGTGTGCGTGTGTGTTTGTGTGTGTGTGTGTGTGTGTGTGTGTGTGTGTGTGTGTGTGCGCGTCTGCCTCTTTGTGAATTTATTATTGAAAACAATTTAATTTCCCCATAGGTAGGACCTCACTATGTTCATTTGCATTTAAACATCTACTACCAATATTGTAATTTTTAAAAACCACATTGCAACTAAAATTCTTTTGATGCTCTGTTGCCAATTGATGTAATAATTACTTCCTTTTACTCTGGCATTCCTAAACCAACATAGCCTATAGGTATTGCGGGTCTATGTTCGTAGATGAAACCGCTAAGTTGAGTTCTTCAGAGCAATCTTAATTTTGGAATAAATATTAGTCACACCCACACACACACGCGCGCTCACTCAAAACACTCACGGTTTCCAATGATATTGAACCATCCTAAGTATGTTTTGTGAGGAACTGAAAAACATGATCATACATATCTCTACTGATTTTCAATAAAGGCTTCACAATCTCATTTATATGCTTTAACCAATTTTTGGCCAACCTCGTGAAACATGTACCAACAGGCATCATCAGAGGTTTAATGTCCTGATCTTTATAAAGCCAACCCTCACATTATTATCTAAATGAACTAAACAATATATGACCATGATTTGTTGTTCTCAGTATAGCAATAGTCTGGGATTATGAACCTCGGGATTCTTTCTCCATCAGTTCAGAACACACGAATCTATGGGTATGCAAATGGCTAATATGTTTTTTAATATCTTTGAGAGAGGAGAAAGAGCGTTATTACGATTATGGAAGTAAATACCATGAGGTCGTCTTCCAATTCAAAGAAAGTATTCCTGACCCCCCCCCCTTTAATGACAGTAATTTCTTGATATAACCACCACGTCTTTTCATAGCCAAGATTTCGTAGGAATATCTCAATTCCAGTCTATTACTTTAATTTTAGCCTGAACGAACATCTGCTTTCCCATAATGATACAGTTAAGCCTTAAATAAGATCGTATATATTTCATGAGATCAACGCTAGCAATGGAATAACGAATAAAAAAATATGCTGTCACAACGAACCATAATTGAGAAAATATTTTTAAAAACAAGTAAGTTAAGTTTAAGGGCAATTTGAAGTGGAATGTAATGGGAATATTTTGGAATGGATATATTTAATCAAGTTTGCAGTTCATCAAAAAAAAAAATTCAATAAAAAATTAAATATTTGTGAAGAATACTGATGCAGGTTATGATGAAATGTAGCACAGTGGTAAGAGTAGTGGATGAAAGAGTATGGTTAAGGTCAACCTGCATGTATTGCATATTAAAAATTCTATTTGTTTTTGCATATTTCCCTCAAGGGAAATCAGCTATTTAGAATTTACACTTTAGACACAGGTACATCTCGTTTTACAAATTTCTGCTAATTTTCTTTGTCACCGCTGGACACTTTATTTCACTTTAATTATTTTATGTTTGAATCTTTTTAGAAATTCATAATTTTAAAATCTATATCTCATGTTATTTATTTAATTCTTCCTAAGGGATGTGGTCTCTTCTAGAAGTCATAGCAAACGACAGCCTTAGAATATATATAATCTAATTAAAGAGGGGGTGAAGAAGACTTCTGACAATCCTTCACAAGTTTATATTACAAAGCCTACCCGCTTTCAGTGGTTTGAAACACCATCTTCAGAGCCGAGTGAATACCCGGTGGCATGGCTCCGGCTCTCATGCTCTCCACCTATGTACCATTGAAAGCGCCTAATAGGAATATGTGAACGATTGGCAGAACTCTCTTTCATCCCTCTATTGGTAGTCACACAACCACCACAGCAATATCCATATCTTATGTCTAACTAGAGAGCTTGAGTTAGTACAAGTTGATTAACTATAAAGTTGGTTGAGTTAAAAATAAAGCAACAAAAAATAATTGAGACATTCCAGCAAATTCTCCGTTATGAGACAAAACCCGCGGTGACTAATTAAAAAAACTCTGTCGGTAAAGGGAGGGGGGGAGAAAAAAGTGCATCCTTTGTGTTGGAAAACCACCGCTTGCTAATAACTTCAATGTCCGTAGTAACGGTCTTTCTCCGTTTTCAAAGATATTTAAAAAACACTATATTTACTATTCGCTTACCCCTGAAATTTGTGTTTTCTTTGCTGGTTCCTCGAATAATGGAGTTCTCTTAGACAGAGTTTCGGGGTTCATTACTTAAAGGTTATTTTATTTCAGTACTGATTATAAATGGGGCTTTGGCTTATGCCTTTAATTTTTAGGAATTTCCCTTAAGGCAAATTAGCTATTGAGGTCAGGTTGACTCGACTTTCGAAAAATTTCTTCAAATGACCATATATATATATATATATATATATATATATATATATATATATATATATACATATTTGTCTGTTAGAGCTCTAGTGGTCTCAATTACTGTTTTATCGTTACCAAAACTCAATATATAAGCGTTTTATGTAAAAAGAAAAATCAAGTTCGTTAACGGCTGAAATTGGACTGAAGAAGAGTGGGGTAGAGGGGGAGGAATATCGAAAATTTGAACTTTCTAAGTCGAATCGAAAAAGTTTATAGGAGCAATATTATTGCAAATTTGCCATAAATATTGTTTTATAAATATTTTCTCTCTCAGGAATATTAACCGAGATATTTGGATTTTTTAGTTTTCAGACTTCAGTAAACCCCCTCTCCTTCTCATGCCATATTAACAATTTGCTATTATTATCATGAACAACTTTATTCTATGATTAAATACTCACAAGTATTGCTCTCATTGAACTTTTATTTTTTGAGATAAATGTAAATATGTAACGGGATTTATTTTAAGTTAAAGGGTATTTAAGTTTTTCCTTATTTTTGATTACCGCTTCTCGTAGCCTTTCCAAGTAAACATGTAGGTCGAATGATTTGTTTTTGCCACCCATTTTGATGTAGGAAATGAAGGGCGTGATTGTACCGCAAAAATGAGGAACTGCAATACCCCGAAGCACCGGAGTTCTCATGAATAGCAGATTTTGCCACAACCGTGAGATCAGTTTAAGGAGCTTCAGAACAAGGTTACGGAAATCAGAAAACTTGATCATGCAGGCAGCAAGTTAAACACACACAGTTAAGCTCATGACCTAGGATGCAACAGGGCTGTTTGCAAAGCTTGTTTTCATGTATACAAGGATCGGCCCATTCTACAAACTGCTCATTGTTCTCCTCCCTTAGATATTGTGCTTGAACAGTATGGCCTACGTATACACTAAGGTGACTGGTAACTAATTTTTCATAAATTTAATTATATAATTCATTTAAAATAAGGAACACTGAAACAGCAGTTCTATGAGCATTGAAATAAAACCTTTATTAACATGAAGAATTGGTATACATTATTATTTGTGTTTAATTAAAACACCCTCCAGTTATGGCTTCTGGTAAAAATAATAAAAATTGCTCTTTGTATATATATGACCAAATAGCATTCCGTGATGAAATGTTTTCTGTAAAAAAGAAGGCGCACAACTCGATCTTCTGCCTTGAGAGATATATCTAGATCAAGATTGGACAGTCTTTACCTATCAATCAAATACTTTCCTTATCTTGTCTCACCCACATCAACCTAAGCCACCGGAATATTGATATCTTTAACCTCTGAAATATCTTTAACCCAGCAAGCCCAAAAGCACAGCTTTTTCCATAAGGTAATCAGGAAGAGTGAGGCTTCTGGAAGTCAAAATGGCCTCGATTTCTTTCCTTAGCTTTGAAAATTTAGAAAATATTTACCCTGAAATGAAATCCTGAGTTTTAAATCTGCTCATGTGAATGTTTGCCGATGAGCCGCTTCTTAATGCCATTAATTATTGCCAAATTAGAAGTACCATAAATCCATTAAAAACTTTTAAATATTAATATATAAATATACAATCTAATTAAGTACCGAATGGAAGAAAAGTAAAGTAGTACAGTCTTATACCAAAATATAAAAGTATACAGCAATAAGACTTTTTAAAAATCTGTAGGCAAACTTTTAACTGAGCTACTAATATTATTTAATGAAATAACTGCAAATACGCTAATATCTAAGTTAAATAAATAAAAGTACCCAAATATTGGCAATAGCTGTTAAAATTGAAAGAAAATTTGCTTAATTAGATTCGTTATTATCTGATTTTTTGTTTTGAATTTGTGAAGTTTGTAATTATTATTTGAGGAGAGTACTATACATTGCTACTTATTTATTCATTTTTAAATTTATCTTAAGTGAAATCCCACCTAGAACGTAAAGAATTCTAAAATTCTAACCAAGTGACCGTGGAAATAGGCTATTAACCAGGGGCCGGTAGTTCTAGCTTGAATTCGTTAAATTGTTTTCATTTAAAAATTATCTCAAAACAAGACTCGAAATAGCAAGAAATTTTAATTTCAGGACTTATATTAAACAGAATATAATTATCCAAAGCATCTTACTAAAAATTAATTTTGAAACTAAAAAACTCTATTATGACAAATTGAGAAACGTTAAAGCTTCTAGTAAAAGTAATTTTTTTTTTTTTTAGGACGTCATTAAGAAATTCAATTTAAGGGGATTTTAAGAAAATATAATACGCTTACAAAAGTAGAACCTTATATTTCATTCTCTAAAAGTATAGTTCCTTCAAAAGAAAATCTTAATACATCTTTTTCACAATTTTATGCCCAAGTTATTCAGAAATATCATTTGGTTAAATTACATAAAGAAAAAAAATGTATAAAGGTACACATCTAGAACTTGCCATAAATGAATGTTTAAAGCAATGAATGCCCAGGGGAAGAAATTTCTAATGGTGAATGTTCCTGTAGGTAATATATTAGATTTTAGATTAATATAACAAATTAATTTGAGGTTTCAAGTAGCATAAAAATAAATACCACGTTATTGCTATTCTGATCCTAGAAGACGGAGTTCTAAAACATATGAGATGACTCTTGAATAGATTATAAATTTGATCGGAACCTTAGCTATGAAAGACATCACACGTGCTGCACAGAATATCCAGATGAAGTTAAATAAAGGACGTATATGAGCATGATATTTGCTGAAATTATATTATTTTCTAGAAATAAATTCTATAATAGCCGGAAAGGTTGGTATTGAAGTCATTTTTTTCAGCGCATACGATTACTAGTTGTTATTACCTAGACGTTTCAGACAGAAACAGTACTGAAGGGTGATAACATGAAAGAATATCAACACACAAGGGTCGCTCGAGCAAGATACTTCGATGACATGAATAAGTATCTTCGCTTTAGAAGTTTTTCATAACATGCAAATTGCAAGTTTTTAAAACTGCCATTTTGCCATCAGTAATGCTTAGCAGTGGATGTAGTTCGCTCATAAAAGTCAGGAAAAGAAGAACCCTCAAGAAAATTTATGTTGCCATTACGGATCAGGAGTGATCGCAATCAATGTTGATAGAGTCATTGGAAAGAAAGTTTTGCAATGGCTCGGTCACAAGGAGAAAAAGTCCGTCGCGCAGGGGCTGCGTAAACTAAGCAGATTTCCCCCGTGAAATTATACAATAGAGAAATCTTCATACGAGAGCCGAACAGTTACGGCCGAACTAGCTTTTGGCGGGAAACTCACTCGTCCGTTATCGGCTCATTTTTAATAAAAATACAAATATCTCGGTTAATATCCAAGATAGAGAATAAATGTATAGAACAATATTTATAGTAAAATTAAATTGCAATAAGATTGGTTTTATACAATTGTTTGATCCGACGTATGGTAACGGAGATATTTCGAATTTTCGAAAATCCCCTCTCTAATCCCCCCCTCCCACTGGTCCGATTTCAGCTAATAACTTGATCTGACTTTTTGCATAAAACGTTTAAATATCGAGTTTGGTAACAATCAAACAAAATTTGCGACCGCTAGAGCGTTAACAGACAAAAATATATATATATATATATATATATATATATATATATATATATATATATATATATAATTTTGAACAGACCTCATTTTCGTCATCTCCTGGGTAGGATTGATGGACATTTGAAGAAATATTTCGAAAATCGCGTCATGAGTACGACCTCAATTGCTGATTTCCCTTAAGGGAAATCTGCTAAACGAAATCCGACAGGCTTCCAAAGTGTAATAATATATGGATCATACAACTAAACATGAGTGGCTGAAGGTTCCGGACTGATGACTTGCTAGAGTTTATGGTCGGAAAATGGAAGGAGCAAGCAACAGGAGAGATTAACCGTTGCTCGGCATTTCAATGTTTCATGTAAAACTATACAAGAAGTGAATCCAAAATAGGACAGTGGAGAACGGTAGTTGAGGGAAAGGTTAAGTTGTAAAGATCTCCCTTTTACTTTTTTGTACGAAGCAAATAAAGCATTGTAATCTCAAAAAAGTACGGTTTCAGATTTTCATTAATTTTGGTTTGATGTCTTTGGGTAGGTCGCAATAACGAATAACCTTAGAAGGTTGAAATGTCTTATAATGGGCTGTTATAATGTCTGATTGTGCATCTCTTCATATAATTCGACTAAGGGGTAGGGAGAGTCCCGAAGATTAAAAAAAAAAATCCAAATTTCTCCTTACCTAATAGATATAGATAATTCTAAATATTTGTATAGAACCTCTTTTTGTTTTTATCGTGAAAAATATTTAAACTCTGTCGAATGACATTTTTGATCGGAACATAGTTACAGAGATATATAAACTCTGAAATGAAAAGTGTTAAAATGATCATATCATTTATTGTCCGGATAATAGAAATTCTTATTGTATATTTTTCTAACTGTTTTTATCTCGTGAAATGCAAATGATTGCATAACGTTTACTGTTTATGCTACAGGGAGAAGATTAGCATTATTGATTAATATGTTGGGATGATCCACGAGAAACAATTCTATTTCAGCTCGTCGACGACGGGTAACACGGTTAGTTCTGAAAACTTTGTAGACTGCATTATGAATTGGGCTCAATCTAAATTATTTGAATATTTCGAAGTAAGCGTAAGTATCATTATAAATATTATCATAAAAAATAAACATATAACAAAAAAAAACGAGAGAGAGATAGATAGAGAGAGAGAGAGCGAGAGAGAATGAAAAAGAGAGGGGAGAGATACAGAGGTTTGAAAGGAAAGGAGGATTTTTCAATACTTGAATCCAGCTGTAACGTGATAACGAAGTCCTTATCAATGGAACGACCATAACGAGGCAAGAGAATTCTCGTTCCTAATTCTGATTTACGTTGAAGGTCTTTGAAGTGGAAATTCAATTTTCGACATACAAGTGACCATTAACAGGATTATAAACCTTGACTCCCCATAGATGTTCCTCTAATCACATATTACCCTAATTTTATAAAGGAGACAAAAACACGTTGTAAGATACTCGTGTAACTTCATTACCAATATGTTTTTGTAATGTCCGATAATATTGGCGTATTTTAAGTAATTAAAATGAGTTTGTAATTAAGTAATTTTCTACTCATGACGCAAACTTAGAACATTACGTCCAGTTTCAATATAAACGTAGACAAAAAATATACGTACTCCGGATTTTAAAGTAGTCAGTTCGTTGTTCTGATGTCAGATTAGGGAAAGATTAAAAATACAAAATCGAGCAATTCACTAAACACTTAGCGAATATGGTCTGCCATCGAGCCTTATTTAAACTGCCCAAGTGTGAACATGTTTTAAAATTGCATTTTCAGATATCAATATAATAAAATCCATTTATTATGTTTTGGTTTTGCATATTTTTCTTAAACATAATTTCATTATGAGCGGGTGTTACATACACGCCAAGAACTCACAATACTCGAATTGTATTATGCCAAAAAAATGTCTCAACAATTTATATTTATTGTGCTTTTATATTGTTTACAATGGCACAGCTGTAAAGGTCTATTTCTTGAATATTATTATTATTATTATTATTATTTATTAACGTCCATTTTTTGCAACTATGGCTAATTAGGACGGATTATCTACAGGTTACCGCCCTTTTCTAGCCAGGGTGGGACTATGGATTTTATTTCATGACTTCGTCACTAAATAAATTCCTATTGCCCAGGCGGGAATCGAACACGCCTCTCTAGGTTTACCATGTGAGATTAAAGTTGAATAATATAACACTGGAAGAAAAGACCATTATTTATAAGTTCCTTGGGACGATGAACATTGATCGTGAACAATACATACAAGTGAATCCAACAAGTGTGGAAACGGAACCTAATATCGGAAATTATTGTCTCTGTTAAGGAAGGCCATATTTGATTACAATTCAAATGTTTTAAGTGTTTAGTATAGTTTCCTTTACAAGAATTGAAAGGTGGTTTTACTTGAGTTAAAACCTCTACTAAGGTCGTAGTAAAGCAAATCTCATCTAGTCTGATTTTGGGAAGGCCCTAGAAAATCTTGATATTTAGAGTAAGACTTTCAAAAAGCAAACGTCTTTCATTTTACTGTAGTGCATTGAATTAAGTGAATAAGCCTACTCATGCGTTTATTGGATTTTGTATGTTGGAAAACTTATGAACATTGGAAAATAAAATATCAATAATATCATTGATTTGTATAATCCAATTAAATAATTGTTTCAATTTGTGTTTTGACGGTCTTTTATCAATTTATATATATATATATATATATATTTATGATATAAATTGTTTTTGGGTTGCTTTCATAGTCTACTTCGTTCGCCAATATATCATTGTGGCTATCATGATGTCTTAATGAGGTGAAATAAATTTGGCACACACACACACACATATATATATATATATATATATATATATATATATATATATATATATATATATATATAGATATAGATACACACACATAATTATGCTGTTCTTTGTAACTAGACCCTTCTTCAAAACAATTCTTTTTCAGGAAGATCAATATTATGGTGGGATTTCTTTTTTATGACCACATATTCTATTACAACAATTGGATGCTCCGTCCTATACTCCTATATTTCTGCTCATATATAATGTATGTTTTATTATTTAGTGTAAAATTAAGTTTACAAAGTTATTACAAGAAATGAGAACAAATATGAGGATGATTTACTTTTTTGAAAATATATTTAAAATCAATAGTAGAAAGTTAAAATTTTTGAGCTACTAAAATTCGATACAAGTGTCACAAAAAATGATGTTATTTAATTAGGAAAATAATTAGATAGTAAACAAATATAAAATAGGTTTTCTTGTTTTGTTTTTTTAATATTTTAGTAAATCTAATGAGTATCTCTCATGGAGAAATTAGTTTTATTATTAAAATACATCATTCATTTTAAAATATTATTTATTAACGCCTAATTGGCGAGTTTTCACTAATGTCCAAGAGGGAATCGAACCATAGAATCTAGGTTTATCCAGTGTATTAAGACCAACGCCTAAGATCACATGACTAACATGAAACCCCCCACATGACTTCATGAAGAATATTGAAGTTTCAACTGAAGCATGGCCTCTCGGAAGAAGCAGTGCATTACTGCCCTACAGCTGCCATCACCAACAACAATCTACAACTAAAAAGTTTTCCAAATGCTGTTCAATTTGTTGTCAGAGATCATGGTTACCCTGAGACGGCAGACCATAATTGCGTCAGTCCCAACTGCAATATTTTATTTTATTTCTTTGGTTTGTGCCCCACCGCGATGGTGATTGGCATAATTAGAATAATTTATTTACTCCTTCATGCACTTACCTTTATTGTACTTTATTTTTATATTATGGAAAATATCTCTTTAAAATCTGATTGTTTCTCATATCCGTGCTTTGTCTAAAGAATATAATAAAAGTTAACCCTTTCAAATCGTTTTAAGTATGCTGTAGACCTATTCTATTTTGTACGATATTGTTAGTATTTGTGGAATATATTGGCTGCTGTCAGTTAATAGTTCTGTCATATCGTAGGGTATGTGAGGGTTTTTTCGTTGCATGCACTCTGTCAGTAAGGTTTTTATCGTAAGGTGTTTGTTGCAGTTCTTACATATAGGGTTATCAGTCCTTGTCATGAAGTGTCTTATGTATCAGGTGTATGTGGCCGATCCTGAGTCTGGCAAGAACAACTTCCTCCCGTCTAGTACTCCTATGGCTCTATAACCACACTTTAATAGTACTTTTGATACTGCGGAAGGAGTTCTTTACTTCCAGCCATTCTGATTGCCATTTGTTTAGGATTCGGTGGCGTATATGCTATTTTCTTCATATGATGCGATACTGTTTCTGTAATAATAACACTTAAAACAGCATTATCATAACCATTACACACTGACAACAATCACTACGTAAATATCCTTGAAGATAATTCAATATTTTACAGAATCTGGAGAAGAATTCTAACCTAAATATAGTACGGTTTAGAATTCTAACCTAAATATCGGACTTATTTTTGTATTTCTTTATCAAAGTTTTTCTCTACTCTTACAGTTCTCAAAAGAATAGAAAGCTCGATGATTGAGCTTGGAGGAAGGTCGAGTTCTTCAAGGTAAGAAGTATCGCTTAAAAATAAATATTTAAAATGAAGTTGTTTTACAGAAGTGAAATTGTAGAAGTGATTTTGCTATTTGTCAATATGTCTTCTAAATAATGAAGGAGAAAAAGTAGTTAATGAAGCAGGAAATGTTTTTAGTAGCTAGAATACTGGAAATGAAGAGTTTCCTTTATTTTGCAGAGCTATATAAAAAAGAAGCTCTTTCCTGGATAATTTGATTATACTTTCGTTAGTTCAGTGATGAACTTATCGAACACTTGTGTTTTAATCTACCAAACAGCTAGATCTCTATACACGAGAACGGAAATTAAAACCTAAAACGAAATAAAAGAAAAGTAATCAAAACAAAAACTGGAAATAAATTTCCTGTATTCTTCTACATCCAGACGAATGAAATTGAGGTTTAGACTAAATAGGGAAGTTGCAGAGAACAGAAAAGGCAGCATTTTTTTTTATCGGAAATTAAAGGCTATTCAGTCAACCGAGGCGTATTTTTGTCGCCAACCAGAAGAATGAGTTTCCAATCCTATCACACACCAGCCGTTCAAGAGAATTGCATTTAACTTGCCGAGATTGTTTCAATATGCATCGATGCAGAAACTCCGCAACCAGGAAAACCAAAGAGAAAAGCCATCGAGTGAGCTATAATCTTACCACACGCTTCAACAGAACTTCCTCCCTTTTGACTAGTAATTGGGCTTTAACGCCAGAAGGAAATCATACTTCAAGAAATTCATAAATTTTAATTCTTAATTTCCTCTCCTTTGGTTTTCATGAAAGGATCATTTAACTTTTAGAATGGATGCTGAACAATGAATAAAGAATAAAGAAAAGGTATTTCCCTAGCTCGTTCTGACATTACTATAGTTAAAATATTACGCGAAACATTAATATAAATCAACGGAAGGATCAAAAAGATCAAACATCTCCACTCTCAATACTTCTTTATTACAGGCAAAGTACTTTCGGGGCGAACCGTCCCATCATCAGTGCTCTAGAGTTGGCCCCTATTGTGCCGACATCTCCGGCGAGACTGCCAGAGATGTCAGTAGTCATGCCGGAGATGTCGGCTCAATAGGGACCAACTCTAGAGCACTGATGATGGGACGGTTCGCCCCGAAAGTACTTTGCCTGTAATAAAGAAGTATTAAGAGTGGAGGTGTTTGACCTTTTTGATCCTTCCGTTGACGATGGACCTCCACCAGCCAGCACAAATCCAGAGAGATTAATATAATGTTATGTAAACAATAACATTTTGTATGAAAAATTTAGTAAAGCAATTCAGCTATTGAAGAAGACGTTATTTGTCAGAATATTTCAAAATATCTATTGATACCTCCTTGTAGATGACAAAAGTGACATAAAATGTTCATGTTATATGTTTCCGGCCTAAATGGGCTCACACTCCTACGCCATCCTATAACTCGTTATGCGATCATACCAGTAAATGCGTCAAGCCCAGCATAATTATCAAGTTATGCAGTCATTAGGACATTAAAGAGGTATATATACAGGCAGCCGAAATATACATGTAACATTATCACAGTTGCTGAGTGCTCAAAATCCAACTATTTCATATACCGACAAACAGTTCACATGAAATTATAGACTATGAACTTGGGTGGATTTAGAGAGGAGGGAAAATAAAAATCAAAAACTACATAAAAATAAGTGACATAATCAAAAATATTTGTAGACTGAGTGTTTTCTAAATAATTTGTTTTAACGTTAATATTTACGTAAATATTTTAGCAACCATCTACCCAGAATCCAGCTCATGGTTTTTACATATTGGAAAATACTATCTTTAAAAATCTTACATCAGTTCTTATTTATTTATTTTATATATAAAACAGAAAATGTATTTTCCATCTTTTACACAACTGGGCATAAGGAGAATTTTATTCTTACTGCATTATCTAAAATCTTCGGTCATGTGGTACTGTAATTCTTATTTTTTGTTGTTTAGTATTTGAACTTTTTCCATCTTTATGTTTTCAAAAGATCCCTTTGAAATAGCAATTAGTAATTATTCTGCACTTTTAAATCTTTAATATTGAACGGGTTAGGAGTAAGAGATATGACTTTTCAGTTGGAGTATTGTATGAAGGAGACTTTTGATTCGCCAGTGCTTTGGAGTTCTAAGTGCTTCCAGCTTAAAAGGTACTTTTAAAAGCCTTCAGGTGGCGCTATTTTTACTCAACTTAAATCACAGCCTCAACGGAGAATGAAGCATTTCACTCGTGGCTTGAGCAATCAATACACTCCTTCATTTCCTACTATTCGTAGTTTTACTTTTCTTCGTCAGAAATATTTAAACATTACTTCCCAAAGTTTAAAACTATCGAATTTATTACTTCTATATTTTGACGTGTTTTTTTTTCTTTTTTTGGTTTTAGCCAAAGCTATAGAGATTGTATTCATGACGACTTATTTTTGAAAATGCCTTCAACAGCCCATCAATCCTACCTAGTAGTTGATGAAATAGAGGTGCTCGCTCGTTTGTGTGTGTGTGTGTGTGTGTGGCGTGCTCACGGTATGTTTTTCTGTATAAATAAAGCTCAAAGATGCAACTGAAATTACACTAAAATTTAGTTGGGGAAAAAATTTCTGTATTTCAAATCATTCTAAGACCAATGACATAAAAATTAAAAACGTTTTACAACAGTTGTATAGGACAATCTGTCCATCTGTTCCGGCGGAATTCCACGAAATTATATATTTGAGTCTCATTTATCTCAAGGAACAACATTGGCTATTTTAGTATATGAGTTTTCAACTATGAAAGCTTCTTCGCCGTTAAAACACAAATTCGACAATATATTTTTTTCTATAAAAAAATAGTGAAGAACAAACTGAAATTATTCATCAACATTCACTTTATGCTGATATGGCTAATTGGGGTAAAATACGTTTAGAATACATTATAAGATCTTAAAAAGTTGTTTAAATCGATCATTTTCAATATTTTAATTTATGGGTTTCCATCATCAAATAGAATTTATTAGTGTTTCATGACAAAGCTTCAATACAATTGATAAATTTTTAGTATATTTATTGAGGGAATTAATTTTGTGAACATGCGCTAAATTATGAATTTCTACCATGTACAGGATTGAGGGTTTACTTGGAATAAATTTAATTTAATTTCCACGGATTACTTTCTTTTTATTTCACCTTCAACGACTGTTAAATCACCTAATATCTTCAATGCTTCGTGCATTAAACAGTTAAATGACAGTAATAACATGAAAATGAATGGATTAATTAGAGCTTGAGTTAATCAAATCATTATATTTAGACAGGAAAAAATTTTTAATTCAACTCGCCTTTGACTGTA
This sequence comes from Riptortus pedestris, assembly GCA_019009955.1. Lineage (NCBI taxonomy): Eukaryota > Metazoa > Arthropoda > Insecta > Hemiptera > Alydidae > Riptortus > Riptortus pedestris. The sequence continues at coordinate 72,303,253 of CM032231.1, forward strand.
AAGAACTACTGAATGACCTTCTATTTAAAGTGCAAGAGCCGCTGTGGTAAAACAGAAAATATGAAATAAACTTTACTTTTTTTGTTAAATTCATCATTTTCCCCGCCATGTTTTTCGAGTGTGCAATAGTGTTTCGATAGTGCATTGTGTGTGTGTGTGTGTTGTAGGGAGAAGGGTTTAGTCGAACAATTCTTCTTGTGTAGAGCATTTTCATTTATGTGTGAGGGGAACGTTGGAGTATTTCTTTATTGTTTCTGCGGAATGTTTCACATTTCAATCACTGATCCTTCTTGCAGCTTATTTGTCTTGCCTCAGTATCTATCTACCTTTCCTCAACGTTGCGAATATCCTTTGGTAACATATATATTTTTTTTTAATTATTTATTTATACAGGAACACCCGCATCTTGGCGATTTGGCTCAAAGTTTCACAATGTAAAATGAAAACAAAATTATAATAAAATAACAAAAACTGGAATAACAAATAAAAATCTAAATACAACAAATAATCATTAAATACTAGTAATAAAGACAATTAATAAACATAAGACATAAATAAACATTAGATAAACAAACATAAATAAACATTAGACTAGTAATAAGGACAACAATTTAAAATGGTTTTAATAAAAAAATTATGTTATTCCTATATACTAGTACATTTATATTATTTTTTTTTTAAATTTTATTGGTAATATGTATTTGTGCTTGGTTTCCTTTCTTTCATATTGCCACATGAATACTCCCAGGATTAACTCTGAGCATGTACATATTCTTCTAATTGTTTATGGCAACTTAAAATGAAGTTAATGCTCATTAAACGTAGTCTTTATCAAAATCATAAATGAAATGAATAATTAATTAAATTAATTATTGATATTTATCAGGTTCAGTATTATTTGATTGTTGAAGGCACTAATGACATAGTGATTTTCATTAATATTATAATGCAAAAAACGAATAATATAAGCGAAAGAAAAACCAAAAATACATGAAAACAGATTAAAAAAGAATCCGACTTAACAGAAACATATCTACCCTATACTGTGGAAAAAAAATAAATACAAAATTATAAAATACTCTTAGATATGACTAATGTTATAGAATTTTCTCTTAGGTAATGCCGTATTAGCATAGTTCAAACAAGAATATCTAAGGTCATGATACATTTTCATTTCGAAAGTTAGAGCGTTTAAGTGATAAAATACCATTTTTCTACATTTTTTTTTTCGAATGCCGAATGAAAAGGAGATGAAGTCCGAAAGTGGATAATAGTACACTTAAAAAGCAATAGAAAAATTCCTTTGGCCAAGAGTAGAAAGAGTCAATTAAAATTTTGTGTTTTGAAAAGATTGAGGTGTTTCCTCTTGAATGGGAAGCAGTTGATAATAAAAAATTAACGTTAGGTAATTCAAAAATACAGCATGCTAACAAGACGAAATTATCTTTTAAAAGAGGAGAATTTTTCTTTGATAAAAGCACCTAGGGGGCTTTCAGGTGGCAAAATTAAACAAGTTCAGCTAAATCACGGGTTATTGGAGTTTTTTTTTTTTTTTTTTAATCTGGCTCCTAATGGACTACAAAATCTATTGAAAACTTTTCGAAAAGTTTTATTAAACTTGGCATTAATTACTTTGATGTCAGTTAAAGAATAAAAAAATTAACACTCGCCGCTAGTTGAACAAGTACATGACGTAAAATGGAGGCGCACCAAGTTACAAACATAAATAATTTCGATATCTTACTGCAAAACATTTATTTCTTTTTTTTGTGTGTCAGCGGTTGTATTGTAATAAATTAGTTACTAAGACAACTTTTATATATGAAAAAATTAAATTAATATCTTAATATGGGTGACTCTTCTTTAAAAATATTAACGTTCACATTATGCTCGTATGGTTAATTGGGAAAAATAAAATAAAATAAAAAATGCTTATAATACATTATAAAATCTTTAAAAGTTGTTAATATCTTAATTAATGTCATTATTTTAATTTATGGTTTCTATTAACCAAATAGAAACTATCGGTGTTCCATGTCAAAGTGAAATTTTTAGTATATTTATTGAGGGTATTACTTTCGTCAACATATAATATGAATTTCTACCATTGACAGGATTGTGATTTTTCACAATTATATAAATATCTTAATATTATAATTTGACTAAAAATTAAATAAAAAAGTTTAATCTACTTTTATTTATGTTTTCTTAGTAACATAGTTCATCACTTCATTTGGGGTTAGTATGTTTTATTGAAATTAGGCGATGAGCCGCTATTGATGTTGGCAAATAATTAATTAGTGCTGAGAAGCTGAAAATTGAGTGAATAATCTTCTTAATGTTCTTGCTAATGAAGAAAGCATAAAATATTTTGAATTTGAGAGCTTTTTAATCGCAAGATTTCGTGTAAAAATGTTAAAAGAATATTTTATTCAGTGATAGGCAGGTCAAATTCAAGGTTTTTAAAATATTACTTACAGTCCTTAACTAACAGTTACTTCAGGTTTTTTATTTGTGAAAGAAGACACCACTCCAGAAGAAGCAACAAACAACGACAAGAAACGTGTACTCTTCATTTAACTATCTTCATTCAAATGGTATATTTCGGTTTCAAATAGAACCACAAGTTTTTTTTTAATAATTTGCTAAAGTTGACAACATGAGTTTGTTTAATATTAGTTCTAAATCAATATCTAACTATCAAATATACGCTTTCATCAATATTATTGGTTTATATGTGGTATTCGACTTCAATTTTCAAATTCTTTATGATATTTCATCGTAAATAGTTATTTTTTTCATGAATTTTGGTTATAAAGTTTTGTGAATGATATCAATTTTGTTTTTAAATATGAATATAAAAACGTTTCAATATTATGTGTATGTGTACATGCTGCTTACAAATATTATAAAATCTTTACTTTAAATAGTGTTATTATTTTCCCTATCTCATTAAGTTCTATATTTCAAATATTGATTAACAAATAGCAGATGATGATGTTATTTTATTTCAAAGTACTATTGAGTTTGTTTTCATTTTAATGTTAGAAAAAAATGTTAAAAAAATAAACAACTTAAAACAAAACTACAAAAAAATTTAGATTAATAGAATTTTCTTTTCGCATACAGTATTCTTTCTCGTGTAATAAAAAAGAAAATTAGCTTTCAATAAACTGAAATGACTGATATGTTTATCTGTTGCAATATTATAAACTTAATCATTAAGTGTTTAGTTATTTCTGAGATAATAAATCGGAAAATGGAAAACACTTTAGCGTTAGCGGGTTAGCGCAATGTAAACAGCATAACTTTTTAGGAACAATTCTTTCACATTTAAATGTAAATATTGTATACTTGCCATGTCGTTTACAGGTTAAAATTGAAACGGTTTCCGTGGAAATATAAAGATTGGATGGTCAAGTTCAACCCATTCATTCATTTTTCCCGAGATATAAGCACTTAGACAAATTTATGATTAGAATTGCTGTTATCCGTAAACTAAATGGTATTCCGTCGAAATATAAATATTGCATTGCGCTGGATTTCTATTGAACGAATATTTATGAACTTACTATAGATCTTGAGATAAAATTAATCTACGAGTAGTTTACCGTCAAAATAAAACGATTGTATCATTTTAGCATCCGTAGAAAACATAAAGTGCGTCACGCAGGGGCTGCGTAAACTAAGCAGATTTCCCACGTGAAGTTATACAATAGAGATATCTCCATACGGGAGCCGAACATTTATGGCAAATGGCCGAACTAGCTTTTGGGGGGAAATCCAGTCATCCGTTATTGGCCCACAATTAACAAAAATGTAAATATCTCGGTTAGTATTCAAGATAGAGAATAAATGTATAGAAGAATATTTATAGTAAATTTAATTTATAATAAGATTGGTTGTATACAATTTTTTGATCCGACGTAAGGTAACGGAGATATTTAAAATTTTCGAAAATACCCCCCTCCCACTGGTCCGATTTCAGCCATTAACGAACTTGATCTGTCTTTTTGCATAAAACGTTTAAATATCGAGTTTGGTAACGATCAAATAAAAATTGCGACCGCTAGAGCATTAACAGACATATATATATATATATATATATATATATATATATATATATATATAATTTTTAACGTACCTCATTTTCGTCACCTCCTAGGTAGGATCGATGGACATTTGACGAAATTTTTCGAAAATCGCGTCATGCGTACGACCTAATAATAAAAATTGTTGAGGCATTCTGTTAATGGAATGTATAAGGTTTACTTGATTAAAGTACAAATAGTAAAGTATCAAATTGCTCGTATTAATAATGCTCATTCCCTTAAGACGTACACAAACAATTTTTCAATTCTATTCAGGCGTTTTACATTAAACTCGAATAAAGACTTGGCGCCCGTAAAGCGCAAGTAAAAGTTTCAAAATTCATAACTGTTAATAACGATTAAGGGGCAAACCCGTTATTCCAAACACAATATGACCTTTACAGTTTTTCGATGAAAGCAATACTGACGAATATATTGATGAATATATATTTTCGCGTTGAACTAAACTCCTCCCTGCTCTAAGTTGAAAATTCGGATTCTCATACAGCCTATGCTGTCTGTAGTCTGGGTTAAACGAATATAAATATTCATAGAAATCTCCTTAGCCATTTTCAAGTGATTGAGTGACAAACGGGTGGACAAAGAGATAGTCGACGACAATGTAATTATAATACAATTTATTAAAATAAAATGCAATGAAAAAAATAGGTACAACATTATAATTAAATCGTAAAAATTGGAATTATTACAAACAAAGAAATAGCGACACCGAAACCAATGACACACTTGAGCTTGAATTTGGGATCCTAATCCATCGATGTTTGGATTAATTCAACTGATACAAATACGTAAATAATTTTCCAAATTATCATCAGTCAGCATTGTACGATGTTTTGATTTATTTTATTTTTTGAGTTTAAGAACTCATTTATTTTGATTTTGAAAACTTCGCATTTATAAGTACTGCCAAACGCACAAATCTCTCCTCATCTTCCTCATTTGGATTAAGTAGTGTAATATTTTTGTTTAATTGGGGTTTTCAAAATGTCTCGTGGGCTCCCACATATCGCCTAAAGTATAAATAAAATTGATATTCCGCGAATTTAAATAGACAATCAGACAAACTGATTTTTCCATATTGATATCAATGTGTTTTTACGCCATTTTAAAGTAAACGTTGAGGCAATAAAAAACATTTCCAAAACATGAGCATTTTCGGTAGAGCATTACAATAAAAATAAAATTAGAACAGAAAAAAATAAAAAATTGGAGACAGAAAAGGGCGTTTCTGCCAAATTTCGCGAAATACAAACACTTTTTGAGGAAGAAAAAATCAAATGCGAGTAAGCTGAATTTTCTGGGAAATTTTTGAGATATGTGAAAAGAGATAAAATACAAGAATTGAAGATCTCTTTCTAACTACAAATTTTACATTGAATATTTTTCGAAAGAATGCCTAGTTTTACTGTGAATAGTGAAAAAAGAAAAACATTTTAATATCACAAGGGTTCACCATTTCATCTATTGTAACTAATATGGAATTTATTTTTCTCGCTAATAAACCAATATTTCATTCCTTTCCAATAGTTTTTCTATAGTATTTTTATGGTTTTTTTGGGCTTTCTAACGGAGTTTTTCTGCATCCCGTATCTAATTTATCTTCCTCGCCAGCTTTTAGTTTAGAGAAAAATGATATATCCCTTAATTACAGTACTGCATTACTAAGCATCCAGGGAATTACAGTGACTCCTCAGGTGTCAGGTGTAGTGGACATTAATAGATTTCCCTTTTATGGTGTGATTCGGAGTTAGATGAACCATGCTTGGTGTTCATTAGTGTATGATATTATGATTCTAAAATGTGTTTATTTATTACATTATATCTCATAATATTTTTTCTACAGTATATACAATATTTTCTCATTGAAGTTTCTCACGGTGGAGAATACTAGCATTAACCAAAGCATTTCTATATTAGAGCTGATCATTAAAAGCTATTTTATAAGAAATAATTATAGTATTCTGTTTATAAATTTCCTAATAAATTAATCATTTATTATTTCTTTAATAAAATTACTAAAGTATCGTAATTAACTATTTATTTTTAGAGGAGCAATTTAATAATGTACACAACTCTGGAAACATTGGTCACCCTCTAAATTTTTATAACAAAATACTTCATTTCCAAAGACCATTATAAAGATGGACCCTATAAAATAAAGGTATTTTATGTCACTTTTTTATTTAAATTTAACTGTTATTATTTTAAAATGCGAAAATTATAGAGCTTCAGGGCTTCTTTCCAAAGCAGAAACCTGTCAGTCACTAGCCATTGATGTGGCGAGAAGAGTGAGTTGGGGAACTTTGTAACCCGGCTTAGACTGTCGGTTATAATTATATTTTTTAGGGCAGTATGGAGTGACGGTTACAAGAGTCACTATAATTAATAATCGACATATTTCTATCATATAATATACAAATATAAGGACTTGTTATTTAGAGTACTTTGTGCCATCAAAAAGAGTCACGCAGGGGCTGCATATTTCCCTCGTGAAGTTTAACAACAGATAAATCTACATACTGGTAACACAATACCACCGAGAATATTAAGTGAAAAATACGAACTGTAATAAAAATCTTTAAGTCAATTTTAATATACTCCCCGCAAAAAGCGTCTGAAATGTAAACCAACACTTCTGTCAACCTCACACCGGAAAGAAAAACAATTACTGGAATATATCAGAACATAGAATATTAATATTACTGAAAACTGTTTCCTATATCTACTACTGTAATTTATAATGAATCAGAATAGTATTTATCTCAATCAACCAAATTTCAGTAGTTCAAGAAATAAGGAAGGGGGTGGGGGGGGGGGGAGGATCAGAACATATTTGCATGTATCTCGTATAATGAAGGTGCCTTGAAAACAATATTTGGTATTTAAGCCTCGAATAATGTGGTTTACTATATAACAGAATATTGTTTATGTAACATGAGTAGAAGTGGGCGTTTACTGAAGGCTGAAAACTGAAAAATGCAATCATCTAAGTTATTATTCAAGATACAGAATAAATTTATATAACAATATTTACAGAACATGTAATTTCTAATAAGATTGATGCTATAAAATTTTTCGATCCAACGTAGATCGACTATATCTTATCTTATACGGAGATGTTTTAAATTTACAAAATTCTCCTACTCTAAATCCCCCTCCCCCTGCGCCGATTTCATCCGTTGACGATCTCGATCTTTAGTTTTGCATGAAACGCTAATATATCTAGCTTGGTAACGTAAAAACAATAATTGCTACCGCTAGAGTGGTAAGAGATAAATATATATATATATATATATATATATATATATATATATATATATATATATATAATTTTGTATGGTCCTCATTTTCCTTAGGTAGGATCGATGGACATTTGAAGTGAAATTTCGAAATTCACGACATGAGCACGACCTCAATACCCTTAAGGTAAATCTACTAAAATTGTTTCTCAAGACAATGTATAAAAGGTATGTGCTTAAATTTAGCTAAGGCCAAATATTTAAAGGTGGGCAAAACATCTAAGTAAAATGTAATGTGATTATTCAAGGTAACTCAACCTACCTTACAGGTTATTGTAGTCTACTTCCAAATCAACGGAAGGGGAGAACGATCTTTAACTTCAAAGACGCAGCTTTGAAAAAGAGAATCAGTTGTTGGTAGATCCACTTAACGATTTGGAGTAAATAAATTAAGTCATTCTCTGCTAAGTTATGCATTAATATTATTTACCCCCTCAGAAGTGATAACAAGGACTCTAAGTATATAGTTCTATAATTGATTATTTAAAAAGGTCGTGTGAATATTAGGGCTTAAAAGTGATTTTGAATGGAAAATCGGATTTGAAAGAAGGGAATTTATTTCTTAAAATAGCCGCCATTGTTGGAAATGGAGCTTCCATCTATTGGCAGAAAAATTGTAATCTTTATTATAATATTAACAATGGCTTATATAATACATAATTATATTAAATAAGACCCTTGAATATTCTGAATAGCAAAAAGGGATTTATTAAGAACAGCTTAGCTTTTATCCTTCAATGCTCTACAAAAGTATAAAGGTTACCATAGTTCACAACGAGCTAAGAAGGCAAGAATATATAAGTACCCATTGTGAGAGAAAATTTTGTGCATAATGAAGTTCGAGAATTAATATTACAACTAAGGGACTCATAGTCTTTATAGATTTCACGTCCCGTTGTCGGGCACTTAGGCTGAGGAGAAAAGAATATTGTGAAACCCTATTTTTTTCCAGTCATTAAAATACAAACTAATGAACAGGACATTCGGTAAATAAATTCTGCTCCTACAAATAACGAGATGGCAAAACACAGGATATTATTATTTATTTATGAGATGTCGCTACAATAGCGATTTATCTTTTAACATGTTTGAGTATAATTTTACAAAATTAAATAAATATTGGAATTTTTACAAAGCTAAATGTTACAAATGTACAAAATAAATAGAATGGATAAAACTAAATATAAATTGTGAGAATATTTACAACATGAGAAAAAAAATAAAACTAAAAGAGAACCTATAAATAGTTAAACCGGAAGGAGACAAAGCTTATATTAAACGTGCAGTGCTTGTATATATAAGTTTCATAATGCTAAATAATAGCTTTTATATTTCATCAAATAATCCATTATTTCTTAAATACTTAAAAACATCATCAATAAATTGGCTACTGTCGGCCAGTAGTTCACATACATTTGTGGGCCATGGCTACGTAAAACATGATAGAAATAAAGCAATATATTTATTCGGTTGGCATTGTTGAGACTGAAATTTATTACCCGCCCGAAGGGGGATTCGTCATCAGTGTTAGCAGATTTCCTTTAAGGAACTGTAGTCGTACTCATGTCGCGATTTCCGAAATTTTTCATCAGATGTCAGATCAGATCCTACCTAGGGGATGACGAAAATAAGGTCCATACAAAATTATATATATATATATATATATATATATATATATATATATATATGTCTGTCACCACTCTAGTGGTCGCAATTATTGTGTTATCATTACAAAACTGGATATGTAATCGTTTTATGTAAAAAGAAAAATCAAGTTCGTTAATGGCAGAAATTGGACCAGTGGGATGGAGATTTAGAGGGGATTTTCGAAAACTCGAAATATCTCCGTTACCATAAATCGGATCGAAAACAGTATAGAACCAATCTTATTGCAAACAAAGTTAACTGACTATAAAAATTGTTGCATAGATTTACTCTCTATCTTGAATAGTAACCGAGATATTTGTATTTTTCAGTTTTCAGCCTTCAGCAAACCTCCTCTTCCACTCAGGTCACATAAACAATTCTGTGTTGTATAATGAACCACTTTATTTGAAGTTTAAATTCCAAATATTGTTTTAAAGAGGCCTTTATTATACGAGATACATGCCAATATGTTTTGGTGACCACCTCAGTACCCCGTCTTAAGTTCTTGGAATACTAAAATTTGATTGATTGAGATAAAAATTATTCTGAGTCAATGTAAATTAAAGTACTAGATATAGGAAATAGTTTTCAATAATATTAATATGCTATATTTTGATATATTTCAGTAATTGTTTTTCTTTCCGGTGGGAGGTTGGAGGACCTGTTGGTTTACATTTCAGACGCTTCCCGTCGAGAGGTTATTAAAATTGAATGAATGACTTCTTATTACCGTTTGTATTTATTCACTTAATATTCACGGTGGTGTTGTGTTACCAGTAAGTAGATTTATCTATTGTTAAACTTGACAAGGGAAATCTGCTTAGTGTTCGCAGCCCCTGCGTGACGGACTTGCAATGAGTAGTCCCCAGCATACTGGCGGTCAGCATTCCTTTGGAGTAGGTCTTCGAGAGCTAAAGTCGTTAGTCATCCCGAGGAATTGGCAGACGAATATACTCCAGCTAATCCACAAACGTCGTGACAATTGCACGGTAGCGAACTCGGGAACTAAATTTCCCCAGTGATGGGTGGGTATCGAACCTGTACCTATTTTTACCTTCTTTTTACTAGGGGCATCTTAGTGGTAAATGTCCCCAAGCCATAACTCTGATTCAAGGACTTGGTCAATAAAAAACCTATAGTCGTGGGTTCGATCCTCGGGTGGGCACTAGGAATTTATTTAGTAAGGGACTTATCAAATAATATCCTTAGACCCATTCTGCTTATATATATATAAGGGTAGTAATGTATAGATGACCCGCTCAGGCTGTGCAAAGTGACATGGATTGGATGTTCATAAAAAGCAACTTACAGAAAATTATTATGGTTTCTATGAGACCATAATTTTTTATAGATAAGACAGGCAATGCACAGAATCTCTTTCTAATGAAGCCAATACTCTAGCAAACAAACCATCAATTCGTGATATTCATGAACCACTAATAGTCGCAGCCTTGAGCAAAAACAGCTTGCATTATTTATCAAATGGAGGCTTATTTGGTTGAGTGCTGGTCGAGGTAATCAGGAAAGCATGGTTTCAATTACAGCAGAAACAAAATATAATTTTTCTAATTAAGAGGCATTTAAGAAATTCGTGTATAATCTCAGTTTACATTCTATTTATTACTATTACAAGTATATATATATATATATATATATATATCACAGTTATGAAAATAAACATATATAATTATTATAATAATGTAAATATTTTTTTTAATTCAATCATTAAATCAAATAATATTTCTTTGTTTTGTTGAAATTAATATAATAATTATTGTAATAGTTAGGAATAAAGAATGCTGCCTTCTTAGAATAAAGCAAAAATAAAAGTCATTGTGGAAAGACTGTTCCCTTCATTCCTGAATTAGGACCCCCCCCCCACTTCTGGCATTCTTCTTTATTCTTTCAAATTCAATTTCTTCTACTTACCCTTCGCTCATTTCCGTTCATTATATTCTAATTTATACATTTTTAATTATATGTATACATAGGTTTGTATTAACTTTCAAATTTTTAAAGAATATATATATTTAATATAAATTCAGCATGTAATATAAAATATGAAAATTATATAATTAGTAATAATAAATAATATTTCTGTAACTATAACAAAAATGTTTCTCTTATTCTAGTCATATGATGTTTAAATCTACCCTGGTTGTTTAACACACTCACACACACGCATACACACACAAAGACCACAAACAGTAACAACAATGGATAGGGGGTTAATTATACCTGCATTACTGTATTTTGGAGACAGGATCTTCCTCCTTGAATAGTATTAATACCGCAAGGCAAGGTTTACATTGTAAACAATGAGCTTATGTTTGTACACAAACATTGTATACAAAAGAGCTGTTTATGTTCTGAAAATTTATAACTTAGTAACCTCCCCACACCCCTTATCTAAATTAGATTCGAAGTTTCTGATAGCTAAACACGGAGCTCGATGTATTTTAGAATTTAGATTTGATCTTCATTATTAAGCACCGTATTAGCCGTCAATTTGATTGTATATATTTTCTTTTAATATTAAAATTGTTTATATGAGTCCTTTATTTATATTTAGAGAAATGTATAAGAACCCGGGGCTTGTTTTAAAACTTTGTTTAAACAAGGTGACAGTCCTTTTATAAGTGTATAATTGTTTTTAGTGACAAAAGTTTGCACAGAATTTCCAATAATAAATTATATTTATGTTCATAAACACTAAAGTAAGGTCTTTCCGAGTTCCAAGACAAATTTGAATACAGCCTGAGTAATATGAGAGATATTTCCTAACTACCCACGTGAAAAATCGACTTCCGAATATAAATGAATTCAAGCAAATTGCTTCTTTTCAAACAAGTAAAACTTTTATGGAAAGCAAACGAACTGAATTGTTTTCCTGTACTATGCAGATATTGCTAATGCAGATTTTCAAAGTTCCTTCACTGACCTATTCATTTACCTGAAATTTCATTCTGTTTAGTATTATACATAAAAGTTACTATTTACAGGTGAGTACTTTTGCAACTTTGATTTTTTTTTGCTTAAAATCAAAATAAAATGATATATTAGAAAACATCTTCATAAAAAAATAATAATAATAATAATTCATTCCAAGGGTAAATCTAAGAGCTGTTTATGAGCAATTAAATGATTTTATTTTACTCAATAATTTGATATGAGTACATGCCTGAGGACGGTTCGACGAACGGAAGAGAGCGAAGCAACCCCTGGTGGGAGACGGGAGCAGAGCAGCCGGGAAACTGGGCCCTGGGGGGTCTGGGAGGGTGGCACGCCTGCGCTCTGCCATGGATTGATAGCGCTCACCAATACTGCCGCTCTCCCTACGAAAGCGGATGTGAAGGGGGGCTACGGCGATGATTCTCAACCAAGAGGAATGGAGGAGAAGGAACACCTGGAAGAAATTGGCAGGTGAAGAGGAATATCATCAACTATATCTCTATCATCCCGGATTGGAGCATGGTTGGAAGTCATAATGAGTCGGCTATTCTCACGAATGATGGGATGAAGTAAAACAGACAATAGAAATCTTGACACCTGGCAGAAATTGACAGACGAAGGACAATGTTATCAACTATATCTCTATCATCGTGGAATGTAGCATGGTTGGAAGTCATGATGAGTCGGTATGCTGGCTATTCTCACGAATGATGGGATGAAGTAAAGCATACAATAGAAAGGTTGACATCTGGTAGAAATTGACAGGTGAAGTGAAATATCATCAAATGTATCTCTATCGTCTCGGAATGGAGCACTCTAGGCAAGGTTGGAAGTCTTGATGAGTCGGGATGCTGGATATTCTCACGAATGATGGAATGAAGTAAAGCAGACAATAGAAAGATTGACGCCTGGTAGAAATTGACAGACGAAGGACAATATGATCAACTATATCACTATCGTCGCGGGATGGAGCTCTCAACGCTAGGTTGGAAGTCTTGATGAGTCGGTATGCTGGCTATTCTCACGAATGTTGGGATGAAGTAAAGCATACAATAGAAAGGTTGACATCTGGTAGAAATTGACAGGTGAAGAGGAATATCATCAACTATATCTCTATCATTTCGGAATGGAGCACTGTAGGCACGGTTGGAAGTCTTGATGAGTCGGTCTGCTGGCTATTCTCACTAATGAAGGAATGAAGGAAAGCAGACAATAGAAAGGTTGACACCTGGTAGAAATTGACAGACCAAGGACAATATCATCAACTATATATCTATCATCGCGGAATGGAGCATGGTTGGAAGTCTTGATGAGTCGGTATGCTGGCTATTCTCACGAATGATGGGATGAAGTAAAGCAGACAATAGAAAGGTTGACACCTGGTAGAAATCGACAGACGAACGATAATATCATCAACTATATATCTATCATCGCGGAATGGAGCATGGTTGGGAGTCTTGATGAGTCGGTATGCTGGCTATTCTCACGAATGATGGAATGAAGCAAAGCAGACAATAGAAAGGTTGACACCTGGTAGAAATTGACAGGCGAAGAGAAATATCATCAAATGTATCTCTATCGTCTCGGAATGGAGCACTCTAGGCAAGGTTGGAAGTCTTGATGAGTCGGGATGCTGGATATTCTCACGAATGATGGAATGAAGTAAAGCAGACAATAGAAAGATTGACGCCTGGTAGAAATTGACAGACGAAGGACAATATGATCAACTATATCACTATCGTCGCGGGATGGAGCTCTCAACGCTAGGTTGGAAGTCGTGATGAGACGGTATGCTGGCTATTCTCACGAATGATGGAATGAAGTAAAGCAGACAATAGAAAGGTTGGCACCTGGTAGAAGTTGACAGGCGAAGAGGAATATCATCAACTATATCTCTATCATCTCGGAATGGAGCACTGTAGGCACGGTTGGACGTCTTGATGAGTCGGTATGCTGGATATTCTTGCGAATGATGGAATGAAGGAAAACAGACAATAGAAAGGTTGACACCTGGTAGAAATTGAAAGACGAAGGACAATATATTCAACTATATCTCTATCATCGCGGAATGGAGCATGGTTGGAAGTCTCGATGAGTCGGTATGCTGGATATTCTTGCGAATGATGGAATGAAGGAAAGCAGACAATAGAAAGGTTGACACCTGGTAGAAATTGAAATACGAAGGACAATATCTTCAACTATATCTCTATCATCGCGGAATGGAGCATGGTTGGAAGTCTCGATGAGTCGGTATGCTGGCTATGCTCACGAATGATGGAATGAAGGAAAGCAGACAATAGAAAGGTTGACAACTGGTAGAAATTGACAGACGAAGGACAATACCATCAAATATATCTCTATCATCGGGGAATGGAGCTTGGTTGGGGGTCTCTTGGGAGAAAGTACTTGGAGAGAGAAAAAGACGTCCAATACTTCAGGAATTTTTATTTCAACGCTAAGCGCTTACGAAGACCATTGCCTCCATCTTCAGAGCTACACATGAAAAACAATAACATCAATAAAATCTCTACACATTACAACAGAGTCATTAATCATATTAATATCAATAAATAATAACACAAAATAAATATCTAACAGAAGTGAATATAAATACTTGGACTTATGTCAAATCCTAAAATAAAATTCGAGCGTGAGAGATCCATTGAGGTATAGCTAAAAAATATATTTACTGACCTACTTGCATGCGCTCATAGGGAAAGACGGCAAGTGACTGGCTGGTGCGCGGGAGATAACATCGAGGTCCAGTACCCCCACCATTGCAGACTTATAGCAATCGGTCTTCTTGTTCAAACAGCGATTACCAATAAGCTTCTTGTTCATCGCAATCTCCAGTCCTTCCAATGAACTTAGTTTTTTACCTTTCTTGGCATCATGTAATACCCACTCATCATGAACTCCTTCGCTATGGTCTTCTTGATGGCAGAAAAATTCCGAATTTGAACGATAACCATGTTCTCTACAACGGGTTTTATTTTTCTTCCTGTTTGGCCGATGTAACACCCTTGGCATGCACCACACACTAGTTACATTAGTTGGTTATTTTATATGTTCTTATGAGTTTTAGGAAGGTCTATTTTTGTGTTTCATTTGCAATAAATGTTTAGTGATCATCTACTAGGAATTTTACCACTTTTTACCAGATAATTATTTTTTGTTTCTTTTATCTATTATCGCGCTATGTGACAGTGAGAGATAAAAAGACGATTCTAACAAATGTTTAATGGGTAAAGAAAAGGCAAAAGCACTAAATAAGCTTGTCGGTTAACGGCGAGGTATTGAGCTACAGATTGGTGTGTCCTAACCATTTGAACCTAGTGTCTCTATAGTTGGTCAAAGGAGTGGGTGAGTCATCGGGCACGTAGTCGGTTGGAATGACAAATTGCAAGGAGTATCAAAAGAGTGATGCAAAGCAGAGACATTTAGTAAGACAAAGGAGTAGGGCTTCGTAGTCGATGTTACTAAAAAAACACCTAATTGGCAAAGGCAGACATATGATTTAGGAAAGTAGCCGAGGAATTACAAAGGAATAACTCCGGATGAAACGTGTGTTAGATAATTGTTGATGCACAGTTTGAGAAAACTTAAGAAACTACTGAAGCTGTCCACTCACCTAGATGTAATAAAATAATTTATATATCATGAGTATATAACACTGCTAAGGAGAAATACGTAATACAGAAAGAAATAAGGTGGAATCCGATATGTTATTCCGTCACAACACTGACATACATTTGACGTGATTTTGCTCTTTATTTCACCAGACTCCGTCGATCTTCCTTAGAAAGTGAAATTAAAAAACAATAACAACTAGAACATATTTAGCAGATTTCCTTTAAGGGGAATTAGCATTTGAGTTCCTACTGATGTCGTGATTTTCAAAAATTATCTTCAAATGTCCATGATCCTAACCAGTAGTTGACGAAATAGAGGTCCGTTCAAAATTATATATATACTGGTCTGTTTACGGTCGTAACTTTTGTTTGATCGTTGCCAATTTTGGTTTTTAATCGTTTTATGTAAAAAGAAAGATCAAGTTCGTTAATTGACCAGAGGGAGAGGGGGGATTTTGAAAATACAAAATATCTCCGTTGTCGGATCGAAAAATTGTATAGAACCAATGTTATGCAAATTGAAAGATCTATGCATCACTAGCTATAGTAAATAGTTTTCAATAATAGTATGTTATATTCTGATATATTTCATTAATTGTTTTTCTTTCCAGTATGGAATATTTTTATCTATCTTTTCAGCTCTGATAGTTTGGCGGACTTGTTTGTTTACAATTCAGACGCTTTCCGTTATAAATTTTATAAACTTATGAATAATTAAGATGTTTTATTACCGTTTGCATTTATTCACTTACCAGTAGTATCAGTACGTAGATTTGTCTATTGTAGAACTTCAAGTTGAAAATCTGCTAAGTTTACGCAGCCCCTGCGTGGCGGACTTTTTTTGAATGTGTCCATAATAACTACTACTATATTAACTATAAAACTATATAATAACTTCTATTACTATTTTATATGTTCTCTATTCTCTTCGACCTTAGATTTCGCCCGTCAACAAATCAACCATTCATCACTATATTTGTATAATCACTTAAATATCGAGTTTGACTGAGTTAGAATAATACTTATTGCCGTGTGTTGTAACTCACAGCGATGTTTATATATTAGTCAACAGCTGTTTTCTATTGAGAATGTTTTCTCAAAACCTTATCGCATATTCCTACATCATTTTTTTGCTCAATGAAAACCAGAAAAATTGAATTTGGCCATGAGGAATTTAATGATATAATATCCTAATGCGATAATACTTTCATTAAAATGGGCTTTTAATATTTTTTGAATGCATTAAGTTTTTGTGAATAGGTGACAAATGGAGGCCGTCAGGCAGTGTTGTCCCTAAGTCATGTGGTTTGATCAGCTAGTCACGTACTTCATATTCACTTAATGTGTATCTCATTGTTAATGTCACGTAACTGCAACAGCTAGGTCCTTTGCCTATTTCATTGTTATATATCCATAAACAATGTTTTAGCAGATTTTCCTTAAGGGAAATCAGCTATTGAGGTCCTATTCATGAAAGTCCATCGATCCTACCTAGGAGATGACCAAAATGAGGTCCGTTCAAAATTTTATATATATATATATATATATATATATACAATATATTTGTCTGATACCACTCTAGCGGTCGGAATTCTTATTTGATCGCAACAAAACTCGACTTATAAGCGTTTCATACAAAACTAAAGGTCATGCTCGTTAATGACTGAAATCAAACCAGTGGGAGGGGGGGGTTAAAGGGGAAGAATTTCGAAAATTCGAAATATCTCCGTTATTATACGTTGCATAGAAATATTGTACAGAACTAATCTTATTGCCAATTGAATGATCTATTGCAGCTATTCTATACATATCTTCTGTATCATGCATATTACCCGAGATATTTGCATTTTATAGTTTAAGGCTTTCAGTAAACCTACACTCCTTAAAGATTAATGAATTGTCATATTAACTATAAGCTGTTATATCATGAACCACTTCATTCTAGGTTTAAATACCAACTATGGTTTTCATTGTATTTTTCAAAATATCTCGGTAATTATAAATCTGATCGGAAAGTGTTATAGTGCCATTCTTGTTAAACTATTGGCGCTCTACAATTACTTTTCTATGCGTTTTTCATAATTGAAGTATTTAAAGAGTTATTCATACTTTTTTTTTGTTTCCTTGAACCCTCCTCCCTTTTACTCATCAGTTTTTTAAATAGAAATAGAGAATATGTGGTGAGATGAGACTACAAGTGTGCTAAATCAGCAAGTGGGAAATCTGCTAACGTTGCCTCTCCGTGGCGGACGTTTTTCATTTCAGTTCCGCCACACATCCCGATCTCTTTCACGAAAAATAATATATTTCATTATAATGTGTACTCAACTTCCAAGTTTTGTTTGTGTACAATAAATAGTTGACTCATGCTATTGTTTTAGTACAATCCTTGTTATAAAGTTACTCTGAAATAAATAAACTACTTTTGTTAAATATATATTCGCTGAAAAACAGATAGGAAACGAAATATTGCGTTTTTTTTATTTCAGCCCTCCCTTACAACCCCTCTCCTGTTTGTTCCTGGAAATGTTCATAAAGCTTATTTTTATTAAGAAATAGAGAACATATGTTCAGATGAGATCAGAAGTGGGATATTTGCTTAGTTTACGCTGTGCCTTCCAAAGTGAGTCAAAATGGATTGAGAGATAGTAAAAATGGCAGATGTCGTTTAAAAAAAAAACAACTATACTTTCTTTGCAATCTTACAAAACTAAATTAAATTATTTAATAACGTCCACATTTTGCAACTAAGGCTAATTGGGGCGTGTTATCTACAGGTTACCACTTCTTTTCTAGCCAGGGTGGCACTAAAGATTTTATTTAAAAGTCATACAAGGAAATAAAAGAGCATGCCTAAAAATAATTGATTGCTTTAATACAGATATTGAAATTATGTTTAAGTAGTAAATTGATACAAAATTGGCTTTTGAAAAGAACTCCCCCTTTTTCGAGAAATTGAACACACTGAGAATACACACACGCGCACGCGCACCCACACACACAGAATACGTTGTCGAAACAATGTCAATGGTAACAATGCATCTGATATGTCAACTGAACCACATTCTCTGGTTAGATATCCCTAGAGACCTACCTAAATCACTTATCAAGAGTTCTGTAAACCTCCATGACAAGGTCGATAATAGGATACTGCGGCAATCATAAAGCGGGCTGCGTAAACCCCTCGAGAAAATGAAAATGAGTAAATTGGAGAGTATCGCAAGTTCCATTTCCATTCTTATTTTTCTTCATCGAATGGTTTGACAGTCTTGTAACAACTTTATTAGAGAACAAAGACTGATTATCAGTAATTGCCACTAATTTATTTCTATGAAGGAATATGTTAGGTAAATATTAGCAATAGTTTATTGTTCTAGGCTGAGGCACCTTCTTAAGGGATGTATTATTCGGTTTAAGGAAGGATTATACTGTCTGAGCTGGGGTTTGTAGCCGCCTACCATAAGACCATTGTCTTCGGTTCTGGAAATCCCAGATAACTGTAGGGCTTGCGAATCTTCTTAAGTTGGCCACAACTATTGTTCTAGAATCAATTGAACTATTAAGCCTCGAAATATCTCTTGGAACACTTCAATGGCGGTCTGCTATAAATAACTATTATTACTCTATTAATTATTATATGTGTTTCTTTGTGTATATTCAGGAACTAGTTATACTGGCTTAAATAAGTTTGTTCATATATAATGGTGCCCGCAGTGTTTCTTCAGCATTTTTCATTAATTTAATTAAATATGACAATATTCTTTTTTTTAATTATTCGTGATAAATTTATGTTGACAATCTTCTTGGGTTTTGGTTGCGGATTTTGATTGTACAAACTTTATAATGATAACATTTTTTAAAGTTCCAGGATATCTTATTTTATTTTTAAATAATACGTTAGAATTTATGTAAAAAAATTGTAATTTAAATGATAGTTTTATTTGGTTTTGTTTGAATTATTTTATATTCTTGGAATGTAAATACTAATCATGATAAAATGATCTACCATGTTAGGAAATAGTTATAAATGTAGAAAAACAAAATCATTTTTTGAATCATTTTACTTATCTAATTTTCATATAACTCCCGCGTAGTTTCAAAGGAAGTAGGCGATGAGAAGTGAGATGTAATAATCAGCATGTTATTCTTGCGCATGAGAAATCCAATTGCGGTGGGTTGGGGGGTAGGGGAATCGGAAATTCAAAATATCTACGTTGTTTTTAATTCCCATCAAAAATGCTATAGGAACCATCTTTTTAAACTAATGATGCTCTAAAATTCTTGTTGCAAAAATTTATCCGTAACTCAAGTATTTCATACAAGTAATTTGTATTTTCTTGTCTTCAGCTAAGCCCCACTTCTTCTCATCCCGTTTCTATTTAGAAATAATGAATATATGGTAGGATGAGTTCAACAGTGTGTCGTAACAGCACGTGGGAAATTTGATTAGTTTACCCCTGCGTAGACGGACTTTCTATTTATCACTCAGTCAGTAAGCCCCACTCCTTCTGATACTATTTTCTTTGTGAGATACTAAACATTTCATATACGAGACCGAATTTTAGTCAGATGTTAAGCAGAATGGATGAAAGTAAACAACGGCCTCCGTAGTATCAAAAGTACAATTAAGGAGTGGCCATCGAGCCATAAGAGTATTTGACGGGAGGAAGTTGTTCTTGCCAGACTCAGGATCGGGCACACATACCTGAAACATAGACACTTAATGATAAGGACAGACAACCCTATATGCAAATACTGCAACAAGCACCTAACGATAAAACACATACTGACAGACGGCATTCAACGAAAAAACCTTCACATACCCCACGATATGACAGAACTACTAACAGACAGCAGCCAATATATTCCACACATACTAACACATCTAAAACACTGCATAATATTAAAAAATAGTAGAGGACTTGGCCTTCTTATTGATCCTTAACATCTAAAACATTTACCAATACATATAGAATAAATATACAAAAGGTCTACAGCATACTTACGAAGGTTTAAAAAGGATAACTTCAATTATATTCTAAAAGGCAAAGTACGGATATGAGAAAACCACAGATATTTAAGAAATATTTTCCATAATGTATAAATAAAGTACATTATCAAGGTTTACACAAAAGGATAAATTTATTATTCTAAAACAGAGATCATGCCAATCACCTTTGATGAGGGGCATAAATCAAAAAACAAATATTTCAATCAGCTGGTACTTCGGTTCCAGTTTATATATGCTTCTTAATAGAGAATAAATAGAGAATAGAAGGTGAGTTGAGATCATCATCGTGTCATGTTATGAATATGTGTATTCAACATCAAATTTACTTTCGCCACATCATTTACAAAATAATAGTTCGGAGTTAATATCACCATAGTTTGAAATACGTTGCGTAGTCCCAAGGTCAGGGTCCTAAAACGTTTTTTGACGTTAGAATAGAACTCATGAGTTATTCGTTTCTTTGGTAATAACCAACCGATCTACTGTTTTTAGCAGATTTCCCAGAAGGGAAATCAGCTATTGAGGTCGTACTCATGACGCGATTTTCGAAGAATTTCTTCAAATGTCCATCGATCCTACCCAGGAGATGACGAAAATGAGGTCCGTTCAAAATTATATATAATACACACACATATATATATATTATTAACTGAGATATTTGCATTTTTCAGTTTTCAGCCATCAGCAAACCGCCACTTCTACTCATGTTACATACTACTAAAATTTGATTGATTGAGATAACAATTATTCTGACTCATTATTAATTACAGTACTAGGTATAGTAAATAGTTCTCAATAAAATTAATATGTTATATTCTGATATATTTCAGAAATTGTTATTCTTTCCGGTGTGAGGCGGGCAGACCCGTTTGTTTACATTTCTAACCTAACGCTTCCTGTAGCCAGGTTATTGAAATTGGATGAAACGTTTCTTATTTCCGATAGTATTTATTCACGGAGGTGTTGTGTTACCAGTATGTAGATTTATCTATTACTAAACTTCAGGAGGGAAATCTGCTTAGTTTATGCAGCCCCTGCGTGGTGGACTTTTTTATGGTTGCCTCAGTCACTTTGTTTCACTTCTGTCAATGGATGTTTGAGAAAAAGATTATATTGCCTTCACTAGCTAGTAGGCTATGTTTGACGTTTTCATTTGCCAAAATCTATCTGCCTATCGCTCAGTCAATGCATACACCTCTCGAAAGAGAACTCACGTTCGAAGTTACAATCTCTTCCACTTTTCTCCAAATTACATATTAAACATATCGCGGTAATCTAAAAGGCACTGAATATTGATGAGGATGGTATCAGGAGGTCCTACGCCATAACTATATGCATTATTAATGCAAGTAGGCACCCTCGGGAAGTATACTGAGATGAGTAAAAATGCACATGCAAATGACCGACTTGGGAAGTAGCTTGGATCTCTTTCGAAAACTACCCAATTTAATGAATAATATACAAGTGAGAGGACTGTGAATGTTTTATAAACATTTCTAATCTCATCGGGCTACATTCTCTCTAAAAGCTTTAAAAATTCTTCATTTCATTCGGATACATTTTTATCGAATTACACTAATTATTTTAATTAATATATAATGCACTCAAAAAAAGTGTAATTTCTCCTCTGTGAATAAAATATTCGAAAACAAGGTTTAACGTACACAGTGGCAACGTCCACTTTGTATTAATACAGCTAATGGAAACAGGTTATTTAAGGCACCAAGTACGTCACTAAAATAAATTAAGCAATGAAATAATCTCCGGAACATTATTAAAAGACCTTCACGCAGTGGCTGCGTAAACTAAGCAGATTTCCCTCGTGACGTTATACAATAGAGAAATCTCCATACGAGAGCCGAACAGTTACGGCAACAGGCCGAACTAGCTTTTGGCGGGAAACAGTCGTCCCCTATCGGTCCATATTAAATAAAAATGCAAATATCTCGGTTAATATTCAAGATAGAGAATAAATGTATAGAACATTATTTATAGTAAATTTAATTTATAATAAGATTGGTTCTATACAATTTTTTGATCCGACTAATAGTAACGGAGAAAATCCCCCTCTAAACCCCCCCCCCTCCCACTGGTCTGATTTCAGCCGTTAACGAATTTTTTATATCAAACGTTTAAATATCGAGTTTGGTAACGATCAAACTAAAATTGCGACCGCTAGAGCGTTAATAGACAAATATATATATATATATATATATATATATATATATATATATATATATATATATACAGTTTTGAACGGACCTCATTTTCGTCATCTCTTGGGTAGGATCGATGGACATTTGAAGAAAATTTTCGAAAATCGCGTCATGAGTACGACCTCAATAGCTGATTTCCCTTAAGTGAAATCTGCTAAAAACACTAAAAAATAATTAAACATCTAGCCTTTTACATACTGTATTTAGCGCACATGGCTATTGAAACGTCTCAAATGTCATGAAATGAACTTATGTCGGTTGCGCAAAATAATCATTTCGTCCAATGTGTTCGAGTTATCTATCTATGCTCGAAAAGAGATATTGATTCAAATAATAGCTTACAATACAAATTCACATAAGTGGGGGAGGGTATCGTTAAATGTGAAACACGGACGAGCGGATAACGCTAGACAAGAAACAAAAAAAAATGCAAAAAACTACTTTAAGGTTCAAATTAGAGAAAAATGTGACTAATTTTCAGCCCGGAAACAACAAAATAAGCACAGCAAATAAATCAGAAATTTGTATTTAATTTCTAGGATTTTGGTCAATAGCTTACCTTGGAACAAATCTTATATTTTCATCACTTAAGCCCGGTTGGAAAAACATCTTTCATTTTAGTCTAGGTAGGTTTATTATATGAAATATTCATAACGATTGCGCCCATGTTTCTTGAATCAGGGTGTAACCTTAAAATAACTTCAATTTAATGATCGATTATTATCGAAATGGCCGATTATGACTTGCGTCATTTAGAAGGAATCTGACAAGCCTTCGAAATACTGTTAGAGCAATATAACAGGTGGAGCAGATAGCCCAGTTTTAACTTATTTGTGAAATCGAACAGTCTGGAAGATAGTTTACATTGGTATTAGAAAAGTTTTTAGTATCCATTGACACCTTGCGATTCATAAAATCATAGAAGAATGAAATATTAATAATAATGAATGCAACTCTGCAGTGCAGGAATCAAGAAACTGAGATGTAAGAAATACTCCAAAAAAGGTGGATGAAGAAAGCCTTTCAGGAACTATTCATTTGGTTCCTTCTCCCCCAGACCATGTAATTTCCTCATGCTACAAATTGAAATCAAGAGATGAAATGAAGAAACTCGAAATTATGTGGGGGTGGTGCCGATAGTATATTTCTCCACAGGAAAACAAAAAAGCAGCCAGAATAAGAGACCACTTAAATCAAATTTTTAATTTTACAATTGAACTTGGATTGGACTCTTTGGTAATATTTATTAGTCATTAAACTTTCATTAGTTCTTCATATATTCTGAAGAACATTTGAAGAATAAAACTTCATTACAACAAAAATATTCGAATGCAGGTGTGACACTTTATTGATATCATCTGACTATATATTTTATATTTTTAAGTAAAAATCCGGTGAGAAAAAGTGAGAGTTAACTGAAAACTGGAAATAAGAAATTACGAATAACTTGCTTAATATTTGAGCTACGAAAAAATGTTTAGTACAACAATTTTAGAACATCAATAGGTAAACGATGTTAGTTCTGTAACATTGTTCAAAGAACGACTCATAATAACGGAGATAGGAATTTTCTAATTCCACTCTAGCCCTCCTCCTCCCCCCCCCCCACCATTCCTGGACGGGCTTCAGACAATAACGAGTATGATCTTTAGTGTAGAATAAAACAATTAAATATCGAGTATGGTATAAAACAAACAAAACATTTCCGAGTTAAGAACCTAAAACCTTCACTCATAATATTACTGGAGCAATAAACATACTCCCCCTCCCCCTCCCTCCTACTTCCTCCCTTTTCGACGTTCTTTATGACCTAATATTTTGAAACTGACATTAAATAAACATAATATCAAGTTTGAACGAGTTCCGTCTAATAAAACTAATATTTGCACCATGATTCATGAATGAGCAACACTATGCAGCGGCTTCCTATGATCTTTGAGGAAGAGTCATAAATTAGTAAAAATCACTAGTTGTTTTCGTTTCTACCTTCTTGTATGTGGGGCAAGACTGGAGGGTACAGTAAAATTGCACAGGCTGCCTAATGCCTGTCACTAGGGAACTTATGCAGGCTGCAGGCTTCCGAGGGATGGCCCACTCTCATATCTGGTAGAATTTCCTCCATTCGTGCTTTTATGGGTATGGATGGAACTTCTCTCTTGATGAGTTTATTTTCGGATAGTATGATGCAGGAGACAACGGGAAATCACTTCATGCTCTTGTTATCCTCTTCTTTCCCTTGCTCACTTCTGTGTAAATCAGATTTTCCTATTCACGTAATCAATTAACAGGTGTAGGCTTTAAATTCTACAATTGTTTTTCTGGTTCTACTATTGCTAAAAAAAGCAGTAATCCGTAAGAAATCTGTTTTGATTGGTTTTAGTAATATAAATTAGAAGTTAATTGATACTTTTTTCGTTTTTTAAAAATATCATCCAACAGTAAAGTTTACTGTCCATTCAATATTTTATGAGTAACCTGTCTTCTAATAAACATTGGAGGAATCTGAGATGGATACATTGCTATGGAAATTATTAAGCGACATCTATTTGAAGAACATATTTTTCTACCGGTTTTAACGACAAATTGAAAATATTGACAATCGATATTACATTAATGGATAAGTCTGACATGTTCCATGGTTTCTTTTGAATACATAGATTTATCAAGTACATTTGAGCTTTGAAGGGTTAATCTTCTAAGAATTACTTCCCTTCCCCCGTGGGTGAACCTCCAAGTGACATCCCCTAGCAAGTAATGACAGCAAACATGTCTCTTTACTCATTAGAATGACATCTTATTCAAAGAGGCCAAATGAATTCAAATATTTTTCATTTTACTCATTACAGTTGTTAATGGATTATAGAAATTATTTATATTATTATAAATATTATATTTATGTTATTATTACACATGTTTGTAGAGTACACTAAGAAAGAAATTGTCCCACTATTGATATTGAATATAATATAAAAAGTCCGTCACGCAGGGGCTACGTTAACTAAACAGATTTCCAACTTATTTGCATTTATCTCAAAACGTAAAAGTTCGATGAGAACACTATTTGGTATTTAGGCTTCTAATTAAGTACGTAAGTAATTAAGGTTTACTGAAGGTTGAAAACTAAAATATGCAAATATCTCAGTCAATATTAAGTTATAGATTAAATGAATATAAAAACATTTATAGAACATTGCCTATTCAATAAGATAAATTCTATACAGTTTTCGATCCGACTCATAATAACAGAGATATTTCGTATTCTCAAAAATACTCTGTTTCTAAACCTCCCCTCCCGCTGGTCTGATTTCAGCCGTTACGAACTTGATCATTCTTTTTACATAAACCCGATTATATCGATATATAACCCGATGGTTTGGCAACGATAAGACAAAAATTGCGACCGCTAGAGCGTTAACGGACAAATATATAATTTTGAACGGACCATATTTTCGTCAATTACTGGGCAGGACATTTGAAGAAAATTTTCGAAAATCGCGTCATGAGCACTACCTCAATAGCTGATTTTCCTTCAGGGAAATCTGCTGAAACATTATTGATTCCTCTCATTTTAAATGATCGACAACAACCTTATTATTGCTCATTAATGTTTTATATAATAAACAATAAATACATTAGAATCGCTTCGTCTTCCCATCTAATTACTTAAATTAATTTTCCGTTTTACCGTTGTGAATTAATGCAGCAGTTGTATTTCTGGCAGGCATTTATATTTGGTCGTTTTTTAAAATATGTACAAATGTTTTTAAAACTAAATAATTTAATTATTCCATATTATGTGAAGTATCGTAGTTTTTATACGTGATGGTGCAGTTGAGGCTTCCTGATTTCCAGTGGTCATAGCAAATGGAAAATCTGCTTAATTTAAACAGCTTTTACTTAACAGATTTTCAGATGTATTTTTCATATCTTTCTGATTTCAGTCCAATTTAATAAGTTGATTTGTCTGTTCACCCATAACTAATCCTAGACTAGAACTAGTGTATTCAACGTGGTATGACCGGTGACAACAAGTTTAGTTGATCAACTACACCGTTATCATGTCCTTCCGTTGTATAGGTCGTCCTTAAGTGTTGACCATATAGTTATAATATTACTATTCAGTGAAGTGTGCACAGAATGGGCACAGTTAATTGGTTTTGTCAATTCATAATTATTATATCTTGTCATATAATCATCTAAGCCTTAACAATAGAAATACAACAAATCACAAAAAGAGGTCAAGAAAGTCAAAATTCGGTTGAAAACCTACCGAAGTGAACCAGAAGCTAACAAGTGCTTGCAAAGTTCCTGAATTCATGACAGTACTGGCACATCTTGAGTTCAATCAACCCATATGCTTTGTCAATTTATTTTCTGAAGTAATTCTGAAACTCAGGTTAGCCATGCGGATTAAAGCGTTGACCTTTATCTCACATGGTAAACCTAGAGTGGCGAGTTCGATTCTCAACTGGACAAAGGAAATTAGTTACTGACGAAATTCATTAAATAACATCCTAAAATCCCACCCTGTCTAGGAAAGGGTGGTAACCTGTAGATAACCCGTCCCGATTAGCCTAAGTTGCAAAAAGTGGATGTTAATAAATAATAATAATAATTCTGAAACACATATAAAACGAAACACTGTTACATGAAATTCACTTACTATAGAATAATAGAAAATGTTTTTTTTTTTTTTGTTTTCATAAAATTCTAAACAAAAATATTAAAGTAATTCAAATCCGAAGAATACAAAGTATTGGCAGTACATAAATCATCATTATCATAATATCAATCATCATTTTAATCTCGTTAATTATTTGAATACCCTAAATTTATAATATGCATTCTGAATTTAATCGACATCGGTATCGTTATTAATCTTAGTTACACTATGAGAGAAATGGTTTATTAATGACGATAAAATTTCCTCCAACGTTAGTAGTCAGTGTGTCAGATCAAATATTATTTTTATAAAATTGGTGGTGGCCATTGGGGATGTTTTACTCCATATTTAACACTTAGTGCTCATATTGTTACTAAAATTGCTTTAATGAAGTTCATTAAATTTACATTAGAAGTTAGAATAATCATTATTCGATATATTACATTCCGGTAACTTCTATATTATTAGTATTTCTAAAAATTCTTGTATTGGTCTACGATTTTAAAGAGCATTATATACTTTGCTTCATAATTCTGTGTTACTATTTTTTTTTGCAATATAAGCTAAGAGTTAATTCACTACAGTTTGGTGTATGTACTTCGAAGGAAAAGACAAATATACCCTTCATTTCTTAAAAAAAATAAAATAATAATTTGTTTTTCCTTTTCTATTTCTCTTTGTAGATTGCTCGATTTTATAAACATTAAAATATGAAAAATCGGACAATTTTCCGAAAGTTTCTTCTTGGTGACCACCAAATAATTAAAATAACAATCTTAGCATAAAATCCTATTACATCTAATCCCAAGGAAATTGAAAGTAAACGCCCACTAATTGTGCACAAATATTTAGGCAGAAGGAAATAATGCGCCACCAGAACTCTTGTCATACACGCCAAATATCTTAAACTACTCTAAAATGTCCTTCCCCCAAAATAAGTCTACACGAAAAAAAGCAAAAATAAACATAGTATTTGTTAGATAAAATCATTAAATTAAAATATTGTTCGTGTTTATATGTTTGATATACATATTTGATATTGATGAATTTAAAGTTGTTCGAGGCATCAGGAAAACTACAGTAACATATTAACCCATATTAATCACAAAACGACGCGAATCCAACTCAAGTTTTGAATATTAAATTAAAAACAATTAGCTAAGTCAGAAGCTAGTAATAGTAAAAAATAAATCAAAATTTTAATTCTCCTCTAAAATAAACTAGTTCCGAACGTTTAGCAAGTTTTTGTCTAATTATTGCAATGCATAATAACATATCCAAACATAATTTATGTAAAGTCATTATCTCTTAACTAAGTTTTTTTTCTTTCAACGGAATTAAACATTTTCTACAAACTGTTAGGTACTTAAAATACTTATAATATTACTATTACCGAATTTAGAAAAAGGAAGTTTTAATTAAGGTTAAGGAGTTAAGGAAGTTCTAATTTTGCATTATTAAAGGAAAACAGCTGGTAATTAATTTATGCATATTATTATTATTTATTAACGTCCACTTTTTGCAACTTAGTCTAATCGGGACGGGTTATCTACAGGTTACCACCCTTTTCTAGTCAGGGTGGGATTTTAGAATGTTATTTAATGAATTTCGTTACTAAATAATTTATGCATATTATGATTCAGTAATTGTTTTTCTTTCCGGTGAAGAATATCCATCTGTTCAGCTCTGAGCTGTTGGCAGACCTGTTTGTTTAAATTTCAGACACCTTCCGTTGGGAGTTTATTAAAATTGACTGAATGATTTTTCATTAGCGTTTGAATTTATTCACTAATGTTCACGGCGCTGATGTGTTGCCAGTATGTAGGTTTATCTATCTATTGTTAAACTTCACATGGGAAATCTGCTTAGTTTACGCTGCCCCTGCATGACGGACGTTATTGTGTTATTTTCAGTTATGAAATTTCTCACAATGAAATTATTTATCCCTCTTTGGAAAAAATATTTGGGGAGTGGGACTGTCAAACTCTCAACTCTTCGCAATACGATCAATTCACATATAATATATGAAAATGTCAAATGTATTTAAGTAAGCAACTTAGAATGTATATTTCATGGTATTAACATATCTCTTATGACACTCTGGAAAACAAAGTACATATATTTAAAAAAAGGTTACCAGAAATTCTGAAATAATACCTACATTAATTTTACAGCTAGTTCGACCCATCCGCCGTCTTGGTTGATAATGTTACACACAGTTACGACATTGGGAGTTGTATCTACAATAATTGCCGTTATTGTATGTTTATTAACCACTAATGTGGATTGGCTGAATACTCCATTCACTTCACTCCAGTATAAATACAAGTTCTGCCTTTTAAGTATGTGGATATCAGTAAGTATAACAAATTAAGTTATCCTTTTTATAGACATTATTCTTGGAATTTTATAGTAAACATAAACTAAGAACGTTGACCAAACATTGAGTTCTATGCATTTAAATAGGAGCTTCATATATGTAAATATTCTGCTTGTAAAAAGAGACCAGGCACATTCCTCTAAATTTTCATTGCACTAAAAATAAAAACGAAAAAGTTATAGCTTTTAAAGAATACATTTGTCCTACAATGAAATTCGTTTTTTATCAAAATCTCCTGATTTAAAAAAAAAAAAAAAAAACGAAATGTGCTGATAAAGTTCATATGAAGTCTGTAAAAGGGGCAGAAGAGGGGAAAAACAGAATTTACGAGTATTGAACTTGGGATTTTTTTTTTATTTTAAGTCCACTTTATGCAACTAGGCTAATCGGGACGAGTTATCTACAGGTTACCATCCTTTTCTAGCCAGGGTGAGCCCAAGGAGTTTATTTAATGAGGCCGTCATTAAGTAAATTTCTACTGCCCAGGGCAGGATTCGAACCCGCCACTCTAGGTCTGCCATTCGAGATTAGGACCAACGCCCTAACTCGAAAGGCCAACCCGAGCCCCGAACTTGGGATTCAACCCCCCCCCCCCCCAATGCACTCATTTTGTGGGGGGAAATAAAGGTTCACCCAAAGAAAAATAAATTGTGTTAATCCATTATTTTATTACACCGCACAAGGATTTTTTACAACAAATAAACTTAAAAGGGGAGGTGGAAAGAATCTGTAATGTAGCGAGAATACTCTTCCGTTAAATTAATGCCTTTTCTTGAACACACAATACTTAAATTTTATATGGGGGCATAAAATAGACTATAAATTGTTTTATGTTTCACTTACAATTTGTATAATTAAAAAGGAAAACATAAATACCGAATAAAATACCTAAATAACTCATTATCACGCAAAGTTACGCGTGAGCTGCTTAAAGTAAACAAATATACCATGTGCTGATCTGAGACTATCTATTCTACATATTTCCTGTAATAAGAAGCCTTTGTAATCATGACTTTCGCCGTTTAATGGAGTAAGTTCTGAAAAAGAAAAAAAAAACGCAAGGGCTACATAAACCAAGCAGATTTCTTACGTGCTGGTACACACATTTGTGATCTCATCTCACCACATATTGCTTACTTCTATGTAAAAAAGAACGATGGGCGGGGGGACATTGAAGGCTGAATATTTGTGGGAAATCAGCTATTGAAGTTGTACTCATGATGGGATTTTCGAAACAGTTCTTTAAATGTTCATCGATCCTACCCAGGAGATAACAAAAATGAGGTCCGTTCAAAATTATATATATATTTGTCAGTTAATGCTATAGCGGTCGCAATTTTTTCTGATTGTTACCAAACCCGATATTTAAACGCTTGGGGGTTAGAGGGGGAGAATTTAGAAAATTCGAAATATCTCCGTTGTTATGCGTCGGATTGAAAATTTTTATAGAATCAATCTTATTGAAAATGTAATTTTCTATAAATGTTGTTATATACGTTTTTTCAATATCTTGATTATTAACCAAGATATTTGCATTTTTTAGTTTTCGGTCTTCAGTAAACCCCCAATGTTACTCATTTCATATTAACAATAAGCTGTTATATTATGAAGCACTTTATTTGAAGCCTAAATACCAAATATTGTTGTCATTGAACTTTTACATTTTGAGATAAATGCAAATACGTGATGCATGTGGGAAATCTGCTTAGTTAATGCAGTCCCTGGGTGACGGACTTTTTTTTTTCATTAAAACATGGCAACATTAAAAATTTATTACAAGTTTGTTCATATTATACTTGGGCATCTTTTTGGAAAGTAAAAACAAAGGACCTTTCACCTTGATTGCTCTTGTACCTAATACCTTCCTTATTTTTAAAATCTTATCTTTCTCCAAACATTCAATTAATATGGAATATTTCTTTCTAGGTTATAAATTGCATATACTTTTTCCTTCACAATGTTGTGGATATTATAGACATATACAAGCCAAGCCTCAAAAAGTATAAGGAGCAGATAAAAAATCTAGGAAGCTATTTATTATTTTCTGTTGTGTTTCCACAATCTCTGGTAAGCTATGAAAAATGTTCAAAACAATATTTCATTTTACTATAAATATTTAGATTAAATTATAATTTAAAAAAATAAATATTACTTTTATTTAAAGTATTCGGATATTTTAAATCATTTTTGTCAGAAACAAATTTTTATATTTCAAAAATATGTTATACATTCGAAACTAATTTGTGTGTGTGTGTGTGTGTGTGTGCGCATGTGTGTGTGTTTGTTAATGTGTTTTATATATTAAAATTCATACAAGAGTGAAATCTTTGGCACCAGTGGCTTCATTAGAACTTGATTTGGCTTGAAAAGAAAGTTCATTTTTTTGATTCTCCTTCTTTCAGATAAATTTATGGTTGAATTGTAACTATAACTATGTAAACAATCACTTTTGAAGTAATAAAGTTGTTCAGTATCAATAAAAAGGACTTGCCTTCTACTATTTTTTTTTAATTTTATGCAAAGTGCAATTTCAGAGTCAGCACTCCATAGTCAGTGGCTGCTGATAAGAGCAGTCTAACCTGGACAACAACTGCTGGGCAACTGCAGTCGCCTGGCAGCCGTGAAACAAGCCAGTTCTCTCTAGCCCTCTTCAAAAAAAGTCCGTCACGCAGGGGATGCGTAAACTAAGCGGATTTCCCTCGTGAAGTTTTACAATAAACAAATTTCACAAGAGCAGAGTCAGTCAAAGAAACGGCCGAACTAGCTTTTGGCGGGAAAGTAACTCTCGTCCGTTAGGCTCCGAGATTAAATTAAAAACAATTCAATCTCAAAAAACAACAAGAACACAAAAGATGGAGTTGCCGTTAATGATAACAGCGCTCTGAACACTTATTACACCAACACTAAATAGTACCACAGAATATCTATTATTTGTAAGACATAATACTGCTGTGAATATTAAGTAAACAAGTCAAATGGTAAGAACTTTCCTGATAGCAAACAGTCTGACCTGTAAACAATCAGGTTAGCCAGCTTTTACCGCAAATAAAAGCAATTACGGAAATATATTTGAATATAAGTTATAAATTTCATTCATAACTATTTATTATATCTAGTACTGTAATCAATAATAAACCAGAATAATTTTAATCACAACCATTCTAAATTTAGGACCCCGGGACGAAAATAGAAAAGGGGGCGGGGCAAAACACGGTTCAGACGGTTATGAGATTTTCACATGATTTAGGAACAAGCAGGTTTGCCAGCGAAGGTTTACAATAGATAAATAAACATACAGGTGAATATACTAAATATTAGTGAATATTTATAAATATATGTTAATATACTTCCGTGAATATTAGTGAATAATTACAAACGGCAATGAGAAATCTTTCAGCGAATTTACAATATAAGTAGCCGTAATACGGCTGGATTGTAAACAAACAGGTTAGCCAACCTTGTAGCGCAGTATCGATAGATAGACCGGAAAAACAAACAATTAAAGAAATATATCTGAATATAAAATATTAATTTTATTGGAAACTATTTACTATAGTTAGTGGAGTAATTTGAAATGAATCAAAATAATTTCTATCTCAATCCCTCAGATTTTTGTAGTCCAAGAGAAAAAAAAGGGGGGGAGTCAACAGAACGTATTTGTTTGTATCTCGTAAAATAAAGCTTTGTTGAAAAAAATATTTTGTATTTAACCTAATAATGAGGTAGTTCATGAGATATAAGCTTATTATTAATATACCCCTAGTAGGAGTGGGGGTTTACTGAAAGCGGAACTCATTACAAAAAATACAAATATCTCGGTTAATACTCATTATACGGAAAATATGTATAGATCAATATTTATAGTAAATG
Organism: Riptortus pedestris; assembly: GCA_019009955.1. Classification (NCBI taxonomy): domain Eukaryota; kingdom Metazoa; phylum Arthropoda; class Insecta; order Hemiptera; family Alydidae; genus Riptortus; species Riptortus pedestris. The sequence goes on from CM032231.1 coordinate 72,337,035, forward strand.
TAATTTTCAATAAGATTGATTCTATACAACTTTTCGATCCGACGTATAGTAACGGAGATATTTTGATTTTTCGAAAATCCTACCCTCTAAACCCCCCCTCCCACTGGTCCGATTTCAGCCGTTAACGAACTTAATCTTTCTTTTTACATAAAACGACTAAATTTCGAGTTTCGTAACGATCTAACAAAAATTGCGACCGCTAGAGCGGTAACAGACAAATATCTATATATATATAAAATTGTAACCTCTGTCTGTACATTGATTTTTTTCGCGAAATTTCACGATAACTTTTCGTTTCATAGACACCATAACTGCATTTTGTTTCTTTCGTGTATGTTTGTTTGTTTGTTACCTTTTCACGCATAAACGGCTGAACCGAATTTTATGAAACTTGGTATGTATATTACTACTAACCCAACTTAGACTTTAGGCTATATTAATATCCTCTGAGACGAACAGGAGTGGGGGTTATAAGGGAAGCCTGAAATTAAAAATAGCGATATTTCGTTTCCTATTGGTTTTCTGGCAAATATAAACATAACAAAAGTTGTTTATTTTGTTATTTAGAGTAACTTTTGTTATATACACTTTTTTCGTATACCGAATTATAAACGAGATATACGCTAAAACCTATAGCGGAAGTGAACAATTTTATTTGGGACAAAAGACCCAACGGAAATAAATAAAACTCGGTATATGTATAACACTAACGCTTTCATTATAACAAGCCATACCAACATTTCTAGGGACGGGCAGGAGTGGGGGTTATAAGGGAAGCCAGAAATTAAAAATAGCTATATTTCGTTTCCTATTGGTTTTTCGGCAAATATAAACATAACAAAAGTTGTTTATTTTGTTATTTAGAGTAACTTTTGTTATATAATATTTTTTCGTATACCGAATTATAAACGAGATATACGCTAAAACCTATAGCGGAAGTGAACAATTTTATTTGGGACAAAAGACCCAACGGAAATAAATAAAACTCGGTATATGTATAACACTAACGCTTTCATTATAACAAGCCATACCAACATTTCTAGGGACGGGCAGGAGTGGGGGTTATAAGGGAAGCCAGAAAATAAAAATAGCTATATTTCGTTTCCTATTGGTTTTCGGCAAATATGAACATAACAAAAGTTGTTTATTTTGTTATTTAGACAAATTTGCTCAACAATTCTTTTCAATATGAACTACCAGGTACCTCACCTGGAAAAATTAATTCAAATGTATGTTAATATTTTGTACTTAATAACTCAAATCTATGCATAATGCACAGGAAACGGGAAATATGACAGTATGGAGGACAGTAAAGTCTTACATAAAAAATTAATTTTATTATTAACAAATCCACAAAAACGACGGGTATTAACCCTAAACACTGGGATGGGTAAATGTCAAAATATTGTGCAAAGTAAAGCCTTGCCAAGAAAATACCATCACCATTCAGCCTCAAATGAATTCCCGAGCGAAGTCGGGTATCTGAGCTAGTATATATATATATATATATATATATATATATATACAGTTTTGAACGGACCTCATTTTCGTCATCTACTAAGTAGGATCGATGGACATTTGAAGAAAAATTTCGAAAATTCCGTCATGAGTACAACCTCAATAGCTGATTTCCCTTAAGGGGAATCTGCTAAAAGGCACTGGAGAGGGAGCTGTTGCTCTAAAAGTGCACTATGTCAAAAATAAAACATATTGTAGAGGAAAACAGGCCTACTTTGTACATCCAGATTAATTTGTTCCTCTACCTCCCAGCTTTCCCTAGAAGGGATAAAATACTTCAGTACTATAAATAAATTTTGTAAAACAATTGGAAAGTAAGCCATAAACTTTTCCCATTAAAGACAATTTTTTTTTCAATACTTTCGAAAAACAATTGGATTTAATTTAGTGTACATGAAAAGCTCCCAAATTACAAATTAGTGGATACATTTGTATAATTATATCACAAATTAGTATACTTTTTATTTTCTTAACAATACCATTCATTGATTCTCATCAAATACATGCAAATGATAATAATACATTAAAATAAATGATATTTATAATTATTATAAATATTTTTTGAATAGGCTGGATGGTGAGAGTTTGTGATCATGGCTAATGAACATAACAGCAGATTCTTTTACGACAAGATTAGCGCGATATCTTAATTATGGTCTGAGAGATGTTAGGATGCAACTCGAATTGTTCTCTTAAGAGATTAAATCTAAATGGTTGCACTGAAGATGAGATTCTTGCCTCGTAGGAGCTATGTGTAAATAAATATATCTTGTTGAAGAAACGTTACTCAAGTACTCATAACAATTAAGTAAAATCCATTAAAATGTAATGGGCATGGCTTCTAGTTGCAATCACTGAGTTTTGTTGGAAACTATTCTTTCTATATTAATGTAAACTTTGAAATCCATAAGATATTTTAGGTCATCAAAAAATGATTTTAAGGGGCTTACTCTTTCACTGAAACCAATAAATGTATTGTAACTTCAAATATTAAGTTTTACTCTTATTTTCTCCAAAGGCCTTCTGCTTTCACTTATCTCATTTAGCATCATAGATTTGAGTACAAGTGGTTCAGTTAGATTTCTGCCATAACTATATTTTTGTAGATGTTAATAAAATATGTTTTTGTGCAGAGTCCCTGCTTAACCCTTTCCTTGTGCAAGGAAAGGGTTAAAAGAACATTACAAACAAATTAAATAGGTTTTTTTTTTTTTTGTTGAGAACTCATGCATATATGATTGTTAAAGTACACCTTTTCTTTCAGAAAGTACACCAAAATAGTGCCATTCTTTTCTCAACTTCAGACCTACTATCGCTTTATTCAGTTTAATGTCTCCTTGGTAGCAACTGCTTTACTGTCTCAGTTTGAAATTTTAATTTTTATATTGATATCTCCATTGCCCTATTTCTCCTGTTTTGTGAAACATGTGTATTGTATGCACATACTTTGAGCTCATCTATGGAATCCTTTAGTACTTTCAGCATTATTTCATTTCTAATTCTAGAAACCAGAGCAATTTCATCTGCAAGTATGGTGCAATGGATAGATTACCCCTTAATCAGTATGTCTGAAGTTATTCTTTCATTACTACCTCTTATAGAAACATCTTGAACAAATAACATGCCAGAGAACACCTTTGTCTTAAACCTTATTTAATTGTGGCTTTCTTTTCAAATTTGCTTATAATCATTTGAAAACTTTTCTTTTATTCATTTGTAATTATACCAGATTAATCTCATGACTTGCCATTTAATTAATATTTTTCTCATACATACAGTCTTCATTTAATGGTATTAAATTAATTCAGTAATCCATTCTGTGTTCTATCAGATACTGTAAAGTGCAATATGAATTGAGAATTTCAATCCTTGAGTAGATTAGCATGGCATTGGTTGATTTTATACAATTTGATGAATTTAGGCATCAAATTCAGTTCTTTATCTCCAGAAGATGTACCCATAAATATAGGTCGTTTGATTCATCTGATCTGGTGTGTTGTTTCCCCACTGTAGAGGTCAGCTATCTTCTACTTATAGCAGCATTTCAGGAGAATTGTTTCAATACCCACAAACTAATGTAAGAGTTACAAATTTTGTGCTCGTATTTCCCCTCCCCATTTTCACACTTCTGGGGAATAGACTTCAAGTCTATTCATTTGCTTCTCTCTGTGGTATTGCAGCTTTACATAGTATATATTTACTGCATTTACAGAGTTGTAAGACACTGAATTTGGCAACTAACTTCATTAAGTTCAAGAAAATATATAAAATACATAGAAGACCGAGTGGGTCTAACCAAGTTAAGAAAATAGTTATAAACTTTCGGCTACACAATAATCAGAATGGTAGCATTCAATGCAAGTTACTCTTACAAAGATTTTAGAGTGGCATAAAGAACTTAGGAGAAAAGACATACATATAAAAAGACAAGCATATATTTTGATAGGAATAAGCTAGAAATACTTCAAATCTTAGTTTAATAAGTCTAAATAAAATGTATTCATTTTCATTGAGTATTAAAACAAAATACAATATGTCAATTTTGTTTGTTAACTTTAACAAAGTATAATTGTAAATATACTCCTATATGAGATGTTCTGAAACAATTTATAATAATTTCAAAACATTTTTGCCTATAAAATAAAAACTCCTCTTGGCCTTAAAACTTTATTAAATTATGTCCTACATATGTTACAGTCAATATTTTACCACACTAGGAATTAAATACTAGACAAGTACCTTAAAACTACTGAAACCCTCCTGCCTGTTCACAAGTGGCTCAAAATAAATGTTTAAGATTTATTGGTTCATTCCCACGATGGACTCCTGTCATGCACATGCATGAAATTCTTGACATTCCCACAATAAATGAGTACATAACTAAGTTAGCAGAACACTTTTTCGATGCATGTCAAAATAGTAAGTATCAGCACATTGCTGATATAGTTAATTATAGTTATAGTAGTTTAAATTACAAGAATTACAAATATAAGAGACTTAAGCACATAACATTTTAATTTCTCTGAAGAGCTTTTATTTTTTTCTGTACAAATTTATATTCTTCTGCGTTTCTTTATAGTTCTTCTATAGCTCTTCTGTATTACTTTTAACCGTTCTGTAATTGAGAATTTTTATTTATTTCTGTATTTGGGTTTTTCTTTTTTGTATTTTTTTCCCTTATTATACATTTAGATATTAGAATTAAAAATAGATATAAGTAATGTGGAATATTTAAAACAGCAATAAGATTGAAAAATTGTATTTACTTCTATTGTAAATTATTATTTGTTAATATTTTAGATAATAAAATTCTTTTAACTCCTGCCTGTTCGGTACTAAGGTTTGTCGAAGTAAAACTACATTAATATTTTATTTATTTATAGTTATTATTTCTTTATTTTAATTGTATTTTATTATAATAAGGAATTATGGGTAGCTGGTGATATCCCTATCGATTAGATATCAGACATGGAATTGATTCCTTGTTTTTATTTAATGAAGAAGATACAATTGAAAATAAATTTAATAACAAGTATTAAAAATTAGCAGACATACTATGTAGATTATTTATTCCATTTATTGTTATGGGGGGTGGAGGGGGGATTTATTGCTACAAAGGTCATTAGAATCAGCTGCATACAATTTATAATCATTACACTCAAATGTAAGCTCACATTTTTTTTTAACGATTCTTTTCTTGGCAAATTGGGACTACATATTTTATGTAGAAATCACCAAATGAATCCCTCTATGAAATTTAATTATTTCCAAGTTACATAAGTAAATACAAAATAATATGAACCCTAACACTTAAACAATGCCATTTATAATAAATGAATAATAGTTTATTTCTCTAGGTAATGACGGTAATATTTTGGACCCTGTTTGCATGGGACAGAAACCTGGTGTATCCCCCAATATTGGATGATGTATTTCCTTTCATTCTGAATCATATGATGCATACTTTCCCAGCATTCATTTCCCTCATATACATGGCTCTATCAAATGACCTCGTACCTCCTAGAAGCCATACGTTAATTTTGCAGCAAGTGTTTTCAGCTCTTTATGTAATTAGTGAGTATAATTATAACATCTCTCTATCGCTTGAGTTTTTGTTATTTATTTACTACTTTATTTAATCATGAATGTTTTAAATTTCAGTTATAATTTACATAAAAATCACTGACAGGGTTTGGGTTTATTTACTTTTTAACCAATTATCAACAATGCAAGTGATGGTATCATTAAGTATAGGAGTAACACTTTCTGCTGTCTTCCATTCTCTTGGCTATTTCATTAATAGCAATATCACAAGTAAGTAAAAATGACAGAGCTTAAATAAATATTTTAGTTGGGAAATAAACTACAAATTCAATAGCACAATATAAATTAGCATGTTCTAAGACAATTTAACTTAATAGTAAATACCTAAGTCTTCCACCCGGCAAGTTTTGAATTCATCTCCACAAGCTTAAAAACCATAAACTTAAATTAAATAATATGTGCCAGAGATTATTATTAAATTTGTGTGTATTGTTTTGTTTGATCACATTTTTGTTGTGTGCTTTTTGTTGTTTGTTTCTTTTATTTTGTCTAGTTTACTGTATATTCACACTCGGCAGATTCACATGTATTTGTTTATCAAAAAATGCTCTTATAAAAGGGCAGATGTAATTTTAAATTGAATATACCATTGTAGAAATACTTTAGGGGAATCTTGTGTGTTCATTTATTAAATACATATGTGAATTAAGTATTCAGATGTGAGTTGTTGCCACTGTGTGTCTAGTCCTAGTGTAATGTAAGCTTGGCTTTTTTTCCCCAACTTTTCAATAATATAGTCAGTCCACTTTAGATGTACCGGATAGTGAAGGAAGCTAATCACAGGTAAGAATTAGAGGAAGTTTGACCAAATGGAAGAAAGAAATAATCAGTCACACCACTAATATATTTACTAAAACTGACAGCTTCCAGAAATTATTTCTTCAGTATTAAAGTCTGATTCAAGATGAGAAAATCCGGATGTTGAGTGTTCCTCCTCTCTTGAACCAGGCAGGAACTAGCTCTGGCTGTGAAGAAGAAGAAATTACTATTCAAAAACTGGATATTCTTAAATTAAAATAAGCCCCCTATCACATAGGGGCAGCATAATCTAAGTAGATTCTTCTCGTGCTTGTATCATCCACAAAGACCTCCTCTAATCATGTATTCTCTATTTCTAAGTGAAATGTTTCCAATGAGTAGTTTGATGATGGGTTTAATAAAGGCTGAAAACAAGATAGTACGAGTAACTGTTTAATTCTTGAGTTACTATTGTAGAGCATCAATAGTTTAACAAGATTGGTTCAATTCTATTTCAAACTCCCTCTCCTCTAACCCCCATTCTCTTCCTAGGGCCATTTCAGGCATTAACGAAAATTATATTTAGAATAGTATGGAATGATTAAATATCGAGTATGATATAGATCAAATACTGGTTTTTGAGTAAAGAATATAAAATCTTAATTGATGACATCACCACACATCATATTTGTGTTTGTTTTATTTTATTTATTTATTTATTAACGTCCACTTTATGCTACTATGGCTAATTGCGTTGGATTATCTACAGGTTACCACCCTTTTTTAGTCGGGGTGGGACTAAGGATTTTATTTAATGAGTTCGTCCTGCCTGGGAAAATAGGAATTTATTTAGTGAAAATCTCATTAAATAAAATCCCTGGCTAGAAAAGGGTGGTAACCTGTAGATAACACGTCCCAATTAGTCAGTAGGATAAAGTAGACATTAATAAATAAATAAAATAAAACAAATACAAATATGATGAGCAGTTATGTCATCAATTAAGATTTTACATTGTATTTGTCTCACATAATAAAGGTCTGCAGTGTAGACAACATTATCAGGATTTAAGCTTTGAATAAAGTGGTTCATGATATATTGGCATATAGTTAAGGTTTGATGACTGAAACAGGGGGTTTACTGAAAGTTAAAAATTAAAAAATGCAAATACTAATATTAAAGATAGAGAAAAACTGTATAGAACAACATTTATAGAAAATTAAATATGTAAAAAGATTAGTTAGATTCAATTTTTTTGATCTGAATATTATGAGGGACTTATAATGAATTATCAATTTTTAAATGTATTTAGGCATCTAATTGATTATGTGGTCAGTCCAGTGATAAGATAGGAAATGATGGGCCCCAGATCAGCCCAGAACTAATTTCATAACGAGATCATATTTGTGATTAAAAGCTTCAACATGAACCTCATCTTCTATTTCATCAGGGGTATAGAAGAATTTATTATATTAGGACAAGGATAGACCTGGCTCACAGTGGAAAACAAAAATGATGGTTCTCTAATATATTTTCGATATAGAATTATTTATTAAAAATCTTTTCTTGATAAATATTAATGCTGTTTATTAATTTGTCTCTTTGGTTATTATTGCTTAATGAACCTGATGATACAATGAATAGACATCTACAGTTTTATTATCAGTCAGCTATAATATTGAATAACACAATCATTAATATTACAAATTACATACTTTAATCATAAAAAATAATCAATCAATATCTCAGTTGTTAAAATACAATATGTCCAAATACATATTGGTTGTAAACTATAATAAACAAGGACAACTTAAATCCATTAATTTCTTTGTGTGAGTGGGTGATGATTCCTCTACACGTGAAAACTTTAGATAATTTCAACAAGATATTAATTCTTTCTTTTTTCCAGAACTCAAGAAAGGTGTGAAGAGTGAATAGCAAAGTTAATAAAAGAATATAAAGGTACTGAGTTTTGCTTCTGAGCATAAACATCTAATTCAATTGTATAAGATGCTCTTATGTAAAACAATTGTAATTTATAGTATGAATAAATAATACATGTTGAAGATTGATTGCTAGCACAAAATACTATTCCATTCAAAGCCAGGTGCTAAAAAAAAATCACTGGGCCAAAAACTATCTACGGTATAAACCAATAATTGTGATCCCTTCTGATGGCATATTTTTTGTATAAATTGAAATATAATATATCGAATAAAGCTGAGTGGAATGCTTTTTTGAGTACTTTTTCCTGATATCTCTATTGTTAGTCTTGCAGGGGGTAAAGGAAGCCACTGTATATTACAGTGACTCTTTTCTCTTGGTAGTTTCCATGAAAAATCATGGATTAAATATACATGAATCTCTTCCTTGAAGAATGAGTGTGCTTCAGTGGAACCATTATGAACAAAAATAAATACATTACTTCAGGATATTATTTACAAAATTGGAATACCATAAGTATTATCCAAAATACATTTGTTGTATCTAGTGGCTATGGCTTTGGTGAGTTTTTCCTGTGAGTAGGAATTCCTAATTCTAAAACTCATTTATGTATGAATATAAATGTACACACAAATAGAAGCAATTTATTTTATAAGTATGAACAGAAATTACAAATTATATGATATGAATGAAATCTATCGCTTCTTTTTTAGTTCTATGTGAAAACCCATACAAGAATAGAAGCCCAGGCCTGGGTCATCTATGCCAAGTGGCTTTCAGTGATTCACAAATGACATCGCTGAATATTCTATTGTGTACTTTTTTTTTTAGTAAGTCCCCTATGTAAACAAGATTTGAAACTTAAGCTTAAGAAGAAATTAAAATAATAGCTCAAAGTGAAAATTACAAGAGTAGGAGTGAGGGTCTATGGAAGACTGAAAACAAAATTTCAGCTTTAATATTCAAAGCATCAATAAATATTTTTGGATGCACATTTTACCACTTCAAATCCAATTTTGGTCATTGACGAAACTGGTCTTGTGTTTTACTTAAATTAATTAAAGTTGGAGTTGATCTTTTTATATGATGCTCATATAAAATAACTAAATTGTAGATGTAGATGTGATTTTTGTCTGGTCAACTGCATGGTAATTACCCCCTTCCATACTAAATTGTAGTAACAGTATGTAACTCCCATTAACAAGAACCACACCACAAAAAATTTAAAATTCAAAATTATGTTTATTCATTAGCTTAACATGAACTCTGTATGAGAAGAAGTGGGTCAGTGTAAACTTAACAGATTTCCCAGGGACTAGTAATGTATTCTTACCATTCTCTGTTTCAAAGTCAAAATTCTATGGCCATTAGTGGGGGTTCATTGTAGATTGAAAACAAGAAAATACTAATCACTCGATTAATATTTTTGAGTTTTTCAAAATGACTCATAGGAAGCAAAATATCGCGATTTTACATTTCAGGCATCTCGTATAACTCCCAATCCTGCTCGTCACTAGAAATGTTTGCTCAGCTTACAATTAAGGAGAACTTAATGCTAATTCACAACCGAGTTTTGTTCATTAGGTTCAGTCTATTGTGCCCAATAAAATTGTTGAATCCTACTATAGTTTTCAGTGTATATCTCATTTATACTTCGGCATATGACAAAAGTGGGTACTTGTGTATTATATAACAGAACTGCGAGAATATACATATTTGTCTGTTACCGCTCTAGCGGTCGCTATTTTTGTTTTATCGTTACCAAACTCGATATTTAGTCGTTTTCTTTAAAAAGAAAGATCAAGTTCGTTAATGGGTGAAATCGAACCAGTGGGAAGGGGGGGGGGTTTAGAGGGGAGGCTTTTCGAAAATTTGAAATATTTCCGTTACTATACGTCGGATCTAAAAATTGTTTAGAATCAATCTTATTGCAAATTCAATTTACTTTAAATATTGTTTACATTTATTCTCTATCTTGCATATTTACCGAGATATTTGCAATTTTATGAAATCGCAGCGGATAACGAATGAGAGTGAATTTTTCTCTATTGTAAAACTACACGTGGGAAATCTGCTTAGTTTACGCAGCCCCTGCGTGACGGACCTTTTTTTGCTAAACATGCATATAACAAAATTGGTTATTTTAAGTTACTTTTAGCAGATTTCCCTCAAGGAAAATCAGTTATTGAGGTCGTACTCATGACACGATTTTCGAAAACTTTCTTCAAATATCCATCGATCCCAGCCAGGAGATTTCGAAAATGAGGTCCGTTCAAAATTATATGTATATATATCTATATATATATATATATATATATATATATATATATATATATATATATATATATATATTTGTCTGGTAACGCTCTAGCCGGCTGCAATTTTTTTGTATCGTTACCAAACTCGACATTTAATCGTTTTATGTAAAAAGAAAGATCTAGTTAGTTAATGGCTGAAATCGGGCAGTGGGAGGGGGGATTTTTGAAAATTCGAAATATCTCCGTTATTATGGGTCGGATCGAAAAATTGTATAGATTCGATCTTATTGCAAATTAAATTTACTACAAATACTGTTCTATGCATTTATTTTGTATCTTGAATATTAACTGAGATATTTGCATTTGTATTATGGGTGTGGTCCGCAAGAGTCGGCTATGTTCGGGACTTTCCGCCTAGAGCTAGGGCGGCCGTTTCCGTAACTGTTCGTCCCTCGTGAATAGGTTTCGAGATTCCTTACTACTACTGTTATTAGTAGGCATATTTTTCAATTGTAAAACTCACGTAGGAAATCTGCTATTAGTTTACGCAGCCCCTGCGTGACGGACTTTTTTGCCTTGGTCTTTCCAATAGTTACAGTCAAACATTACATGGTCGTATGTCTGCTCTATTCGTCTTTTACATATGTAATAGGCGTTTTCAAACATTTGAAACCTAGTTCAAATATTTTCAATCGGCCAATGGGAGTTATAAATGTTATTGCATGCGTTTCCTCATGGGCTAGGAGTATCATTATCATTATGAGAGAGATTTATCTTACAACCACTATCGAAACTTTGGTGATAACGGGATTGATAAAGGATCGGCTGTAATTTCGTCGGATGCTATGACGTAAAGGATAATTAAAGGCGTAGGCACAAATGGGAGAGATGTTGTTACAGACGTAATGAACTGCTATAGCCTCGCACTTCGAGCTACCACCTATCTGCTCCTCTCTACTCAGAGTGGAATTTAAATATCACCGGACAACTATTTCTGCAGATTTTCCAAAAGGGAATGCAGCTATTAGGAATGTTTGATTATTATTATTAACGTCCACTTTAGGCTACTATGGCTAATCGGGACGGGTTATCTACAGGTTACCACCCTTTTCTAGCCAGGGTGGGCCTAAGGAGTTTATTTAATGAGTCCGTCTCTAAATAAATTTCTACTGCTCAGGGTGGGAACCGAACCCGCCACTCTAGGTCTACCATGCGAGATTAAGACCAACGCCTTGGGCATTGCCAACGCTATTATTATTATTATTTATTTGAGATGCGACTACAATGGCGCCAACGCTATTAGGGGTGTATTCATTAGGCACTTTTCAAAATATTTTCTCAAATGTCCCTACCCAAGAGATTTCGAAAATTAGTCCGTTCAAAACTACATATTCACACAGAGAGATTTAAAAAGCCCGCGTAGCGTTTAAGCACGCAGGGGCTGCATAAACTAAGCAGATTTCCCCTCTGAAGTTTAGTAATAGATAAATATCCGTACTGGTAACACAACACCACCGTGAATATTAAGTGAATAAATACAAACGGTAATATGAAATCTTTCAGTCAGTTTTAATAAGGGGCTCAGATTGGCCGAGTAGAAATTGTAAAACTAAACTCAACAACTTCAGCAGTTATTAATAAGCACATGATTTCTCATTTTGACATACCCAAGACCTTAGAAACTGATAACGGTACTTATTTCACATCTAGTAAGTTTAAACAGTTTTGCAAACAATTTGGAATCAAATACGGGACGACTCCAGCTTGTCATCCTCAATGGAATGGACAAGTCGAAAAATAGTATGAAAAATATGTGTTCGGATATATCTTTAGAGGACAATTTGAATAATTTACTTTTCAAATATCAGGCAACACACCTCACTTGTCCGTGGGTCTTTCTCCAGCTGAAATATTTATGGGGAGGGCACTCAGATGTCAGATGGATTTTCTATGTCCGGAACGAAAAGAGGCATACAAGAATATGAAAGAGTACAGTAGGAAATCAGTGGGAGAAGGAAGACCAAATGCAATAAAATATTTCAGGCCGAAGGAGTTAGTCTACGCGCTAGACTACAAGCAAGGGAAGACGCTCTGGGTGATCCAGAACATTCTCGGACAGAACACTTGGCTGGTTGAAGTAGAAGGAACGTGCTAGCAGAAGAAGGGGAGAGATGTTGTAGATCAGATGTTTTGTAGATCATATGTTTGAGAGAGATGTTTTAGTACAAGGTTATGAGAAAAGGAGCTTAATGAAAGTGTTGTTAAAAAGTATAGTTATTAAGTTATTTGTAAATATAACAGGTAGTATATATTCTATAGTCAATAGAACAGCGGTTTTGTCTCCCTTTAAATATATGATGTACAATGAAAACAAGGTGAGAAAGAGACACCAAATTATAAGGTTTTTAATCTATAAAAGTATTATTAGGTGCTCATGTTAGCCATTTGAGTTGTGGAATTGGTCTTAATCCTACATGGTAAACTTAGAAAGACCCGTTTGGGGCCACCGAATCCTAAACAATTGGCATCCTAAACAATCAGAAAGGCTGGAAGTAAAGAACCACTTCCGCAGTATCAAAAGTACTATTAAGGAGTGGCCATCAAGCCATAGGAGTACTAGACGGGAGAAAGTAGTTCTTGCCAGACTCAGGATCGGTCACACATACCTGACACATAGGCACTTAATGACAAGGACTGATAACCCTATATGCAAATACTGCAGCAAACACCTTACGATAAAACACATACTGACAGACTGCATCCAATGAAAAACCTTCACATGCCCTACGACAAAACTATTTAATGACAGCAGCCAATATATTCCACAAATACTAACATATCTAAAACACACAAACATTTAAAAAAACATATAATATAAAACAGAATTGGTTTACAGCATTACTACATAAGATTTAAAAGGGTTAACTTTCATTATATTCATTTAGACAAAGCAAGGATATGAGAAACAATCAGATATTTAAGAAATATTTTCCACTATATAAAATTAAAGTACAAAAAGGGTAAGCACATGAAGGAGTAAATATATTATTCTAATTATGCCAACCACCATCTCTGTGGGGCACAAACCAAATAAATAAAAAAAAGTTATAAATAAAATAGATACAATATTTTTCCTTAAAAGGAACCAATAATGATAAGGTACTGCAAAAAAATAAATAAATAAAGATTAAAAAAAAAAAAAATTGGTAGTTTTACAGTAACTTCAAATGGTTGTAGAATGAAAAGCAGTTTAGACAGGGAGGTATGATTGTATATCTAAATAAAAGAATTAAATATGCCAAGTTAAAGCTGATTTAAAATGAATTGATAGACAATAAAATAGTTGACTCCCTTTTGGCAGAAACAGGAACAAGGCATAGCCTTCCAATACATAAATACACAATTATGATGCCAAAATAAAAATTTGGAGATATTCAAGTTAAATGGGTGTTCAAGAGAAATGAATCCCTTAGTACTTTAGGTAAGTTGCTAGTTACTTAACGATCTAGAAATTTGAATGGTATTAAAATGAATAAACATAATTTATCTATATATTTTATATTTAAAAAAATAAACCATTTCTAGAACAACAATAAATCAAAAACAGTTAAAATTGCATTTAATGGCATTAATATTATTCCTCTTTCTTCTTAGCTTTTAAAACATTACTAATGAAGTATTCTCCAGCTTTATAGGAACTTCGCACAAGTGGTCCACTGGCAGTATATACAAATCCCATCTTGTTACCAACATCTTCCCAATACTTAAATTTTGCAGGTGTTACATATTCAACAACTTTTAAATGGCGTTTGGTTGGTTGCATATATTGGCCAAGAGTAACACAATCAACCCCTGCATCCCTTAAATCTTTCAAAGCTTGTTCGACTTCACTATCAAGCTCTCCCAAGCCAAGCATAATAGATGATTTGGTGAGAAGTTCAGGGTTAAATTCTTTAGCTGCTTTCAGAACTGCCATTGATTGTTTATATTTAGCCCTGTGATCTCTTACAAAAGGAGTTAGTGACTCAACAGTTTCAATATTATGTGCATAAACATCAAGACCGCAATTAGCAATAATTTTGACTAAATTGAGATCACCCCTAAAATCAGGGACAAGACATTCAACTCGAATACCTGAACTCTTTAGTTTAATTTCTTTAACTGTCTGGGCAAAATGATTAGCCCCACCGTCTGGAAGGTCATCCCTATCAACTGATGTTAATACCACATAATCGAGACCCCAAGAGGTGATAGCACCCGCAGTGTTCTTTGGTTCATTAGGATCAGGTGGTGGTGGAGCTTTTGATGTTTTTACAGAGCAGAATCTACAGCCTCTAGTACAAGTGTCACCCAGAAGCATAATTGTAGCAGTAGAAGTTTCATGTTCACCACCACCCCAGCACTCACCTATGTTAGGGCACCTTGCTTCCTCACAGACAGTAAACAGATTGAGTCCTCTCAATTGACCCTTGGTTTTAGAAAAGTTTTTACCCATAGGAATTTCTTTTTTAAGCCAAGGTGGCAATCTGAGCCTCTCAGATTCCCCTTTTTCTCTTTTAAGTTTGCCTGTGTAACTTTCCCAGTTATCATTAGGCTCAACATTGTTTGTTATAAAATCTTCCAGTCCTGGTCCTGAAGCAATTCTTGATTTGACTTTTTCTGATATATGGCGTTTAATACTTACATTAAACAACGTTTTGTAGTGAGTTTCAATAGTCCAAGCACAATTAAACATTTTGAACCTAAATTTAAAGTCGATTACAATGAAACAAATAAAATTTCGTCATATCAGAACATTAAAACGATAAGCACAAAAATATAACCCGCATACTGCATAGCCTACGCAAAAAATAATCAGTTTTGACAGTAGTAGAAATCCTCATAGACAAACAAAGAGGTTATATTATAAGTTGATGAAACTCCTTATCTGACAGACTAGTACATAGCAGTCGAATCAGGCTATGTGACGCGCTGGTTTGATTGATATGTTATTTTGTGACGTTAATAAATAAGACAACGAATAGAATACTTGCCATATTGGTGGAGATGTCATCAATGACAATGGGAAGGGTATATATATATATATATATATATTTTTTTTTTAAATACATATTTGTTTGACTGATCGTAGGCAACAATCTTCTTCCCTATAGTAAAAAGTGAGACCCGAGCAGAAATAATCACAAACTATTTCCTCATTATACCAGAAGATATTTAAACGCAGAACCTCCCATAATATATGAAATCGAGAATTTCCTCCTTAATCATGGTCTCTTGCCCATTGCATAAGTACTTGATAAGTGTGTACATGTCACCAAACTAAAGTGAATAAATAGTTATGTGCCTAGTTAAAAACCTTGTCGCTTAGCCAGTCAATAAAACAGAAATGTAAAAGCACTAATTCCCTTGCTCGATAGTACCACATAGACGTGCAACACGAACAGCTCTTGAAGCTTATAGCAATTGATTTTTCTTTTCGAAAGGCTCTTGCAGTGGAATATACTGGCTAGAAAATATTATATTTCCTTAAAATGGGTATAAATAAAAGGCAGGGAAGACCCACGAGGCTCTCCTCTTCTGGGTTACCTTCTAGGCGCATATATTAGGACAATTGTTGTCTATTCCAATGGAGAAGTCCCCTCAATAATAAAAACCATAATCAAAAATTGGTCTTCACAACGAGTACGAAAAAACATCAAGGATCTGCAACTGGAATTCTAAGAAGTAAAAAAAGTGTTTCTATCGGCTATCGTGTGAAGTAAAAAATATGAATATATAAAAAAACTAATGCAATTTAAAACTTTTAATTTATCATGGGCTTTGAAGAAATATAACAAAAGGTTCTATTTAATCCTTTTCATGAAAACAATAAATATATTTGCCGTCTTTTATTAACCAAGAGTTTATTGTGCTTTAGTGCACGAGGTAAAAAAATAAATAATAATAACCGCTTCGAAATTAAAATGGTGCACTATGTATATATATCGTAAATAGATGAATGATTTCATTTTATTAATTTATTTGATTGATACTGATTTTATTTATTTATGGACGTCTAAAATTACCATATTCAATAATAATGACAACTGGCAGTCGTCATTAAGAATGACTTTAGTCAAGTAGGCGTCTTTAAATTCTTCTTTATGAAATACTGAGTTGGTTAGGTTCGGTCAAACCAAAAAAGAAAACCTCTTGTAGCCCTAATTAAATGTTTATCAATTTCGCTTTTGCATTTCATTTTTTACAAAATAAGCTGTTATTAAGCATATAATTTTCTCCTGTTAAGGGCATGTTCAAATTGAGCGTGTCCTTAACGAATGCTCAGATCTGAAGTATATATCTACTTTCTTCTTCTGGTGTTTCTTAGCAAATTTGAAATGCTCTTTGTGAAGTAAGTGGTTGTCATCTTGGAGAGGTTTCGTTGATTTGTTTCAAAGGGATGTCTGCTTATTCTCGGCAATAGCTTAATTCGTGTTGTCAACATATATTTTCGATTATATTAAAAACATAATCTCGTCAATTATGTATTACTAACTTACAAATTATTATGTGTTAGCAAATTTCTATATTGTTTTCAAAGTTGTAACAATGGATGATTCCAACAAGATTCCTACTAACCATGAACTGGTAGATGCGCTAATAGATGACTTTAAAGCTACTTGTGATGTAAAACCTCGAGAGGAAGCAGAGAATGCAAATAAAAGTGAATCAAGCCTTCCTAAGGATTTTTCAGACTTTCCTGATAAGTGTCCATGTGATGATGAGGACTCAGAAAGAAGCAAAGAGGAGAAACCCAAGGCAGATGATTATATTGATGAAGAAGAACTAAAAGCTAAAGAAGAATTATATTCAGAGGATGACTTGCAAGTAAATAAGCTTAGTTATATTTCTGTATAAATCATTTACTTTTGCTATTTCCTTGTTCATTTATTTTTTTTTGGAAATTGATTTGATTCTGGGATTTTTCAGCCATTCCGATTCAAGCTAAAGTAAGTTGTGTTCTGGTTGTGGATTTAGTGAAAAAAGGCAATTTTTGTATTTTCCAAAACCGAGTAGGTTCTTATAATTTATTTACGATTTTCTCAGTGCTTATACTGTTATATACTATGCACCGGATTACCAGAATTGATGCTTTTTTAATGAAACAAATCTGTATCTATCTAGACGAGGCATATGACGGGATATTCATAATATCACAGTTCATTGTATAGGGTCTTGAAGGCAAAATTATATTATTTCTTAAAAATTATGTTAATGAATTTTTAGGGTGAGGATTGGTCTTACTTCATCTGATATATTCTCTCAGAAAAATGGAGTGCCTGAAGGGGGTGTACCTACTCATAACCCGCCAAAATCGAAAATCAAATAAATTATAAATTTACTTGACTTTTCCTAAACAGTATGATTAAAAGTCCTTCATGCAGGAGCTTTGTAAACTAAGCAGATTTCCCATGGTTGCGGGTTAGACAAAATTTTGATCTCATCTCACCATATATATTATATTTCAAAATATAAATCTATGGTTTGCTGAGGGGTGAAGACAAGAAACTCGCGAAGAAACAAACGAATAACTCGCTTTATATTTGAGCTACGAAGAAATGTAAAGAATAACAATTGTAGAGGATCAATAGTTTAACAAGAATGGTTCTATAACATTTTTCAATACCTCATTATAACGGAATTTGAATTTTTGAATTCCCCCATCCCTATTCCTCTTTTGATTAAATTGAAATTCCAGCAACTTTTTTAATCCAACTCATAGTAATTGGGATATTTCAAATTTTCAATTATTCCCCCCTCCAAACACCCACTCCCCAAGGCCGATTACAGCTATTTACTAATATGATCTTTGGAGTTGAATATTAGTTAAATGTTGATTATAGTATAGATCAAATAACCTAGAACACAGAATCTTAATCTTAATTGTTGATGTCATCACACAACACATTTGCACATATATCTCACATAATAAAGGTTCTTTAAAATAATATTCGGTATTTAATCTTCCAATAAAGTGGTTCATGATATT
This sequence comes from Riptortus pedestris, assembly GCA_019009955.1. Lineage (NCBI taxonomy): Eukaryota > Metazoa > Arthropoda > Insecta > Hemiptera > Alydidae > Riptortus > Riptortus pedestris. The sequence continues at coordinate 72,355,624 of CM032231.1, forward strand.
ACAGTTTACTGTTAATATGACATGAGTTGGAGTGGGTTTTACTAAAAGCTGAAAATTAAAAATTAATTTCCTTTATTTTTACATAAAACACCTCTATATGAAGTTTGGTGACAATGACAAAAAATTGGCTGTTTGATATTTTATATGTGTCCCTCAACCCAGCATGAAGCTGTCAGAGAGAAGGAAGAACTTCCACTCTCAGTAATATTATGTTCAGCAATACCAACTCACTAGCTGGGTCCCTTTATGAAAGGCAGAGTATACTTTGGGTATATTCTTACCCCGACCTGAATAATCCATTGATATATGTTATTTTTATGTATTGTGTAAATCATCTTCCTCAATGAAATTTATATTTATCTGGCGAATAATGAAAGTATGAGAGTTTTATTTAAGTTTTTATGGGATACTATTTGGGACTTGGAAAGTAGTTTTTCCTTCATAAATTAGGGCTCAGGATAGTGATGTGACTTCAGTCATAGGAATTAATACACTTGGTAAACCCACAGTCATGGGTTATTATTCAGAGCAATTACTTTCATGAAAGTATGATTTTTGTAGTGGACTGGCCCGTGATTTTTCATTATATATCTGCCAGTGACTTTCTAGCTATTGTGAATTTTATTAAATAATATTAATTATTTTATTTTTTATTTTAGCGTTTAAAATCAGAAGCTGAACAACTAAAGGCTACTGGTAATCAGCAGTTCAAGAATCAAGAATTCAGAGAATCAGCTTTCACATATACTTCTGCTTTAAGGATATGTCCATTAGCCTTTGCTAAAGATAGATCTATACTTTATGCAAATAGAGCTGCTGCAAAAATTAAATTAGTATGTATACTATATATATTTATATTTCTTAAATTTAAAAGTTACCCAAGTATGTTGACTAGATAAAATATATTTATGTAGATCACAAAAATAAGTACAGATATTTATTCTCTGGACTTAGCTGACCAAATAGTTCATGTTTCCTTTTATTAAATTATTTTTTATTTTATTCTCTGAGGAACTATGTTTTTTAAGGGTATGCCATTGAATAGCAAACATAAATTTTAAAAGTACCCTTTGATGGGACTTGAAAAGTATCTTTTGATGGCAAAGGTGAAGATCTGAAAATCTCTCCGGAATGTCGGTAAAATAAAACTTTCGTTAAAATGTGTTTTCCTTCATGCTGAGGCATGAACCCTCACGTAATGTATACAGTTCAGACTCCACCCATCTCTTGTCATTACCTGAGGGTTCAACCATCTCAACAATTGATTTACTACTAATTTCTTTTTGTTATTGTTTAACATGAGAATATAGATGAAATTGGTAGTTTTAGTATGACCTGAGCCATCTAAGCAAATTACAATTTTTTTATTATTTATAATTCATACAAAATTTTAGGGTTAAAAGATGGCCATGGAAGATAAGTAGCTGACTCTAAAATAAATATACATAATCTATTAATCTTATAATCTAATAAGCTACACAATCTTTTAATTTTATTTTGGGACCTCATTTTCCTTATATTTTGTCTCTCTGATGTCTTTAAAATTGTTATTTGAGTTGCCTTTGTAGCTCTATTATAAGGATTTCCTATACAATTTGGTATAAATTAGGGATCTCTTTAGAAATACTCGTGATATAGAATTTTTTTTCTAAGATAGTTTATTCTTTCCAGTGGATATATGTCTGTATAGTAACCTCATATTTAAACAATTACAAAAAGAAATAATTTGAAATTAGTGATGGAATAATTGTTTAACAATAATATTTTCCCCATACTATTCTGCATGATTTAAAAATATATTCTAAAAACCATATGTATAAGACATTTACGTGACTGACATGGAAGCGGTTTATTCTACAAAAGAGGAAATTTATTTTATATTATAATAATATCATTTAAGTTTAAATTTTTGGGGTTCTTTGAGCTACGTGTAAAAGGTCTTAAGTCTTAATGCTGTTGGATAGTCTTAGGTCTTTATAGGTTCAATTCTTGCATTATGCAAAATTCTTAGTCTCTCTCACCCTGGTTAGAAAACTGTTGTTAACCTATCTGGTTAGCACAGTTGCATAATGTGGAAGTTTACTTCATTTACAAAAAAAAAAAAAAATCTATTTCGGAGTTACCGACTGTTTTGAAGATGATTCATAATCATAAGTTTTTAGACGTGATACTTAATGTGGTCTTGCAATTTTATGTTACCTCGTCAAGTACTGTTCATCATCTCTTAATAGCCAAAAATTGAAAGATTTTTTCAAGAATAGGTAAGAAAATTGATTCTGGATTTTCACTGGATATGAAAATGAATTCTGAATTTCATTGGATATGAAAAGGTTGATTTATACCCTTTTTCATATTTTATCGTAATGTTGCTATTAAATTTGAATTGTCATTTCTTGCTATAAAATTTTCAGCCTTATATTATTATAATTCTAAAATATGTTTTATAGTTGTTTTTTGGTGCAGGTGTTAGGTTTGTAAGCTAGAAACATGGCCCTATGAAATTATATATGCATTATTTTGGGGCCTATTTTAATTATTTATTGTATGCTTCCTGATAATTCCCCAAATTTCTTTCAGCTAATGATATGAATAATTAAAAGTATTTTATGTATTTTCTGTAGGAATTGACAGAATCTGCTATTGAAGATTGTTCAAAAGCAATTGAATTAGAGCCTAATTACGTGAAGGCTTTACTCAGAAGAGCTCAACTTTATGAAAACTCAGAAAAACTCGATGAAGCTTTAGCTGATTATAAAAGGGTTGTTGAATTGGACCCATCCCACACCGAATCGATAAATGCATGCCATGTAAGTTATTTCATTTTTACAGTCAACTACGATTACTAATATCTATTTGGCATATTCACCCCATGTTTATTTTAAGCGATCTACTGATTGTTTTCTACAAGCGATTTATTTATTTGGCAGTTTCTATATTATTTTTACAAACTGGTTGCATGATTTGGTTGTAGTTAATGTAATAAACAAATCATGTTCTTATATCACTACTGTTCACTGCACAATATGTTTCACAGCCTACATCCCGTTTAGAACATTTTTCACTTAAGTCTTGGCTGTAGATTTGACTCCTAACAGAATACTGTCCAATGAAAAGATGCTGTAAAAATATTTGAAACTTCTAGACTTAATAGCTTGTGAGGAAAAATTGCCTGACGAGATTTCTAAGCACAATAAATTTATTAAAGATCACAATTTGTTTATATTTGACATTCTGCTAAATTGTTTATTCTTGTTTAGAGATTAGGAGACTGTAAAGACTATTTCCAGAATTATTTAACACATTCGCTGCTGCAGTCTATATATGATATACTCCACCACCATCTGCACCGGTCCCTGGCGTCCGATGCCTCTCCTAACGTTAAAATCTGCATCGTACCCCAGGGACCGATGTAGTTTTCGAAGGTAACGCTATCTCTTGACAATTCTTGTGAACTAAATGAAGGAATTAGCAGAGCCGTCAGTCCTCCAACCCCAGAACTAGCACTAGCAAAGCCAGGAGTAGTCCCCGGCATCCGATGTCGTCTACAACTAATGTACATTTTTTATCACATTGTCAGCTGTTATTTTCAATAAGCACTCTAAACTTGTAAGCTCTTTTAGGTCAGTAGTTGAACTAGAACATGAGGGCAAATAGTTCTTGTCTGCAAAACTATCGTCTCGAAGTCGTATCACTCTCACTTTCACTGCTGTCGGCAAGAGTTACAGATAGTGCTTACTTTACTAATTTCCGACCACAAGACATATTATGTGCAACACAACGGAAAATGAGCGAAGGAAGGGCACGGAAAGTAAAACAGATTCAAGTCAGTTCATTTTTGGAACTGGAATTTGCATCGGGCGCCGGGGGGTGGTGCCGTAACCAATTCGAGTTTCTCTATTTCTAGACGGTTACGGTCCCCGGCGTCCTATAGTATTTTTCTGGATTAACTGAAGCTACAGGTTCTAAGAATAAATTACATCCAATCCCCGTTAAACTATCTCTCATAATAAGCTTGCTACAGCCTTCGTCTTTTGGAGTAGACTGAAGGAGAGGGGACCCGTCCTGATAGACTTGATGACGATCGGACCCCGGGGACCGATACAGCAGCGAACGTGTTAATTTTCCTCAGAGGCAGCACTACTACATTCATAAATAATAGCCATACCTACTACAATTTTTGCAGCCTTATACGACTTTATGCTGTACCCTTTTATTAGCTTTAGTAGAAGTAGACATTATATTTTATTCAATGCAGCCTTATGACATTTTTATAATCAGGCCTCCAAGTATTTACCACATATGTTGCAATGCTGGGTCTAAAATGCCTTGTATAAAATAAGTGTTGGCTTGAATATCATCCCCTAAGCATAAGCATTTATGATACATTTTAGCTTTTAAGAGAATGCTGTAAATGTGCGGTTGAGGACTTTTGCTGCCAGTGGCTAAAAATTTATTATATTTTTACTTATTTAATTATTCCTTTTTTTTTTTAGAGATTACCAATTGAAATAAATGAAAGGAATGAAAAATTAAAGACAGAAATGTTAGGTAATTCATTATTTTAGTCATTTAAAAATATATTGTTCTTCTTGTATTTTATTACACATTTATCTAATTGCATTTTTTAGGCAAACTTAAGGACCTTGGGAATGTAATACTTCGTCCTTTTGGTCTCTCAACTAACAACTTTCAAATGGTTCAAGATCCAAATACAGGCGGTTATTCAATCAGCTTCAAACAAAATTAATTATTAGCTCCTACTCATTTAAATAAATTCAATGGTGTGACCAAACTAAGAATATTTTGTTTATGATAAATTGTTGTATATTTAGTATGAAATTGTAATTATATATGTATATTATTTAATAATTACTTAATAAACAATGTCAGCTGTTGCCAGTCTTACTTTTTTATAATTTAGATTAATTTTTTATAAACAATACTTACTGCATCTGTAATATACAATTCTAGTAATTTTTAGTAGAAAATCTCTAAATTAAAATGAGTTGTTACTGGTACAAAGATGATGAACTTGAAGATAAAAAAGGGCCTGATTTTGAGCCGCCTGCATTTTGTGATGTACTTGTAGTGGAGCCTTCAAGGCAAGATAGGTATATGTTTGTTTGAATCAGATTACGTTTTTGTCCATTTTTGATTATAGTATATGTTCATTACAATCACAATCATATATTTTCATTGTTTTCAGAAGATATTCCTTTACAAAATGCTCTTTTAGATTACATTTTGTATTTCTGAAATAGGTTTCATAAGTGATATAAATATAAAAGATTGTGCTATTATAAGCATTAACTGAATTTTAAAGTCCAATGAAGAAATTGAGTTAGTAAACTACAATGGATGTGTTAATTTTGAAATTGTTCCCAATCATACTTCGATCCCTCAGCCATTTGCTTGGAGTTTTGGCTTAACTATGCTGAATACAGATAACAAAAAAATAACAATTTATTACTATAATGAGTATTCCTCTAACAGTCAACCCTATTTCTTTCCTAAACTCTTGCCTATAGATTTTTTTTTTAAATCAATAAACTCTTGAATTTGGTTTGATTTGTGCAATATACAAAAACTTCATTCAGATTAATCGTCTTTGATCAATGTTTCTTTCAATGATTTTAGTAGTGTTTATTGGTACTCTTCTGTTTGTTATTTAAACTTATGTAAAAGTGATATCTTAACACGCACTAGCAGGAGAATTTTATTCAGAGCTCAGGTAATATTCATACTATTCTGTAGTCACCTTTAGAATCACAAGTGTCTGCCTATTACATATGAAAAATTCATGAGTGTTCACTCTTTTTGCCTTCTTTTTATGAATGAAGGGTCATTAGATTAGGCAGATTGGTGTCTAGTTCTCTTTAGAGGATGTTCCCTCATTTTAAATATAAATAATAATTATGTTAAATAAAAAAAATTAAGAATTTATCTATATTTGAAATTTTACATATTAAACAATTCAAATTTTATTAATGTTGATCTAAGACTTTTAAATTATAAAATATTGAATTTGAAAAAAGTGTATCTAGCAAAATATTAAATAATAAACAAAAATTGAAGGTCTTTGTTCTGTAGTTTTTGTACTTTAAAAGTAAATACATATACAGCATTTCAGTTATTTTCAATTCAGAGTGAGAATAAATAATTGAATCTTACTGTTATTGATAAATAATAAAAACAACTCAACTAATGTATTTCCTTGCAATCCTATAAAAATTATTTCTTATTTACAATCCCTCGAATCAAATTAATTGAGGCAAATTTACTTAAGTACTTAACTTTAGGGATTTGCCAGTTTCAAAATTTACAGTTACCTTTTAGTCCTTCTTGTGTGCTACTCTTTGATGGCTCTGTAAGTCATTTTAAGGGTTGTACTTAATAAACCAGATGTACTTTTTACTGTCCTTTATGGTTCCGAAATTCATTTCCGATCACTCGTATTGTGATTTTATATAAATGCAGTTTACTTTCTTATGAGGTTTTGTTGAGGAAGATTTTGTGTTTTGGTTCTATAGTCTTCCTCACCTTTCTTCACAGGTATCCAAACTCAGAACTGCTTAAGCACTTCCTCCTGATTTATTTTATTTTTTTTTTTAGTAAAAATCCTTATAAGAAATTCACTATATTTCTATCATTGGAAATTGGTTGTATGAATCTTAGATTCTAAATGTTACATACATATTACAAATGTGGTGGTAGCTTTACAATTATGTTCTGGTTAATGTTTGCATTTGTATTTTATTTGTAAATAGTACAAACATTAATTTAAATGCTTTCATATTTTATTTTGTACTGGTAGTGAGTATCTTTATTATCCAGCTTCTTTAAATTATTTTTTTTTAAATTATATTACACAATTAGTTATTTAAAATATTTTTTTAAATATTTCTTTTGGCTCTTTTGACTGTATTATATCAACAAATATCAGTAAAGGCCTTATAAAAATCACTTTAGACTTAAATTGGGTGTTCTTTATTTTCAATTTTAGTCCTTGTTTATTTATCTGTCTATTATTGCATTATAAAAATTAAATAAATAACAAACAGCCTTTTTTGTTTCTTGCTAGATAGACATTTTTTATACTACTTGATTTACTGATAGTGCTGAAACTGCTATTCATTTTGATGCCAATTTGAGTTTTAACATTCTTCATGTATTTTTATAAACTGAGGTCTAGAAACTGGTTGTAAAATAAGTTAATATCATTTTTTAAGGATTTTCAAAAAATATTATGTTATTTGTGATTAATACTAGAATTTGTTCTTAACTATCTATTAAGGACAGCCAGTCAAAAAATGTTGGCTTCTGTTTGGTGAACTAAGTAAATCACTTCCACTCTATGCTTCTGTTTCATCACTGTACACAAAAGTATGAAACTGACATATAACAGCGAGTCAGCTAATACATTTTCAGAAATGGAAACACAGTTTTGACAAGACAAATACTATGGCTCCACAAAAGAATTAAATTAATCTTTAATAAATGCCATGGACTTATTTTTCAACCCAATATGATCCACTATTTTAAGCAATAGAGTTCTGATTTCAATTAATGTTACCACTCACTAATTAATGACTGTGTAACACATCTGCCACACAGTATTCAAAGAATTATAATACAATAAAAACATATTTTTAATAAATGTGCAAAGTTTTATTTCCCTATTGTTTTGTCTGATGGCTGGTTGGTATATCTCAATGGTATTAGTGTGGAGTTGTGTTTGAATAATGTTGTTCAAATTTCTAGAGTGATAAGCTAAATCATACTCCTATCCATTCCTTTATGCTTACTTAGTCTGGCGAGACAATTTGTTGCCACAAAAAAGTAGTAACAGTTGCGTACATGATGGACATATTCCCTCCACCAATATCTTAGTCAATGATCTACATAGACAATTTCAGCAAAGTATTCATATTTTTTTTTGTATTGTTAGGTGCCAGAATGAATAAATATGATGATTGATATGAAGTTTGGTTAATTACCTACAAGCAAATTTGACTACTTTCTAATGATATGTTATTGGCCATTTTATTTTCTCTCTCAAAAATATATTTTAGGAGAGTTTGACTCGTTTTTTGAGAGCATTATTTTCAGGACTCATAGTGTATTTAACTTAGTTTTATTTACTAGAAATAATTTTATTTGTGCATAACTTATCTCAAAAATTCTCCTGCTCATTGGTGAACAGCATTGAGAAAACAAAATTGTTCATTTAAATACTGTAATTATCGTATATTGTTGAGGTTTCTTGTTGTTAGATTTTTAAAATTTGACTCAGATTAGCCATGTGAATTAAGGCGCTAGTCTTAATGAACCGTGTAAACATTGAGTCGTGGGACTAATTCCCAATGGGGAAATATGAATTGCCTTTAGTACAATCCCACGTGAAGGAAAAAGTAGAACTTGTTAATTCTTAGAATGTAGAATGAATAGGATAACAAATGGTCAAGTTAAGAGGATTAATAATTCTTTTATGAGAAACTTCACCATTAAAAATTCTTGTTATAGACATGGCCACATCATATCTTCACTTACCATTCTTGACTATACTTAGTTGCAGTATTATCATTAATATATTACAAATATTAATATATTATTAAATTGATTAATTTTTTCAAATTATTCATGTAAAAAATCTTAAACTTGTCTTGATTGAAATTGATATCTCTTAGCATGGAATATCAATTAGGTTAAATGTGGGCAAACAGTAAAACAATGCTGAATCGAGCTTTAAAATTCCCTATGATGCAGTCCATCTAGCTGTTCATAAGGAGTTTCAATACTGGTTCTGGGTGATAAGTAGAGATTGTATTATTTTCAGCTAAAGAAGGATGGCAAGGTCAATGTAGCCACTTAATGTATTTCTACTTATTACAATAACTTTTATATGGTTCAGTGTTTATTGTACGTCCTATTATCCACTAACTTAACTCATTTACATAGATTGTTCTCTACTACATATCCTGAAATGGTTGAAAGGGCATGGATTTTAACTAGACCACCAGCGGGACTTTATATACATGACCCAACAGTAAGGAAATTTTACTCTTATTCCTTGACATCTCATTTATTTATTTTTGTACATATAAGGTATAGCCGAGTATAATTGGGTAGTAAAAACTGCTTACAGCCAACAATAGGAGCACATATCCTTCAAGACACATGAAGCAACAATGGAATTACAGGATATGTTTCACTGCGGCTAAAAATCTGGTAGTTAGTAGAACCCTGTTCCCACATAAGGACATCCATAAATATACTTAGACTAGTCTCAGTAGCTGGTGGAAGAACCGGATTGATCATGTGCTAGCTGATAAAAGAAACTAAAGCTCCATACAAGTTGTTAGGAGTTTCAGGGGCGACCAACTGTGATTTCTTGATTATTTCTTGTTTAGTATTAAATTCAACCAACGATTAAAGAGGATTCACAAGATTCAGAGTATGCTAACGAGGACCCAGTATGAAGTCCAAAAGTTTAAAGAGTCTGATGCTCAATTGCTATATTACCGGTTATAAAGGGAGAAGTACTGTAATGAAAAGAAAAGACGGAAAACCGACAGCGGTGAAGGGGAAAGGGCTGGAGATTTAGGAGGAGTGCTTCCTGCAGTTGCTGAATAGGGGGAGGCTTATAGAGGATGAGGACCTGGAAGGAAATACAGTTGAGCAGCCAGATATCATGGATGTGGAGATGGCATTCGGCAAAATTCAAAGGGGGAAAAGCCCCTCGGTTTGACAGTTTGCTTAGTCGTCTATTCAAGGATGAGGCTGAACAACTGATGAACCATATATATGAGATAATCCTAAAGATCTGGAGGGAGGAAGGCATATCGGGTGAATGTATCACAGGCTCATATGTCCAATCCTGAAGAATGGTCTGCTCCCTGTAGCGTACAAAATCCTGATGTACATAATGCTTAATAGAATGAACTCATGCTATGAGAGGGCTCTAGGGGATTATCAGGCAGGGCTCAGAAGAGGAAGAAGAAAGATCAGATGTTTACACTCAAACAGATTCTTGAGAAGCAGTGGGAGGTAGAGCAAGATGAGCACACCCTATTCACTGACTTCAAACCAGTTTATGATTCAGTGGATAGAAGCTGTCTTTAAAAAACAATGATGGACCTGGGACTTCTAGGGAAACCTGTCAGATGGCAGAAGTGCATGCTTGAATGGCCCCGCTGGTTCAAGAGGAAATGACTGACGTATTTGACATTAAGTCAGGATTATGAAAAGGCAACTGATTATCTCCGATTATGTTCAACCTGGCCTTTGAAAAGGTAATACGTGCAGCTTCCGAGGCGAATGGAGGTGCACATGCAAGGCAATATGAACAAATTCCTTGCATATGCAGATGATGCAGCTGTCCTCGAAGGAAGAAATAGGTTATGCTGTCGCACCAGTTTGTTGATATGAGCCGCAAAATAAACCAAGAGGTAGGCTTACAAATAAACAAAGATAAGATAAAGTACATGGTAGTGAGCCATACTCGAAAGCAGCTTGAGCGTAGGGAGCCTGTCTTTCCCAAAAGTAGAAAGCTTCAAATTCCAGAGAGCTACAGTAACCTATATCAACGACCAGTTTACTGAAATCGACCAAGGAATATCTAGTACCAACCGTGCTTTTTTCTATGTTTCTCGAGTCTTAAGATGAAGGATAATCTCATGAGCCTTGAAACTAAGGGCCTATAACTCTCTTACTAAACCTGTACTCATGGATGGGTGTGAGACATGAGTGTTGATGGGTACCCTGGAAACAAAGGTTGAAAGGTTTGAGCACAAGGTTCATAGAGCTATAATAGGCGCAAGTTAGATGGCGACTTAGGACATTGGGGAAGGAAGATTATATTTGAAACGGGACAGTCGATTTCACATTATATGAAAGCATGGCATGTAGCCTCAACTGACTCCCTATACAAGACAATGGTGGGTACCCGGCCACGAGGGAGAATGAAGGTGCTCTGGAGTTCCATGTAGAAACTGGAACTTGCCCATGATAGGCTAAGGTAGAGAAGGCTTGTAATGGTGGCTAAAGATCTCTAGAGACTGTAAAGCCAACCGAAAAAAAAACAAAACCTGCTAACACGTAATTATTCATTCAAATTATGCCATCTAAGACTAATAAAATCTTTTTCCTAACAGAGAGTTAGGAACGTAATAAACTAGTTATCTTATTAAGTGAGTGTATTTTAGACAACACATCAGGAGAGTAAATTAAATAATTTGATAAATGTCATCTTTCTAAAGCTTTTAATGCACGAAGCTGACCATTTCATCTCCTACCAAAAACGCGTGGAAGCCTAGATTGCTAGCGCCTTGACTGTTGAACCGAAGGTTTTATAAATGTATACCTTAATTTCTTTTGAGCTGGCTGGGTGTTACAGAGCACAACTGTTTTCATAAAAACCACTACATGTTATTTATATTTTTTATTTTTTTTACCCCAACACATTTCTCCATTTCTAGGAGTTTATTTAAACTCCTAATTTTACACCTGCTGAATTTAAGAGGTCCTATCGTAATAGTAGTATATATGGACTCAGATCACTAAATATCACAGTCTTGGTTATATGAGCAACAACAGCTTCTGCTTTGTTATTCTGTAAGCTTATAAAATAATTGACTTAAATGAAGCTTCAAAAAATGTTGTGTGTCCATTCTTGTTGCTTGAATTCTCTAGTAATTAGTAATAATTAATTTCAGTAATGGGTCATTCCACATCAATTCAACCACACCATGACACCCATGATTTCAGATTTTGTTGAATTTTTTTTGGGGTGTTCTATTCATTGATTTGAGAAACCATACCAAATATTTTTGATATATCTTTAACGGTTTGGATTTTATGGCCTCTTAAAGTTTTGTATTTTCGTGTTGTTTACCGACAGGGAAGAGTAAAATTAATTTGTTCTGAACTCAAAAATAATTTTTAACTTTCTTATTTATGAACCAATTTTGATGAAAATTTTTGTGTGTATTCATAAATATATTTAAAAACAATAAAAAAATAAACAAAGGTACCAAGTAAGTATTTGTGACCAGGAAAAAATTACAAAGTGTCAATTTGAGTTTTTCTGAAAGCAAATACATAGTTTCACGTAAAATTGAATATCTCCAAAAGGGAAAAGGATAATCATGGAAATCTTTTTTTGTATAGGTTCTAAGACATGTGATCTATCACCTAAAGTAATAAAATGAATGGTTATTTGACTCCTTATTGTTTATTCCAAGTTTAAAAATAAATATTTATAAAAATTTATATGAATTAAAAGAAAATGATAAATAAAGGTAACTATAAAGGTAGTTACATTACATAGGTTTATTCTAAATGAAATACCGTTTACATTATAGAATTCATCAGTCTAAAATGTACTTTGATATGTACAATTCTTACCCTAAAAAACGTTATTTTGGTCAGTGTCGAAGCCCAAGGATACCACTGGACCTCAAATTCTTGCACTACACATCCTATCATCATACAAGATGCAACTGAGAAAAATCTTGTTCTACCCCTTTGCATTATATCTGATTACCTCAAACACGATGTAATTATGGTGTACGTAATCCAAAAATCTGCTATTGCGTTTTTGAAAGAAAACTGCCCACACTTTAGAATAGTTCATTACTTCAGTGATGGCTGAGCTGCTCAGTACAATTTCATAAATCTATGCCTACATGAGAAATTCGGGCCCGGGTGTGATGGAATTGAGAGTACGTTAAGGATTAATTCGGAAGGAAAGTTTGAAAAGATCCTTAGAAATCGAAATAATATCAGTGATTGAACTGTTTGACTTTGCAAAACCAGAATAGAAAAAGTCCGTTTTTTTCTTCATATCTAAAAAAAAAGTTGAACTAATTCGCCCTGCTTTGGAAGGTCACTTCAAAGATGTTCAAACTCTTCCAGGGACAAGATCATTTCACAACATTCAGCCAATAGATGACTCAGGAACCATTGAGGCTGGAAGAATTGCCATTGATGAAAAATCAGCTCTCATGTTTAATTTAATTAACAATCAACCAAACTGCAATTAACACTGGAAGATTTAAGCCCAGGATGTATGTGAATATGACAGATTGTGGTATTTTGACATGGTGAGTGCGGTGATCACCGAAGAACAAGATGTCACTGTACAGTTCCTTCATCCACATGGACCTTCAGTATCATTTTCTTGGCCTAAAAAGGAGGATATATGTGCTGTACCCATTCTTCATATTATTATGACTGTGGAATTTCCAAAAACAATGACAGGAAGAACATAACAGTTTTCACAACAATTTATTTTAAGTGTAGAAACAGAATTAAACGATATTTTAAAATTGGTAAAGAAGATTGGGCAAAACAACCATTTTAGGGGTAAGAATTGTACATATAAAAGTACATTTTAGACTGATGAATCCTATAACGTAAACGGTATTTCATTTAGAATAAACCTGTGTAATGTAACTATCTTTTTAAATACCTTTATTTATAATTTTCTTTTAATTCATAAAAACGTGTAAATTTTTATAAATATTTATTTCAAACTTGGAATAAACAATGAAGGAGTCAAATAACCATTCATTTTATTACTTTAGGTGATAGATCACATGTCTTAGAACCAAAACAAAAAAAGAATTCCATGATTATCCTTTTCCCTTTTGGAGATATTCAATTTAACGGGAAACTATGTATTTGCTTTCTGAAAAACTCAAATTGACACTTTGTAATTTTTTTCTGGCCACAAATACTTACTTGGTACCTTTGTTTATTTTGTTATTGCTTTTAAATATATTCATGAATACACACAAAAATTTTCATCAAAATTGGTTCATAAATAAGAAAGTTACAAATTATTTTTGAATTCAGAACAAATTAATTTTACTGTTCCCTGTCGATAAACAACACGAAAATAACAAAACTGTAAGGGGCCATAAAATCCAAACCGTTAAAGATATATCAAAAATATTTGGTATGGTTTCTCAAATCAATGAATAGAACGCCCAAAAAAAAATTCAACAAAATCTGAAACCATGGGTGTCAAAATCATTTTTTTTTGGTTGATTTGGCATGGAATGACCCTAATACTACTGATGACAAACAAATAACAAGCATATATCCAAATATTATTCCCCTCAAAGGCTTCCTTTCTATTAATTTTTTTTCTGAAGTAGGTGACTGCAAGACAAGCGGAAGTGGCAAGAGTAAGCATAATGGGAGACAGTGAGGCACCCGTTTCTCTTGTTAAAGGGACATCATACATGTGCTCAAGCCCCAGAGTCAGAGGGTCACCAAATAAAGGTTCACCAAAAAAGACACCACCAGTAAATGGAGCATCGAGAAAGGGCAGCTCTTCCTCAGTTGCCAAAAAATCACCATCAAAAGAAGAAAACACTGCTGGAGCATCGAAAAAGGGCAGCTCTTCCTCAGTTGCCAAAAAATCACCATCAAAAGAAGAAACTGCATCCAAGACAACATCAAAGACTAAAGGAGATGATACTGAAGCGAAAGATAAAACAAATTGATTGTCAACACAAAATCAAAGAGGTTTAATTGATTGAAAATCCAAATTTCAGTGTACCAGTGTCACCCTTCTAAATAAAGTAATTTAAAATTCTTAGCTAATTATAGCTTTTGTGTTGAATTTCACAATCAAGCCTGTGGAAAGTTGTTCTAGAAGAAATTTCTCAGGCTTGAAAATGGTGCCTTGTATCTTAAGAGCTTGCCACGTATACTTATGATCAGTAATCTACAAACACCTCTGATTAGTATATTATATAAACAGTCAGAAACGATCCCGTACTTAATATAGTATAGATCTTTTGTAGATTTCAATAAGATTATAACTTATTACAATTTTTTTCCAGCACCTCTGCAATACAGACATTTTTTTCCCAGGTTTCATCAATAGATATTTCATGATTATGGTGTACTTTTTTTAACAATATCAAATCTACAAATATCTATTTACTATAAATGTTATGATACACCAACGACATAAGAACACTAATCTGATATCTCTTGTAGGCAAAGAGTAAGAATTGATAGAAACACTGTTTCTCCTTAATTGACTTTATTAGAGCTCTACATGTTTCACGCTCTTCACTTTCTTAACACCTTATCAGAAGTGCTATATCCTTATTACTATAAGGATAGGCCTATCAAACCTAGGGAGGTGATGACAGTTTCCCTTTTCCTGAGCGGGACGCTTTATTATAAGGGAGTGGGGCATTGTTTGTGGGTTGTAAGAGACCTTTGTTGGAATTTCCCTGCAACGGGAGGTGCCGGGATGGTAGCAACTGACTGACTGTCGGGCGTGTGGGGCTTTATAGGTCAAAGACGGCTCTAGAAGCTTCGAGGGGCCAATTTGCCCACTGATTGGTCACCCTCATTTGTCTACGTCTAGATAGTTCTAGCAATCCTCTGCAGAGATGCCTTCATTTTCGCTGTACTTAAATGCGCGATTAACTACACGTGATTTTCAAGCACGTCATTTTCGCAACAATATGTAAAATTAATTCGATACGAGTCACTATTACAGGATATTTAGGTTTTACCTCTTCCCCTAACCCCCACTCCTGGTTTGACCTGAGTTATTAACGAGCACAACCATTAGTTTGTACATGAAATGGTTCAGTATCAAGAATGGTATCATAAAGCTAGAATGTTCATTGATGACGCCGCGAATTTATTCTTGAATCGCACAGTGTAAGAGACCAATGAAAATAATACGTTGCATTTAAGTTATACAGCTTCTAATATGAGATATATAGGTGTGGCGGTTTACTGTAGGCTGAAAACTAAAAAGTCTGTTACTTCATCCGAACTATGAACACCATGCTTATTTCCCACCTGCTGTAGTGACAGACGGATGATTTAGTCTCACTTTCTATTCATTCAAAACGTAATGACAAGCCTTTGGAAACAGAAAATGGCATTTAAGACATGATATACTTTCCGATATAGCAATTTTAAGTGGAAATTGGGTGAGTAGAAGTTGGTATTAACTGAAGGCTCAAAACTAACACCTAACATACTCAACACTCAAGCGTGCATTTATAAGTTAAAAAAGTCCGCTGCGTAAACTAAGCAATTTCCCACGTGGGCCACGTATTTACATTTATCTCAAAAATGCAAAAAAAATGTTGTATGAGAACAATGGTATTTAAACTTCCAATAATATGCTTTATAATATAACAGCTTATTGTTAATATGACAAGAGTAGGAGTGGGGGTTTACTGAAGGCCGAAAACAATAAAATGCAAATATCTCCGTTAATACCCGAGATAGTGAAAAACACATACATAAAAACATTTATAGGACATTACATTTGCAATAAGATTAGTTCTATAGAATATTTCTATCTGGCATATAATACCCTTCCCACTGGTCAAATTTCAGCTATTAAAGAACTAGAATTGCGATCGCTAGAGCGGTAACAGGCAAATATATATAAAATTTTGAACGGACCTCATTTTCGTTATCTACTAGGTAGGATGGATGAACATTTGAAGAAATTTACCGAAAATCGCGCCGCGGGCACAACCTCAACAGCTGATTTCCCTTGAGGGAAATCTACTAACAAGCTACATATGTGTATTATTTACAGGTTAGCCATGCGAGTTAAAGCGTTGACCTTTATCTCACATGGTAAACCTAGAGTGGCGAGTTCGATTCTCGCCTGGGCAAGGGAAATTATTTAGTGACGAAATTCATTAAATAACGTCCTAAAATCCCACCCAGGCTAGAAAAGGGTGGTAACCTGTAGATAACCCATCCCGATTAGCCTAAGTTGCAAAAAGTGGACGTTAATAAATAAATAAATAATAATAATACAGGCTAAACCTGATAATTGATCTCTTGAACAGGGTAAACCTTATTTTCATAGGACCGAACAAGGGAATAAGAGGAACACAAGGACATGCAGTGGTTTCTCATTGCCTTTTGCATCAGACCATCATGTAGCAATAGAGGCGTAAGTGGAAAAAAATGGCCAGAGTTGTTAGATAGCCATTCCTGGGTAGCTTGTAGCCTACGTAAGCCCGTATGGGTATGCAGAGTACAACTTTAATCTACCCTCCAGTCTTGCCCCACTGACATTTTGTAAGTGAGAATTTAGATAGAGAGGAGAAAACAAATGTAATATAAATACAATAAATATACAAATGTAATTAAATAAAATCGATAAATATTTTATAATATATATATATATATATATATATATATATATATATATATATATATATATATAATAAAATATTTATAATAATTATAATAATATATATATTATAATATATATATATATATATATATATATATATATATAATTGTGACCTCTGTCTGTGCATTGATTTTTTTCACGAAATTTCACGATAACTTTTCGTTTCACATGTCATAGACACCATAACTGCATTTTGTTTCTTTGGTGTCTGTTTGTTTGTTACCTTTTCACGCATAAACGGTTGAAACGAATTTTATGAAACTTGGTATGTATATTACTACTAACCCAATTTAGGCCACGTGACTTTAGGCTATGTTAATATTCTCTGAGACGATCAGGAGTGGGGATTATAAGAGAGGGCTGAAATTAAAAATAGCAATATTTAGTTTCCTAATGCATTTTCGGCAATTATGCACATAACAAAAGTTGTTTATTTTATTATTTGGAGAAACTTTTGTTATATACACTTTTGTTGCATACGTTAGTATAAATGAGTGTTTAAAATTAATGCGAAAATCAACAATTTTATTTGGCACAAAAGACTCAACCGAACTAAATAAAACACTCTGTATGTGTATTAGCACTAACGCCGTCCTTATAATAAGCCATACTAACATTTCTAGGGACAGGCAGGAGTGGGAGTTAAAAGGGAGGCCTGAAATTAAAAATAGTGATATTTCTTTTCCTATTGGGGTTTCGGAAAATATGCACATAACAGAAGTGGTTTATTTTGTTATTTAGAGAAATTGGCTCAACAATTCTTTTCAATATGAACCACCAGGTACCTCACCTGGAAAAATTAATTCAAATTATAATATATTATTATAATATTTTGTCCTTAATAATTTAAATCTATGCATAACGCACAGGAAACGGGAAATATATTTCAATATGAAGGACAGTGAAGTCTTACATAAAAAATTAATTTCTGGAGGGTATTAACCCTAAACATTGGGAAGGGTAAATGTCAAAATATTGTGCAAAGTAAAGCCTTGACAAAAAAATACCATCACCATCCAGCCTCAAATGAATTCCCGGGTACTTGAGCTAGTAAGTATATATATATATATATATATATATATATATATATATATACATACATACATACACACATATATACACCTTATTAACAACCAAGTTTTAAACTGTAAGAACATTTCCATTATTTAATTTGTATAATGTATTATTTAAACAAAATCATGCTGAATTTCCTCAAGGAGTGATAGCGGAAGTAGTAGGGAATCAAACTCTTTGATTTTGGTAATATATTTTCTTATTTCCGATATCTTCATGTTATTGAAACAAATATGTACTATCATAACAATTAAACGTTAATGGTAATGCCATTGTGACAAAAGACAATATGCGTATAAACTCGATATGATTGTTTAAAGTATTACTTAGGTTGCAGAGACGGCTACGATCTCTTCCCCTCCACTAGCTTTTTGAATATAAATGAAATTATTTTTAGGGCAACACGATTATTTAATTCCATCAGGTAGATTAAATATTAGAATAATATTTTGAATCAATTAATTAAGGAGAAGAATATTGATAACTCTAGTGTGAGAGCGGAAATATACTGGAGGCTAATAAAGTTAATTGAGTTTACTTATTTCCTGTGAAATGTTGGCATTACGGGAAGTGATTTCCACTGAGATCTACTATTACGAATATAACCTTACGTGCTAAACTATGCTTAAACTATATGTGCTCGGATTAGTTTTTGAAAGGAAATATGTTCATTATAGATTTCCGATTCCCGCCTGGGCCAGGGAATTTATTTAGTGACGAAATTCATTAAATAAAATTCTAAGTCCTACCCTGGCTAGAAAAGGGTGGTAACCTGTAGATAACCCGTCCCAATTAGCCTTAGTTCAAAACGTGGACGTTAATAAATGATAATAATAATAATTGTAATAAATGCTATTCATGATTATGGTTTGAATTAGTTAAAAACGGTGAGTCAAAAAGTGTAGAGGGATAGATTAGGAACACATTTTTATTTATTCTTCATAACTAAAATTTCATTTCTATTAATACCCAAAATTTACCCTTTAGGATTGGCTATTTCGGAAAAACATTACGTCTTGGAGTGAAGTGTATTTGTACACATTGAAGTCTTGCTATAAAAATACCATCATTAGTCAGTCAACAATGATTTCCCGGGCATCGCCGGGTACCATTAGCTAGTATATATATATTCTTTTTCAGGACTAATAATCTTCTCTTTTATTTTTATTTAACGTTATTATTGTTAATTCTTTATATATAACTTGTACTCCTGGGATAATTCGTAATTATATTATTTATCGTAAGTATAAAGTATTTGTAATACATTACAAATGCATGTGATATCCCAACTTGCATGAGTGATGCAGAAAAAAAAACGTGCGCAAGGCTCGTAAATCTAAGTTTTTTCTAAATCTACTTGCTTGAGAATTTTCTGTTTCAAACCTTAATGTAGGATCTAGTTTATGTCCTGATTTACCATTCTTATTAATTATACTGATGTCGGGACGTCTCTGAGAGCCATCTTCTGACAAACAACGAACTTTTTGAAATATATCCCAGTCTGGGTGATATTAGCAGATTTCCCTTAAGGGAAATCAGCTATTGAGGTTTTACTCATGACGGAATTTTCGAAATTTTTCTTCAAATGTCCATCGATCCTACCTAGTAGATGACGAAAATGAGGTCCGTTCACATCTGTATATAGTATATATATATATATATATATATATATATATATATATATATATATATTTGTCTGTTACCGCTCTAGCGATCGCAATCTTAGTTGATCGTTACCAAACTCGATATTTAGTCGTTTTATGTAAAAAGAAAGATCAAGTTCGTTAATGGCTGAAATCGGACCAGAGGGAGGGGGGGTATAGAGGGGAGGAATTTCGAAAATTCGAAATATCTCCGTTACTATACGTCGGATCGAAACATTGTACAGAATCAATCTTATTGAAAATTAAATTTACTATAAATAGTGTTATAGACTTTTATCTCTATCTTGGATATTAAACGAGATATTTGCATTTTTATTAAATCTGGACGGCTAACGGACGGGTGACTTTCCCGTCAAAAGCTAGTTCGGCCGTTTCCTTAACTGCTCGACTCTCGTGAAATTTCTCTATTGTAAAATTTCACGTGGGAAATCTGCTTAGTTTACGCAGCCCCTGCGTGACGGACTTTATTTTTTGATGAGGGTTGCTATTATTTCAGAGTGGACTTTGTGGTGACGTGAATTGGTCAATAGCTCCCCACACTGGCAACAACCTAGGACACACACACACACATATATATATATATATATATATAATTATATACTACAGAAAAGCATACAAGGGTGCCAACGTAAAGCATAGATAAACTAAAGAACACCTCTGGGCAGGCTTCCCATCCAGCGAAGAACTCACCAAATAAAATTTATAGTCCCACCGTCGGGTAACTTGTAGATAACCCGTCCCATTTAGTCTAAAGCAGACATTAATAAATAATAATTAAACGCTCCATATGATACTTGTTACTTACTTACATATCCTAGTATTTGGTAAAATTAATAAATTATAAGATGAAATCGGGATGTTTTAACTAAATATAAGAAATAAATTATTCTTTCGTATTCATTCTTAAGTTATTTCACGGTGAAGTGAACATCACATGAATACGTTAGAACAAAGAGCGTATCACTCTTGACACATGTTACCTGACAGTAAATAAATATAACCTAATTTAGTGTACACTATACAAAATATTCAGTTAATACCCCAAAAATGAAGACATAGGAACACATTTATGAACGAATAGAAGGGATACGAGATGGCTTGGTGCGACCCGAGATTTAATAAAAAAAAACCGAAGGCTATCAAACTAAATAAATTCGGAGAAACTCCAACTGATATTAGAGATGTCGTTCCTACAGTGCGGAGTGAGTATATGGTTATCTTAAAGTGTAAATAAGGCCTTATTTTTTAAAATAATGGAATATATCGTTACAAATTACCCCCAGGTCATTGTTTATGTACAAAAGTGCCAAATGAAAACATTACTTAAAACGTGACGGCAAGGAATATTTATATTGGAGATAATCTGAAGTAAGCATGTATATTGACATTTTCTAGGAAAATGGCAGAATTATTACGTTAAATTTGACGTATTTTTTCACCAGAGAGCGCTAATGTTGCTATGATCGTGGAGTAGCGGTATACATGCGAGTAAATACGTCAACGACACTCATTAGGATGACTAATGACTTTGATTCTCATTGATCCCGTCCAAAGAGGAGCTGACCTCTGGTAATATTCGGTGTGAGGTTGGAAGTCTGAACTGAATGTGGCAGATCAAAATACTGGGGCTTACTATTCCACGGCCTTCCTAGACAACGAGGATTGAATGTCGAGTTGATCACTTACTACGTTAAGTACTGACTAGGAATCTCTTTGGGGGCAGCCAAAAGTCTCAAAGTCAAACAAAAAAAAACAATTGATAGGAATCAATTCTAACCCCATAGCTTTTCTTTACGAATGCGAATCAGATATCTCTTTTAATAACCTAGTTTAATGGCTGACTGTTATTGCAGGACCGAGTTCGGGTATATCGAATTTGTCAACTGCGAGAGCCCTGAGTGCTAGTTCTGCTAGCAGCAGCAGACCACCATCTGCTGGCTCCAGGACCGGCAGACCTTCTACGGCAAGACCTGCCACTGCAAGGCTAAAGTCCCCTGCCAGACCAGCTCCTTTAGCTCCGAGATCAGCAGATGTCTCCACGCCCAAGTAAGTATTATGTGCTAAACGTTTCAATTTATAAGAAAGGCATCTAAATCTCATTCAAAAATTAAAAATAGAAACAGTATGAAGTTTAAATGAAGCAAGCGGTTTGAAGTTGTAAATAAAATAATAATCTTAAACCTTTCATTTAGATACTCGTCGATCCGCATCACATGAAGCGTATCATATCCTTGAAACGGCTATTTAGAATGAAATTAACGTACGCCATTGTGCAAGGTGCATTGATATTTCATTAGATTCTTCCCAAACTGTAGAGCTAGGCAATAATATTCCCATAGATGCATATCAAATAACCCAAAAATTAGATACATTATAAAAAAAACTTTATTAGCCTTGATTTTAGAACAAAGATGAAATTTACTATCAGAATAAGGAATACATCGCAAAGTGTCCAAATAATTTTAAAAGAGAAGAAGAATAAATTGCTAGAATTCCAATTTGAAATTAAAAATTAGTATGAGGGGCTCAGGTGAGCTATGGGGTTGTTCTTAATTTATATGGTAAATCCTAGAGATGAGTGTTCAATTACCCTCTTGGGCAATAGAAATGTATTTACTTATGATGTCATTAAGTAAAATTCTTAGTCCATCCCGGGCTAGTAAAGGTTGATAACCTGTCCCAATTAGCAGCTAAGTACAGTGGTGAACTTTAATAAATAACACTTAAAGCGTTGGCATTAGAACCCTAGAGTGGCGAGTTCAAATCCCGACTGGGCAATAGGAATCCCTTTAGTAAAACTCATTAAATAAAATCCTTATGCCCACCCTGGCTAGAAAAGGGTGTTAACCTGTAGATAACCCGTTAATAAATAATATAATAATAAATAATAATACGCGCACGCACGCGCGCACACACACAAACACACGCACATATTTCTTTTTATTTATTTAATAACGTCCACTTTATGCTACTGTGATTAATTGGGACGGGTTATCTACAGGTTACCACCCTTTTCTAGCCAGGGTGTAACAACGGAATTCATTTAATGAGTCCGTTACTAAATAAATACCTATTGCCCAGGGCGGGAATCGAACTCTCCTCTCAAAATTTACCAGTGAGATTAAGACCAACGCCTTAACTCACATGACCAACCTGAGCCCCCCCACACACACATACGATCACGAACACGCGTATATATGTGTTTTTATGGTAGGATGGAAGTGCTTAGTTTATTAGCAATGACATGAAAGCCCTTTTTTGTAAATTACAATCACTAAATTGTCGATCTGAGCATTAATGTGAACACATTCCAAGAACAAAAACAGGCATAGAGAAAGAGAGACGTATTCCTTTCACTGTTTTAACAGCAGGAGCTCCGGGCCCTAGTATAAACATATTGAAATAGGAAGGAATAAAAATAAAGAAATTCGACAAACGTGATTATTTGTACTTTGACATATTATTATTGACACTTCATGCCAAACAAGGTCACACCAACTTGCAGAAATTGCAACGAAACTTTAACTGTACATCCCATATTGACCGACTGTCCACAAAGAGATAATTCATACATTTCACATGACTTACAGGAACTTTTGACCGATAACAATAACTACATAAACACAATCAATAAACATCTAAAAAACATTAATATATACTGTTACGTTTTTTTTTTATTACCAAAACCAGTAATAAACGTTTTTAATAAGAGTTCTTTTGGAATGCAAAATTAAATACTCGCAAGTTTCACAGTTTTTATCACTGCACAATTTATTTCACAATGCACAATAAACTTGGTAATTATTCTTAATTATTACTCACAGTATACACTGATAGCGTCACTGTTCTTCAATGAGTCACAGTCCAATAATTCACTGAAATTCACAACAAGACGGCACTGCACTGTCCTTTACTTCGCGGCACTGCACTGTCTTAAACACGGCACTAAACTGTTACTTACAGTCACGGCACAACACTGTTCTTCTTATAAAAACACTTTACCGCACTACACTAAGTCGCACTGAAGCACTGATGTGAATATCAAGACAGGTGACAATAAAACTGACTCGCTCGCGGCAGGCCCTCTTTATATAG
The DNA here is from genome assembly GCA_019009955.1 of Riptortus pedestris. Lineage (NCBI taxonomy): Eukaryota > Metazoa > Arthropoda > Insecta > Hemiptera > Alydidae > Riptortus > Riptortus pedestris. The sequence goes on from CM032231.1 coordinate 72,379,666, forward strand.
CTTGTCGGCATACATCAAAGGGGAATTGTCTAGTTCATTCGAGGCTGGGCTAGACGAGCCTAGAAGCGTCTCGACCCTCCGTCGGTCTCTTTGATCTACGTCACACTTTCCAAATACGCGACTCTCTCTCTCTCTCTCTCTTTCGCAACAATACAAAATACTATAGACTACTATTTCTACACACTACTTTTCACTTCGCTTCTACGCTTCTATTAGCAGGGTGTATACATTTTAATATTATTTACTTAATTTCTTATTTATTCTTTCTATTTTGGTTTTCAATTTTTTTTCTTCCTATGCATATATTTTCATTTATGTTATTTTTATTATTCTGATGTTCCCAATAAACAATATTTTTCCTATATATAGACAGGTATATCTCTGAATAGCTTCAGGGATCACTGTATTCCATAGTTCATTCCTTTCCTCCCTTTTCTGTTATTTGTTATTGCTGTATTTGCATTTTTGAGCATTTTGTGGTTAATGAGTGAATCGCCGGTGTTGCGGAACTCATTTAAATAGATCAATATTCGTGGTTATTCTGGTAACAAATATATACATATACATATTTATATTTACTTGTGACGATAAGTTGATAATTAGGCTGGACCAACAGGAAGGTGGGAGTATCATGGCGGACGCACCAAGGAGGAGGTCTGAGGCCACCAACGGACGTCAGGCAACTCCGAGCACCGTCTACTGTAATGTCAACTTCTTGTCCACCTCCGTGTCCACCCGACCCCTGTCCACCGGATCCATGTCCGCAGCCGGTCCAAGCAAGGCCAACAGGAGCTATCCCTAAGATTAGTCGTCTAGCACCACCATCTACCGGTTCGAGAAGTCTTAGACCACCTTCCAGCTATTCTCAAAGATCGAGCGGTAATATTTGTACATTGTCATATATGCAACCAGCTAATTAGGGTGTCCCTGATTTTATGTACACTAATTGTTTGTTTTTTTTTAATTTCAGCCCCTCGACCTTCAACCAGTGCTTCACAGGCAAAATGCCAGAAGATTGTATTGCTTCCAGGAGATATAGACCCTACTGAGACAACTATAATAACTGTGGAGCCACCTCCGGCTAAGAAAAAACCAAAAAAGACTGTCCGATTTGTATTGACAAAAAGCGTTAAGCCTGAATGGGTGGGGCCATGCCCAGAGCCAGAACCTGAGCCAGTTCAGGCTCCTGCTCCCCAACAGATGACTTTTCAATTTTCTCCTCCACGGAGACGTCAACGCCCAACTCCATGTCCACCTCCTCTGGCCAATTCGACTCTACGCGCCCCATCACCTACTCGGGCCCAATCGCCTCCCAGAGCTGTCTGTCCACCTGATCCTTGTCCAGAACCGTGTCCCGAAGTGATTGTATGTGAGGAAATACAGCAGGAGCCCTGTCCACCAGATCCTTGTGAGGAAGTTTGCCCTTCAGACCCATGCCAGCCCGAGTCAATTCCAGACGATTTGTGGTTCGAACAGATGTTACAAGGCACAAAGCAGCCTTGTCCTTCCCAGCAATCTGTTAATACTGAATGTTCAGAAAATTTACTTGACATCACTCCTCCCCGATCTGATTCGCGAGGGTTTGAAAGGGTCTGTGAGTCACTTCCAGAGGAATTAATCCAGTGGGATGATCCTCAAGACCCATTTAGCCCCCCTCGGACTTGCGAATCGCCACCCCCTCAATGTATTGACTTTATTGGTAAGAAAGATCCCTTTTCACCTCCCACATTAAATGAGTACTTTTCAAGAAGATATAATTTACCTTATGTAAAGCCAGAACCTGGATATGTTCATCCAATGAATTATAGACCAGCTCCTTATTCACCTCCTCAATATTCATATTCAGAGCATTGTCCAGGCCCCAGCAGAAGGTAAGTCAATTTCCCGTGATTAGTAGTCCAAATATGTTATAAATGTTGTTAACTTCCAAACGTTTCTTTAATGCTGTTTTGTATTTAACTATTTTAGAATGAGTGATTGCCTCATTCATTGTTTCAATACGTAGACTTCCCATCTGTAATGAACATGGAGTACAGCTCAAATGTAAAAGTTAGCTACATGCATGGTATATGAGTTTAATGGAAAAAAATTCATTATCTGACAAATTAAAATAACTAATAAATAATATTGCTATGCCGAAGATAAAAGTTCATTAATAATAATCATCACTCAATAAATTATAATATAATAATAATAAATAGACTATACAAATCGTTCCACTTAGTCCATTAATAGAAAACTCTTCAGGAGTTAAAACCACAAATCATACATATATATTGTACAGAGATGGAGTATTATCTCATCAGCTGATAACTTGATGGTATCTGCTGTATTGATATAAAAAATTGTACAACAAATATTGCTTTATCTAATATTATTTTTTTCAAAAAATAAAATTATTCAGAATATATATATTTTTTTGATGGGCCTTGGAGATCTTTAGCCGCAATTACTAGGCTCCTCCGCCTCTTCCTATCCTGAGCGATGACTTCTCATTACGTGGAACTCCATAGCGTCCTTTTTCACTCTCAATTTATCTCATCTGTGGCCACCTTCATGGGCGGCCGTCCCCTCAATGTTCATTCATTGTCTCGTTTAGGAGCCGATTGGGTTACTTCTTCCATACGTCCCAACCATTGTTATCTCTTACAATGAGATTTTTAGAAGGATAAGAAAATAAATTATATTAGGATTCAGACTTGGTTCCCAGATACAACGCAACGGTATATGTAAGTGGAAAGGACACACAGTTAAGAATAACGTTGAAAAATGATCCAAAAATATTTTATACTTGCAGCTTTGAGATCATGAAAGGTATATAGATTAGCAGGATAAGCTTAGGATGTGGTAATTCTTCTTAATATGTGGAAGAGTGGCTAGGCCACGGGTTGAGAGAAAAGAATGAGTAAGCGTCCATTGCCAGGTATGGGTCAAAGAAAACACTTGATAGGCAAACATTTTTTAAAAACCAGAAATCTTTTAATCTAGAAAAAAATAAATAAAAAATTGGTTTAAATTGTAATCTTAGTCGAATGTTATCAAGAAAACAGGTATGAATACCATAATACTTATTGGGCAACAAAAAATAAAAACATAATGCAGACAAAATTAAAATGTGTCCATGTTCAAGATAATTCCCAAAAATGTTATGAACTAGTATAACTATTACTTGTAAAAAGGCTGAGGTTTCTTATTGTTTTTCTTCAGAAGATCACCTGTTGTTATCGACAGAGAGTATGTTGCGAAGACTACTCCTCATAACAGGCGATTATCAACTATTTGTAAAGAGGATTCCGACGACGACGACTTGGGTCTTCTTCCAGACGATGTAATGTGCCTGGACGCTGACTTTAGTGAACCTCTGACAAGACCAACGAGGACCTATGATCTGGGAAGGTATGGAAGTTAATTTACTTTTTGAAAATTTGGAACTTCTTCCAAATTAGGATTCTTGTATTAAAACTAGACATTAATGGGATATAATTTTATTCTGCTATAAAATTAGTTTAAAGTCCAGCCTGGTTAGCTATAATTCATTAATTAATATACATAAGTCATATTTATTAAGCCGTTGCTCTAAACCTTTAGTCATACGATTTTCACGTTGGTAAGGGGCATTTAATTAGTAAACATAGAATGGGAAGGTTACCTGCACCTGGCCTATTCGCCTTAGGTAGCTAGAAGGAGCAAAAAACGCAATATATTTTGCTGAAGCTTGTCTGCCATTAATTTACTTTTTTTGCCATTATTTTATATTTGACGATGATATCTTCTTTAAAGTTTGTTAGAAAAAAAAAATGTATATTCTTATTATAAAGGTGAAGCTACTGTTTCTTCTAATCCTGTAAGTTGTTTGTGGTAGACATTAGTTGTCATAATTTCCCATTGAAGTTCATCATACATAGATTGCCTAGCATCAGTGGTTGGGATCCTGCTCGAGGTGCGAGGCGGTAATTTTATCCCAATTATTAGTTATTAATTTTTTAAAAAATTTGACCCAACAAAAGCTGACACCTTTGAAATTTGATTCAATTGAAGACTTTTGAGTTTCATCGCCAATAGCTGATCATACAATACCGACTATGCCCAACCTTTGAATGAGCATAAAATCGTCATATAGCAATAACATTGCACACGCGTTAAATAATATAACTGAACAGGAAGAACATATTGACCATGTAATTTAAAGCAATGGGATTGTTTAATGCCATACATTCTTTGTATTAAGCACTGTTATTTTTCTACGAGAAACCATGTTTTATTTAACCCTTCATTGGGAGTAAATTCTTCAAAATTATTTACTTGATAATCTTAGCAGATTTCCTTTAAGGGAAACCAGCTATTAAGGTCGTTCTTTTTTTTTTCTTTTTTTTGATCGTTACCAAACTATATATTTATTCGTTTTATGTAAAAAAGAAAGATTGCTGAAATCGGACCAGATGGAGGGGGAGGGAGCGTTTAAAGGGGAGTATTTTCGAAAATTCGAAATATCTCCGTTCCTTCGCCATACTTCTTATCGAAAAATTGTATAGAACAAATCTTATTGGAAATTGAATGTTCTATAAATGTTGTTATATACATGTATTCTGTATCGTGTATATTAACCGAGACATTTGCATTTTTCATATTATTCCAAGCTTTAATACAAAATATTGTTTTCAAGAAATCTTTATTATACGAGATACATGCAAATATAATCTGGTGACCACCCCGTCAAAAGTTCTTGGACTACTAAAATCTGATTGTTTGGGATAAAAATTATTCTGATTCATTACAAATTACAGAACTAGATATAGTAAATAGTTTACAATAAAATTAATATGATATATTCTGATATATTTAAGTAATTGTTTTTCTTCCCAGTGGGAGGTTGGTAGAGTTGCTAGTTTACATTTCAGATGCTTCCCGTCGGGAGTTTATTAAAATTGGCTGCGAGATTTCTTATTACCGTTTGTATTTATTCACGGTGGTGTCGTGTATGTAGACGTATCTATTGTTAAGCTTCACGAGGGAAATGTGCTTAGTTTACGCAGCTCCTGCATGACGGACGTTTTGCTTTATGCGTGTATTACAAAGTGACGTCTGAAAAGGTAGGATATTTCCTCGTCATTTTGTTCATACAGCGATACAGTTTTTATATTTTCACGAGAAAACATTTTAATTTCTATGACGTATAGAATATAAAACCCTTTTACAGAAATCTCCCTCATATATGCAGTTTATTTTCTATTGAATTCTCAATATCTGCGAAAACTCGGAAAAAGCGGAGGAGCTGCAGTTCCTCCGTCAATCTTACTAAACTGTCGCCCTTCACAATTCCTACCATAAACGATCCCGATTACCAAATCTGTTTCACAGCAGTGTTGTTGGAAGTGAAGAATATTGTGTACTTGGGGAGAGAAAAAGATGTCCCATTCTTCACAAAAAAAAAACTTGTGAAGAATTGGACGTCTTTTTCTCTCTCCAAGATTACCAAATCCATTCTCAACGATAGGGTGTACCAGCTATACATCCCCTATCTTGGAGTACACTTTGACAGTCACCTAGCCTTTTTAGCAGATTTTCCTTAAGGGAAATCAGCAATTGAGGTTGTACTCATGACGGAATTTTCGAAATTGTCCATCGATCCTACCTAGTAGATAACGAAAATGAGGTCCGTTCAAAACTGTATATATATATATATATATATATATATATATATATATATATATTTGTCTGTTACCGCTCTAGCGGTCGCAATGTTTGTCCAAATTCCAAATATCTCCGTTACTATACGTCGCATCGAAACATTGCACAGAATCAATCTTATTGCAAATTAAATTTACTATAAATATTGTTATATACATTTATTCCCTATCTTGAATATTAACCGAGATATTTGCATTTTTATTAAATTGTGGCCGATAACGGATTTTTGAATTTCCCGCCAAGAACTAGTTCGGCCCTTTGCCGTAACTGTTCGGCTGTCGTGAGATTTCTCTATTGTATAACTTCACGTGGGAAATCTGCTCAGTTTACGCAGCCCCTGCGTGAGGGACTTTTTAATCACGTCTCCAAGAAAATCAAATCAGTTCAAAGTAAATACCACTCCCTCCAATACCTCTTCCGCCTCCACTAGAGCGTTAACAAATATATATATATATATGTGTGTGTGTGTGTGTGTGTATAGTGTGTTGAACGGACCTCTTTTTCGTCATCTACTGGGTAGGATGGATGGACGTTTGAAGAAATTTTTTGAAAATACGTCATGAGTACGACCTCAATAGCTGATTTTTCTTCAGGGAAATCTGCTAAATGGGGTGGATAGTTTCTTTTGGGAATTTTATTTCGATGGACCCGTAAGCTTAAAATATAGTTTTTTTAAATGTACATTTACTAACAAGCATGTTAATAAATGTAATTTATATTTACTTCTCAGCTCAATCTAGAAACTCATGCTGCATTTTATTCATTTCAGTTTGCGACAAAGGTTGGAATCTACGAAGGCATCGGCATGTTCGCCACAAGCGTCTAGTACTCAGCCATTGCTTGATACTTCTGATGCTTCATCTGCTTATCAACAAGGTTATGATGCAGCCTGCCGTGTTTTAGAACGCTACAACCGGTTGTATGGCCAGCGACCTGACCCTTGTGGTAAGATATATAATAAAAAATGACTTTGTCATGAAAGAGGGTGGAGTTGTCTAGTGTTTAGCGCTCTAGCTAACTGACCCAGAGGTTCCACGTTTGTTCCTCTGGATTGCACACACAATTTTAAACTCTGTGCTTACTGGGAGTTGGACATTTATCTGTTATACGAGCCTACTCAGCAACGCGAGCCATTTGAGTACATGAATGAATAAAGTATTAGCGATCTTTAGTTTCTAATGCCACCCCATCATGGACAGTTTGCCAAAGTTGTTTTTTTTTGGTTTTCAAATAACATAAATTAATCGTATAATAGCATCCAACAAGATTTCAACCCTCAGAGCTTCTTAGAATAAACTAATATAGATAATTTCTTATAACTACTAATTCAGTGATTCATACATTTAATAAACTCTCGTGTAACACTGGGGAAAATGCTGTAGAGTCAATATTTTCACATTCTACTACCATTTTATCGATTATTAACTTGCGTGTGGAACAAGTGTTGCGGAAAAAAAGAGCACTGACCGTACATAGTAAGCTTTGACAATCCAATGATAATTCATTTTTTCACTCCTATTGACATATTCCATAGATAATTTGTGAAAAGCACCCAAATGTCAATTTTCATGAAATTCGAAAATATCTCATTTGTTGCCCCTGGGTTAGTAATATAAAATCACTACACTTCTGTACACTCTGTCTACATAAAGCGACTGAAACTGATGATAGAAATTAATAAAACAGAATACCTTGGCCATTGAAGAAAAGAATATGACGTCATGCGTGTTTTAGTAAGCTTTATTTTCTAGATATATTTTATCTGCTCATTTAAGAAAAGTACTGTATAGGACAAAGTGATTTTTTTCTATGCGAAGATACTATTTCGTAACTTTTGAAATGTAAAAATCGATCATTGGTAATGAGTATGATCTTAAATTTCGTTCCCCAATTATAAAAAGCTCATATTGTGACATGTTGCTGCTAAGGGTCGAGGAACTGGTTGTAACTCGCCATATGCCTGTCCCAAGCCAGGATGAAAAAGCAGGAGGGCAACCAGTGTAGGAAATAGTTTCCTTGACAAATCAACCATTAGTGTAAGTCAGGTTAATCAGAAACACTTTTGCGGCTCCTCAAAATTTATTTTTAAAAACGCTTAGCGCTTTGGGAAGTTATATTCCAATCCTTAGTGCGTCAGAGCGTAGGACCTATCGAGAGCGTTTGTAAAAATAAATTGTGAGGAGTCACAAAAGTGCTTATGATTACCCTGATTCATCACCCTCACCAACAGCAGAAAATAAAAATGAAAAAAAAAATAGATGATTAGTCTAAGTGTTTGACAAGTTAAGTGAGTCGTGGCTCTAGAGAGAGGAATGGATTTGTTGACAGTTTGTTCATCAATAGTAATCACTGAAAACCAGTGAGCCGTGGATCGTTAATGTATGGCCATTGCTGGAGTTATGAGGACCTTTGTGCTTTCAATCAATTAATGATGTTGTGATATTCATATGATTCCCTTTATATCTTGAGAACCGAAGATGACGGACAATTTAAATGTCGACCTTAGATGTTTCTTAATACTCCAAAACAGAATACAACCTTAAATTTTAACGCATATTAGGCGGTGGTTGCTAATCAGTATAGGGAAGTTCATTTTTTTTTTATTTTTAATGAGCCTATTCAACATTCTTGGTGTCTAGCAGTAATCTTTTAGCTGTTCAAATAGGTTATGTCTGCCATTTTATTATGCCTCTTGCAAATTATACAATACTTTATTTAAAAACTCGAACATGTAGATTATCCAATTGGAATTGTAGCTCACGTATTTCATCGTCTACCTTCTTTCCTAGATTGGACACTTTCTCTTCAACATTATTCAGTTTTTCATCAAACCCGCTTACTCTCTGCTCAATGGCTTCCACTCGTTTGCCCAATACCTCTGATATTTCGTGGAGTTTAAGGTTGGTCGTTCTTGAAGCTTCCTGAAGTTCCTCCAGTTTCTCGCAATTAGCTCTAGAAGCTTCCCGAAATTTTTCTTCTAACCTCTCGCAATTAGCTCTAGATGCTTCTTCTAATCTTTCGTAATAAGCTCTAGATGCTTCTTCTAATCTTTCGTAATTAACTCTAGATGCTTCTTCCAATCGTTCGTAATTAGCTCTAGAAGCTTCTTAAAATTCTTGTCTTACTTCCGCTAAGATTTTTCTCACTGTTACTTTTAGAAGCTTCATAGAATTCTTGTCTGACTTCCGCTAAGATTTTCTCGCTGTTACTCTTAGAAGCTACCTGGAATTCTTGTCTAACTTCTGCTAAGATTTTCTCGCTGTTACTTTTAGAAGCTTCCTGGAATTCTTGTCTAACATCCACTAAGATTTTCTCGCTGTTACTTTTAGAAGCTTCCTGGAATTCTTGTCTAACATCCACTAAGATTTTCTCGCTGTTACTTTTAGAAGCTTCCTGGAATTCTTGTCTGACTTCCGCTAACATTTTCTCACTGTTACTCTTAGAAGCTTTAAGAGTTTCTGGTTATTTTCCATCAAAGCGGCTAAAATTGAATTTATATCTAAATTGCTACTTGAGATAGGAGTACTTACAGCAATGTCTTCTTTATCGTCAAACTCGTGTGTACTTATATCGATTCCTTGTCTTTGGAATTCATCTGTCAACCGCCTTTGTAGTTCAGCCTTATTTCCTGTTTTCGGCAGATCCAGTTTAGCCAGCTCCTTCTTCAGCTGTTCCACTTTTAGTTCATCAAACTTCATTTTCGTTGATTTTAATTTTTCAATCCCAATTCTGACACCAGTTGTTACGTTTTATTACCAAAACCAGTAATAAACGTTTTTAATAAGACTTTTGGATTGCAAAATTAAATACTCGCAAGTTTCGCAGTTTTTATCACTGCACAATTTATTTCACAATGCATAATACACTTGGTAGTTATTTTTAATTACTACTCACAGTATACACTGATAGCGTCACTGTTCTTCAGATTACACAGTCCAATAATTCACTCACGGTCTCTGAAGTACACCAAAAGACGGCACTGCACTGTCTTGAACACGGCACTAAACTGTTACTTACAGTCACGGCACAACACTGTTCTTCTTATAAAAACACTTTACCGCACTGCACTAAGTTGCACTGTAGCACCGAACGCACATATGAGCACTTGAGAAGAAACTGACCCGCTCGCGGCTGGCCGTTTCTTTATATAGGTCGTCGGCATACATCAAAGGGGAATTGTCTGGACTCTTCGACGTCTGGCTGGAAGGTACTGGTAGGAGCTAGGACATTCTGTCGGCTTCTTTGATCTATATCGCACTTTCCAAATACGCGACTCTGCTAATCCTTCATTTTCAAAACAATATGAATTATCTTTTACTTAAGTATTTAATTAATGCATTTACTCAGCTAATATGTGCGTATCTTAACCGGAATGTAAAGGATATTAAGTTGGCAGATTCTAAACAAACATTTCTTCATCCTATTGGCGGTTGCTGACTTTTCATTGAACTGTAACTGAATATGAATTATTAAATCATGGGCAAGCCTTTGTTGATTCTGGGTTGGTTCATTGATTCAGTCGCAAACAAATTTTAACTCCAGACGCAACGCAAGGCTTTAAGCATCTATATACAAATATACAAGGGAACTCAAGAGTATAGTTCACTTCTAATTTCCAGCAAGGGTGGCCACTTGTGCAGAACTAAATTGGCAAACATTTTAGAGATTTCAATTTATTTTTCTCACATTAAATACGTAGTTTATCATCGAAAGAAATTTATATGATGATATAAAAAAAAAAAAATGTCTCCTATACCAAGTAACAAGAATGTTTATATAGTATTTATCTAAAATATTAAAAAAAAATGTTTAATTTGTTTTCAGAAAACGTCGAAGATGCTGGTGATCTTGGAGAAATGACAATGGGGGACATTGATTTCGACGAAATCGAAGCGGTGGAATGTGACTAAATGTGTGTTTCCAGGATTACGGAAACAAGGCAAACAAAACATAAATAAACAAACATGTTGTTACACACAAAAGTATAGTTGTTTTTTTTTAACGCATATGCACATCCTATTATTGAAAGTGAAATGAATTGGTCTGCCTGTATGTAATACGACCACGGTGGCTCGATAGCTCTCAATTCTGAAGGAACTTGGTGATAAAGGTGATCCTTACCTAAGATAATAAATCAAAATAATATGATGATAAAGAAAGAAAGAAAATTTTATTTTGGCCCAATACAACTAAGGTATTATACACAAATTGTTACATGATTTTTACAAAATTAAGATGTTTTGGTACAGCCTCGGACGTAGTCGTCCCTCTCAGTAGTTGTACCTAAATTGTAATGGGGGGTGGGCCTCCACTTTGACAATAGGAAAGGCAGGCATGATGAGTTTTGCTACACTTCAAGTTTTTGGATTGTTGGAGCCTGAAAATAGGAAGCAACCTCCAATTCCCGTGTGGATTTGGCTGTTCCTAACAAAAACCAGGGTGCATTTAGCCGCTAATCCCGAATGTACTTTGCTCTGTAATGGACTGTATTTTGTTTTTGTGTATGTTGCCTGATGCCCCAGCCAGACAGGCAAGCGTTATGTTAATATAGGTAGTATAAGTGTATTGTTAAAGTAGTGGTTGCGCAAGTCAGGTTTGAGTGGTGTATTTTTATTTATTAACGGGTATATATTTGTGCCTAGTCGGTGAGTGGGTGCATGGCTTGTTGCAATTTAAATGTGTAATATTGATGGCCGCCATGTAAGTCGAGTGTCAAAATTGTACTCCGGAGATAGCGGAAATGCTCTGGTCCTTCGAGAGTCCAAGGAAATTGAGGTGATGGCCAATATTTCAGTTCAGGTAGATCTTCCGTTCTTTGAAACGAGACCGAAGAGCAAACATCTTGATGGCCTGCGTATTATTTCGGGGTTTTTTTTCAACGGAGAGCTTCCACTCCTTGAACCATCTATGAGGACCTGGTCGGCGCTGCCTCTTTGGAGATGGGAGAATTGAAGGTATTTGGGGTATTGTCTTAGTGAGTGGAGGAGGAGCGTGTCATCTGCGAAGGTAGCTAACACAGAATTTTCTCCACCTGCGGGATGTCTAGGATGCCACCTGTGGGGATGGTGCATAGTGAGGATGTAGAGCAATGGGGCTAAGTATGGATCCTTGCGGGTACCCCAGCCAAGCTCTGATATCCGGTTTCGTGCATTGCGAGATGTTGTTTTATTTTGACTTGAAATGGTGTTCTTCCTTGTAGAAGGAGGGGGGGAATGCAATAATTCCTATATAGGGTTATGCTGGGAGTGTTTCTAATCTCTAAGGTTTATGCAGCAGTCCTTCGTGCCATTATCGTGTCAAAGGCATTTGAGGACATCGAGGAAGAGGACCCGTAGTATACAGCATATTTCAAATCCTTGCGTGATAACTTCACGCTCGACCCTTTGGAGTTGTTGAACGGCAGAATGATCGATGAGAGGCTTGAAGGCAAATTGATGGTTGAGGGATAAGTCCTTAGATGATTCCCTAAGTCTATATCATTAAACCAGGGCGTTTCTAGGAAGGCCCCTTTCCCGCCGGTCGTGGTTAAGAAGGCATTATGGGGCGGTTAGCTGCAGGGGTCATCCTCGCGGCGTTTGCCTTGGTTTGTGAAAAAAAAATGACGTTGAAGCGTGTTTCCACTTCTCCGGAACGGAAAAGTACGCTCGTCTGAGGCAGGCAATTAAAAGTACATGTGAGGAGAGCAATACACTTGTCGAGGAAGCTTCTTCAAAACTGCCGTTGGTTATATTGATCTTCGCCAGGAGATTTCTTATGAGAAAGTTTGTGAATAATTGATGCAGGCAATTTTCTTTGGGGGGATTATAAATTCAATGTTGTGGTTCGTCAGTCTTATTGGTGTATGAAGGATAGTGGATACAGTAGCGTCCCTGTTTCTGGGTCACTATAGTTTGATGTTTGGAATTTATTTTCTACGGTAATCTGCTAGTAATTTAGATTTTGTCAGAGTCAGTTAAAGCTTGTTAGTGGTCTCCATTAGTCAGTGAAGGTATTCTCAGTAGTTTGGTTTGAGAGTTAGTCGTTTTGTCACTCGCCATTAGCGATGGGTCACCAGAATTCATGTTAAGTCAAGTATTATTTTTTATTTAGTTGTGATTTCTATCATTTGTTCTAGGTTCAAGTCTAACCCCATCTTCGCAAGCCGACCCGAATAAACGATTGACCACTCCCCCCCCCACCGCACGCCCCCAGCCCCCCCCCCCCCCCTTTATTTTCTGTGGTCCTCCCCCATATTCGTTGGCCACCGCTTGCGAAGAATATTCTTTTTGTGAATAAGGTCCAGAATGTGTGTGGCGTTATAGTGTGCCGCTGCGCCTGGCGATTGTAGGGGTTGAATTTTTTAATGGCTGCGTAAACTATTGTTTTGTAAAGGTCCGTCGAAATCGCCTGTGTCTATAAATCGTGGAATTGGTTTGGTAAGAATTTGGGATGATGGTTTTGGTCATGCATTTCTGGTCTTAAATTTTTTCACCAGTTCAATGGGTCCAATAAATGAGTCTTGTTGGTGGTGGTACTTGTTTTGGTCTGTCCCCTGGAATGTTTATTTATTCCTGGAAGATGGTCCAAGTCCATGTTCCTGTCAGTGTTTGTGTCGTGGAAATATAGGTAAGTGGAAAGTTTTGTATTAACTTGCTATGTCCTAAAATGCTCAGGGTTGGTTACGTCGTCTTTGCGTCGGATATTAAAACGTGGGCTCGTCTGGTGCAGTAATAAATGGAGTCCTAAGATTTCGGGAAAATACACGTAAGTAGTGCCCCTTATTATTTTGTTTTCTACACATCGCCAGGAGACATGCTTACTATTGAGGAGTTTACCAAACCAAAATACTGATCACCGGGGGGTTAAATAATATTTCTTCGAAATCTGCTTGAAATAAGCCTCGTTGCCATGCGGGTTGTTGTAAAGCTGATATTATTCTTAGAATGCTGTTTATCGTTGAGAAGAACCAAGCCCACCCCAACAGCCCTCGAGACGAACCAAGGGTCGGAAGCAGTATAATTATGGTGGGTAATGGGACTTTTTTACTTAATATTGCAAAACTCCTACCTACGTCGTTGGTTTCTTGGTTCCCGTCCTATGTATATATTGTATCATGGGGAGTTCGGTTATTTTGTCAGTGTTTAATTGAGGGTGGTGGTCTCAGTCGCAAGCGATGTCTATCAATTCATGTCCTATTTCAGGAAAAATTGGGTTAATACTTTTGTTTTGTCTAGATCATTTAGTGCCGATTTGGCATTCCAAGTTAATGTGTGCAGAGAGAAAGATTTTCTTATATTATCACTGCCCATGATTAACTGAGAATAAGTTGAGTTAAAAGCTGGGTTAGAAATTGATTTTTTATTTTAAGAGGGATAAATGGTTTTATTAAACTAAGTAGTATGATCTGTCAATTGAAACATCAAGGGATGTGTGAGTGGTTGCGTCACTGAGTTTAGGTGTTGTGGTCTGTTGGTGCGGTGGCCTGTTTGGTTCCATGCCTTCTGTCTAGGGCGGGTTTTGTAGAGGAAATCAGGGTGTGATGATGTTGGTTGGGGGGGGGTGAGGGGTTGGCGGTGGTTGGCGAGGGGAACTAGGTTGTCCTTTTTTGATGAACTTAATTTTAGATACACAAGGGGTGTAAAAGGTTTTGATGAATGCTTTTGCAGCCCCTGTAGGTTACTTTTTTGGTTTTCCTCCACAGTTGGCACAACAGGAAAATCTATCTTTGGCAATTTCGAGTTGGGACAAGCGAGTGTACATTGTGATCGCCCAGAGCACTTATTACACCTGGTGTCTAAGTTGACAATAGTATTTGGAGTGACCTACACGAACGAAGACATTCGTTGCACACTGATACACTCTTGGATTTCCGCCTTGGCCTCAACGATCACAACAGGCATTAAAATGGGCCTTTTAAAAATTAGATTAATTAAGATTAGAATTAAATATTTCTTTGCTCTTTAGCATTGTCCTCAAGCTCATAACGGCCATGAGTGGAGTGAGGATTCCGATCTCTATTTAGAATTCTAGTCACTTTGAAGACAACTGGGTTACAGAGTAGCGAGTTCGTCCAATTACCTCTCTTTCTCAGAGATGCTATAAGGAACACCTCTAATGATAACAGATAAAATTTGCTGTCAGCTGGGTTTCGAAATGTATGGTAGTAATTTAACGTCGTCCCTACCCGTCTCCCCCCCAATTAAAATTTTGGTCACATTACGGAAAGTCGTCAGTTTGAGTGTCTAGCGTTTAACTTTTATTTTTTTTCAACACTGCTGTAATTTTGAAATCAGCTTTTGCAATTGTTTTATATGTCAGCAAGTTATATGTTGGTAGTTGTCAGCATCGAGTAAGAATATAGGTGGTATTTTTAAAGTCTTTGGATTGCTTTTCTGTTAATAATTATGTCCGGGTAAAGTCATTGTTTTTCCGTCATTGACAATGCCTAATAACTGTGAGAAGCTATTGGGTTTGTTGTTATTGGGTTTGGGTTGATTATTAATAGACAGCTGGTTTAAGGCTTGTACCTGTTTTTCGCATTTGAGTTTGGGTTCAATTGAAAGGTAAGATTCATTCTTTCTCCGCTGACACGTGCTGGTCTTGAGGTTGAGTTTTGAGAAGAGGTATAGGCAGGCTCTGGGAACTCGCTGCAGTGCAGAGGTTGTCATGGCAACGTCTTCTGTTACTTTCATCGCTGAGGTTTAGCCTTCGTTAAATGAATTTTGTTAACGGATTTTCTCTTACCTCCTTCGGTACGGCGGTCCGGCTTCATCTTTCTTCTTAAAGAAGGAGATAAACCTCGCCAGATTTCACTGTTTTCCGACAAATCCACTGTCTATTATACTGAACAAAACAGAATAAATACAGAGCACAAATTTCACTTGACTATACACTCAGCACGAACAGCTGATCCTCCTATGATGATAAATCTTATACATACCTTGGGTGGAATCAGGTCATGGCGACAGTTAGCCATTATCAAACGTCCAGCGATAACTGCTTCCCTCTTGTTCAGCTCCGTTTCGTTACGAAAGTTTTGTTTTCTTAGACACAAAGTTTCTTGTAGTGTTTTAAGAATTTTAGCATATTTCCCTTAGGGGTATTCAACAATTTCCAAAAAAGTTCTCTGATGTCCATCGATCCTCACTAGGCGTTGACGAATGTATATATATATATATATATATATATATATATATATATATATATATATAATTGTAATGTCTGTCTTTAGATTTTTTTTCAAATTTTACATTATTTATTCGTTCCACATGGAATTGAAACAATATCAACAATTTTTTGCTTTGGTGTCTGTTAGTTACCTTTTCACGCGAAACTACTTAACCGAATTTAATGAAACTTGGTACAAGTATTAATACTAACCTACCTTTACTATAGCTATACAAATATTCTCAGAAACGAACAGGAGTGGGGTTATAATGGAGGCCTGAAATAAAATATCGCGATATTTCGTTTTCTATTGGTTATTCGGCACAACAGAAGTTGTTTATTTTGTTATTTAGAGTAACTTCTTTTTATCAGTTTTTCGTAAAACAATGTATGAAACTAGTCATTTGCGTAGAAATATTTATATATTCAGCAATTATTTCCAATATGTGTAACTCACCTTGATAAATTAATTCAAATTTATGTCAATATTTTATCCTTAATAATTCAAATCTATGTCATTTTTTAACACCAGTAAGAGGTTTCGCAAAGAATAAAGTATACTGGTCCCCGCCCCTCTCTTTGCCCAAATATTAATTAGTGTGAAATGTCAGTTTATTTTATACTTTATTTAATTAAAACATGAAACAATTAGCTATAATTGCACAAAGTGCAAGAAAATAAATAACAAGAATAAAAAAAAAATTACTGTAGAAAATACAAACCTTCCAACTTTGGAAATAATCTGGAGTGGTTTATTTTTCGATGACGTAAGGGAGGTGAGTTTACTCAAATAAACGTACTTTACCTTACTATTAACTGTTATAATATACAGGTTGGAATTCGTACCTCTTTGGTTTGTAACAGTTTTATCAGTTAAGGTTACAAATTCAGTCAAAATTAGCTTTTGGCTTATCAAGTAGTGGATAGGATGCTACAGTGAATGTTTCAATTTATTTGTCACATGACAAATAATAGTGAACTTCAGCAATGACTGGCTGGTATCAATAACCAGTTAAAATACTTCCAATGGGATCTAGAGACTACTCAAGAACTCCTCTGTCTGCTCTTAGACATAGTACTAGGGGTCTCTTGTCCCAGCTCCTAAATGGTGTTAAAATAATTCCTTCCCCTTCTAATTTGCCGAGGTGAGTACTCTGTGAGATAAAATAAATAATGATCCTTTTTCTAGAAACTCTTTCTGTAAAGTTCCTGGAAACAGGATTTAAAATAACAACTTGTCTTTGTTTTCCTTGAAAATGGTTATGTTTTCAATTTTCACTTTAATCGACCAAATTGACAATTTTTCGACCAATCAAGTTTTCAGTGACAATATGAGGATGGTAGTGACAATATGAGTATACCACGGTAAAACATTTATTTTTTATATAGTGTCACTGTTTAGCTTGTTTATTTAGCACTGATTGTGTTGTCAGTATGAGAAAGGCCATTCTTAACATTTTGTTTTCTTTTCTGGCATGGCTGTGTGATTGGTATTACCCCTCAATTATTAGGAGGCTAATACCGGTCAAATATCTCGTGTATAGCTACACTATATATGAAATGTTTCAACGCATACAAAAACACCATCACACGGAGACTCTTATTGTTTATGGACCATCAATTCGAAAACCATTTTATGTCAAATTGAAACTCTACTCAAACATATTTTTATTTATTTATTAACGTCCACTTTTTGCAACTTAGGCTAATCGGGACGGGTTATCTACAGGTTACCACCCTTTTCTAGCCAGGGTGGTATTTTAGGACGTTATTTAATGAATTTCGTCACTAAATAATTTCCTTTGCCCAGGCGAGAATCGAACTCGCCACTCTAGGTTTACCATGTGAGATAAAGGTCAACGCTTTAACTCGCATGGCTAACCTGAGCCCCGACATATTTGGTCAAATATTAAATAATGTTTGCATTATACTTTTGCTAAGTTAGATGTGTTGAAGGATTACATTTTATTCTCTCATGACTATTGACCCAAGGAGAGGGGATGCTTAGAGGAGAACAAAATAAAAAAAATTGAAATATCTGTTATTATGAATATTTATTTACGTCCACTTTATGCTACTATAGCTAATTGAGACGGGTTATCTACAGGTTACCATCTATTTCTAGCCAGGGTGGGACTAAGGATTTTATTTAATGAGTTAGTCACTGAATAAATCCCTATTTGCGCAGGCGGGAATCGAACTCGCCACTCTTGGTTAACCATGTGAGATTAAAGCCAACACTTTAACTCAAATTGCTAACTTGAGCCCCTATTATGAATAACAGATTTTTAAAGCTCACATATGTCATTATGGGGGCTCAGGTTAGCTATGCGAGTTAAGGCAAAAATAGAGTCGTGAGTTCGATTATGACCTGGGCACTAGGAATGCCGTCGTAACTCATTAAATAAAATCCTTTGTTTCGTACTAGCTAAAAAAGGGCGGTAACCCGAAACAATTAGCCTTAGTAGCACAAAGTGGCCGTTAATAATGATATGTCATTGGTATCGGTAAGTAAAACCTTTTCAAACTAACAACTATTACAACCCAAATAACTGGGCTGCTGACCAAAGGTGCATTCACAACCATAGTCTACTTTCTGACTCACCATCCTTATGCTAGTAAAATGTATAAAGACCTTTACTCATTTTTCTAATCATGAACACCCTAACTTCATTATTTATACCATGGGAACTTATCTTTCTCTATATCAGTAAACATATCTTGGCATAACCATTATGCCTTAGGTTATGAGGTCACGTTTATGTTATTACTGTATTATTTCATATTGTTGTATTTCTTACGTAATTGTAAAATAAATCCCCATTTCCATTTCTTCCAAAAGATTGCATTTTATTTTTATTTATTTATTTATTTTTTTTTTTAGTTAGCTTTTATTCTCTTTAAGAGCTTTATTTTCAAATAAGTGACTTAGCGAATATGTTTTAGTATTCAAATTCATATGATTGATCTTTAATTTAATATTTGTCTATCTATTTTTTTGGGGCTCAGGTTAGCTATGCGAGTTAAAGCATTGACCTTTATCTCACATGGTAAACCTAGAGTGGCGAGTTCGATTCTTGCCTGGGCAAAGAAAATTATTTAGTGACGAAATTCATTAAATAACGTCCTGAAATCCCACCCTGGCTAGAAAAGAGTGGTAACCTGTAGATAACCGGCCCGATTAGCCTAAGTTGCAAAAAGTGGACGTTAATAAATAATAATAATAATATCTATCTCTTGTCTACTCCTATTTTTAGCAGATTCCCCTTAAGGGAAATCAGCTATTGAGGTTGCACTCATGATGCGATTTTCAAAAATTTTCTTAAATGTCTATCGATCCTACAAAGGAGATGATGAAAATTAGGCCTGTTCAAAACTGTGCATATATCTATATATATATATATATATATATATATATATATATATATATATATATATATATATTTTTTCTATTAACGTTTTATGTAAAACTAAAGACGAAGGTCGTTAATGGCTGAAATCCGACCAGTAACAGGGGGAATTTCGAAAATTATTAATATCTCCTTTATTACTGGGTGACCAATGCTATTGCAAATGTAATGTTCTATAAATGTTGTTATGCACCTGGTTTCTCTGTATTGAATATTAAATGAGATATTCACATATTTTAGATTTTGGCCACCTGTAGACCCCCACTACTACTCATGTCATTTCAACAATTAGCTGATATATCAAGAACAATGTCATTTCAAGGTTAAACACCGAATATGGTTTTCATTGAAGTTTCACTGTGTGAGATACATATAAATGTGGGATGACATGACCACTTAAGATTTTACGTTCTTGTCTCAAAAATGCTTATTTGATCCATACCATACTCGATATTTTACCGTTTCAGTCAACACTAAAGATCGTGTTTGGGGCTCGGGTTGGCCGTGCGAGTTAGGGTGTTGGTCCTAATCTCGCATGGCAGACCTAGAGTGGCGGGTTCGAATCCTGCCCTGGGCAGTGGAAATTTATTTAATGACTGACTCATTAAATAAACTCCTTCTGAAAGGATGGTAACCTCTAGATTCTTAGCCACTTGTAGACCCCACTACTAAAAAAAAAAAAAAGATCGTATTTGTTATTGGCTGAAATCGGTGTAGGAATAATGGGGGTATAGTGGAGGGGATTCCCTAATTGAAAACATTTCCATTATTATGAGGGGGATCGTAAAAGTTTATAGAACCTATCTTGTTAAACTATTAATGGTCTACAATGGTTGTTCTATGCATTTTTTCGTAACTCAAACATTAAGCAAGTTATTTGTACTTTCTTGTATTCAGCCTTCAGTACAGTTTCCTCATATATAAAAATTAAGAATTAAAATTTACTATTTTGTTCATTTGATTTGTAAAAATAAAGCAATAAATATTTGTTCAGAGATTGGAGAGGCCTGGCACATATAGCAAGAGTGACCTGCCCACATGTAGGCTGTGTAGACCCTACTGCTGCAGTTCTCTCAGCTTGGGAGAAGCAAAAACCTTCTATTCAGGAATTATTGGATGCACTAAAAGAAATTGATAGATGGGATGTTATCGATGATATTGCTGATTTAATAGGTATGCACTAGTTAATTTATTTTTATGAGCATTTCATAACTGTATTAGCTATTTTTTTGGGTCATGTAAGCGAAGGTATTGGTCCTAATAAGCTTGGCCAACTGGGATTTATGGTGTGATAAATTTATCAAATAAAATTCTAAGTCTCAACCTGGCTTGTAAAGTGTGGTAGTAACCTGTAGATTACCAATCCCAATAAGTCAAAGTGGCGTAAAGTGGATATCAATAAATAACTTAACTTATTAGTTATTTTCTATCTAGTTATTAAAAATCAATATAAGTTCCATTCGTAGGAATTTTTAACTTGTATAGAATTAAAATAAATAAGAAATTCTGTTTTAAATGACCTATTCACGCATAAATTTAATTGTGTTGAGGTTCCAAAATAAAAGTTTTTAGATGATTTCCTTTTAGTTAAATCAGCTATTGAGGTCTTCATAATTGAATAGTGGAGCATATTTTATTGAGATTCTGAAGTACATTTCAGTTTGGAAAAATGTTTATTCACTAATTTCTAGTTAAGGGATGATAATATTTGTTCTAAGCACTCGAGTCTTCAGTTTTTCAATATGAACAAGTCATTTGACACCATTGAACATGGTAGGTATGAAAAGCCTATTGATGCTGGAATTAGAAAATCTCTCCATGGAGAAATTAAAAGGAGAAGCAATAAGGAATAACCCTCCCTGAAAATAATAATCTGGCTACACTTTGAGAAGATTGGTCACATACTCTGAAAGCTGAAATAAGGATAGTATTTAGACTGTCAGGAAATATATTAGTCACAAGAAAAACATTATTCAGGTGAACTCCTCATTCCATCAGTGTGTGTTAACTAGCAAGGTAGAGAAGAAATTACTTGAACTCAATTTAATTAATTTTGATTTTCAATGATAACTACTTTAGTTTACCTATAAAATATATTTTCATTTTAACTAATGAAGGAATAATAATAGTAAAGAATAGAACCAAAGTATTTTTTTCTTAAGTAAATAATCTGTTTACAGAATATAAAGAAATAACAGTCTGCATATTTACTTCTGTGGCCTTTCAACCACTAATGGGGCCTGAAGTGCATTTTGAACCTCCACCTCAGTTTTCACAACTATTCTACAGTTGTTATACACACAATAACTTTTTGATTGGTTGTCGATATTTTTTCAATCCACCTTATTGTGGCTTTCAAATTTGTGAGGAAGCTGATGACCTGCCTAGCTCAGCCTAGAAATCTTATTTTCCTTCTTAAACAGTTGTTAATACGATTTGATATTCCTTCTCTGTATGTCTAACTGGAATATATACATTGTGCATGATTATATTTGCAAATATTGGTAGGATCTTTTTGAGTGCTTTATTGATTGTATAAGTTTGTAAGCCTTATAAAAACAGAATTTAAGCATTTTATAAGGCCAGAAATGAGTTCTTGTATGCATAACTAATCATATGTCTTTATGTTTACAGAAAAAGATGTAGCTGATCATGGAAGGTGTATCGAAAATAGTCAATATCAAGTAAAGGAAGAAAGTGATGAAATTGATAGTGAAATTCTAACTGTTGGTAAGGCAATTAGGTATTTTAAGTTTTTTTGGACTTACCATACAAAACTAGATGGTTGACTAAATTAAAGAAAACGTATTAGTTTTATTGTAAATTCTAACAAAATTTGACAATCAGTACTTACTACTAAGAACTACAGTTTTGCGGAACTTGGGCGTCTGCCACCACCTTAAACCATTTAGTGTGCTCTACATCTTGCATCTTCCAATTTTGGATGGCCAGCTTACACGTAGTTTCCCTTTCATCATCAAGACACCTCTGCCTCTGTTTCTCTTCCCACTATACAATGTTTTCCTGGTAACCTGCTAGGCTCCATCCCCCTGATGTATCACTCCCATACATAATTGTTTCTTAGCCTTGATAACTTAAAAGCTTCCCAGTCCAAAAGGTTCCAAAGTTAGATAATTGAGAAATTCTGCTTCTTTGAAACTAAAATGATGGCACTGGTTATAAAACCAATATTTTTACCAATTATGTGTGTCCAGTATGATAGCAAAGTGGAGTAAAAATTCCAACTTGGATTTTTAACTCTGAACCATATTATGAGTTTTTGAAAATGGGGGAAAATGCACATCTTTGCCGCAAATTATACATAACATAATTAGTAAACCCCTCCTTCATTTATTTTTTTATAGTTTCTAAAAAGTGGAATTTCTGAATTTTCGACTTCTAACTTTGGATGCTATTTTGACTGGTAAACTTTCCATTTGGGGCATTGTGGCTAAGACAATATTGTAGAGGAGAAAGTAAAAAATTATGTCAGTTTCAATGTTGTACCATCATGATCCAGTCAAGAGATTTTTGTAGTAAAACATAATAAAATAAAATAAAAAAAAGTCAAGCAACAAAATTAATTTCTTTTGGATCATTTCATGTAGATTGGCCCTGCTTTGAAGATCAAGCACATTCCAAGCTGTTCTTGCGGGGAACTTGAAAAAGATGAACATATTATCTCTGATTGTCCCGCAAGTGATCAGGAAGACAATTTTTAGTGTGGCAATCGTAGCTCTACATTTATTGATTAAAAAAAAGCACTACAAAAATTTTGTGTCAATGATAAAAGAAATAGGTACATAATACACGTACAAACATATAATTGTTATTAGATGAATGAACATTCAAATGCCTTGTAGATGTAGATAGATGAAAGAAATGGCTACACTTCCAGTGTAACAATTTATTAAAACTACAGAGATCTATGAGCAGTGCAAAGCAAAAATTATATGTCAAAAAAAAATAACAAAACCATAAATCTGTACAATTTCTTATTAGTTATCCCGGGGGTAAGAATATGCCCAAGGTATGTTCTATCTGTCAGAGAGTGGCTTTTAGAGCCCTTATAGGATTTTCAGTTCATTCTTGTCTGAAAATGCCCCTGCTTTTTACTGAAGTTTTCTAAAGTTATAACTCTTATTTTACTATGAAAAAGTTATTATTGCTTCCAATTATTCTGGAATATGCATTGTATGTTTTCCTTTGGAGCATTCTCAGACATGCAACTTTACTTTTCTGAAATACTCACATTTATCGTGAAACCAAGGGTCCCTTTTCACCAACATTTACTGACCCAGTGTCAAGCACCCAATTCAATATGCTATCCATCCTAAATTGGAAAGTCTTTCTAACATTCTGTCTCTTTCTCAGTACTTGCAGGTTTTCTAATGAGGCTTCATTCGTCATGAGTGGACTATTCTGTACTCAGCAAAATGTGGGGTATTTTCTTTCATGGCTGTCCATGCAGGCTTATACATGTTTATTTTTCTTAACCAATCATATACTGGGACGTCAAAAAAGATAAGAAAAACATCAAATGGTTATTAAAATACTTTATATTTTTCAACTAGATTCTCGTTCATATGATGATAAAAGGAGAAGGGTAAAATTTAAGTGGTAATTATAATGACTACATTATCTCATAGGGCCTTCCACTAGCTCTGCCACAGATAAGAAATAAAAATTCTATCATCTATTTTAGTTTCTGGAGAAACCTCATTAATTTCAACCAAAACAGGACCACATAGATGAAACATAAAGAAATTAAATTTCCTCTTATTTTGTAAGAAAATAGAACACTTTTTGTTACTTTTGAGGCCTGCTTTTACACCAAGTGCACTTTACCCTGTATAAATTATGTACATGAATTATATATTACAATGGAAAATTAATTTATATGTGTATTTGAAAATTAATAATTAATGTGATAAATTTGATCATTGATGTGGAATGTATGTGTTTAATATATATTATATTTGTTGTTTTAGATGATTTGCAGTGCATTGAAAGTTGTGGAAAACCAAAATATTATGATGCATTTCTCCTTTACGATGACAGTGATAAGGAATTTGCTCTCGAAATGCTCTACAAGCTAGAAAATGAATATGGAATGAAGGTATCATATTTATTCCTATACTTATACTACTTAAAAAATAAAGTCTTTGTATTCAAAGGTTTATACATTAAATTTGTATTTTAAATGTATACCAAAACATAGGGTACTTTAAGTAACACAAGAACCTTAAGTAGAGTACCCTGGAATTTAAAAGTTCGAAGTGTTATCAATGTCTATTTATTTGAAAATTTGTGTACAATATTTTTTTCTATTCTCACTACTAAAAAAACCCCGAGTTCATCTAATCTGTTAGAATATGTTACTCTGTAAAAGTAAAAGTAATTACTACATGTAACTCTTTCATCCCTCTACTTAATATTTCAACTAAGTATATATGTGTGTGTGTGTTTAACGTGAAGTTAGTTAACACGTTCGCTGCTGTATCGGTCCCCGGGGTCTGATCGTCATCAAGTCTATCAGGACGGGTCCCCTCTCCTTCAGTCTACTCCAAAAAACGAAGGCTGTAGCAAGCTTATTATGAGAGATATTTTAAGGGGGATTGGATGTAATTTGTTCCTAGAACCTGTAGCTTTAGTTAATCTAGAAAATACTATAGGACTCCGGGGACCGTAACTGTCTAGAAATGGAAAAACTTGAATTGTGTACGGCAGCACCCCCCCAGCGCCCGATGCAAATTCCAGTCAGAACTTGGTCAAAAATGAACTGACTTGAATCTGTTTTACTTTCCATGACCCCCCTTCGCTCATTTTCCATTGTGTTGCACATAATATGTCTTGTGGTCAGACATTAGTAGAGTAAGCACTAACTCTTGCCGACAGTAGTGAAAGTGAGAGTGATACGACTTCGTAACGATAGTTTTGCAGACAAGAACTATTTGCCCTCATGTTCTAGTTCAACTACTGACCTAGAAGAGCTTACGAGTTTTGAGTGCTTATTGAAAATAACAGCTGACAATGTGGTAAAAAATGTACATTAGTTGTAGACGACATCGGATGCCGGGGACCGCTCCTGGCTTTGCTAGTGCTAGTTCTTGGGTTTGGAGTACTGATGGCTCTGCTAATTCATTCATTTAGTTCACTAGAATTGTCAAGAGATAGTGGTACCTTTGAAAACTACATCGGTCCCCGGGGTCCGATACAGATTTTAACATTAGGAGAGACATTGGACGCCGGGGACCGGTGCAGATGGTAGTGGAGTATATCATATTTAGACTGCAGCAGCGAACGTGTTAATAAGTAGTCGACTGTGAAATCATGTATGACGGAATTAATATCATATATAAATATAGCAAGAGGTTTTGTCATGTTTTATAGCTATAAGTGTTTTGGCCATGGCTAACACTCTGTTATGATTTGTCGATTTCAACAAAGATTAAATCCTTAAATACATTCAAGATACTTCATTGAATAAAGTCATTAACCCTCCTCACTCCCAAAAAAAACAAAAAAAAACATGATTACATTTATTAAATCTTAAATTGTAGTCCTGTGATTTTGATTGCACTTTGAATTTTCCAAATTATTTACCTTCCTAACCTACTCAAATTTTACAATTCTTTATCATCAACTTTTATCATATTATACAATTTATAAAAGGGCTCAGGTTGGTTGTGTGAGTTAAGGCGTTGTCGGAATCTTGCGTGGTAGACCTAGAGTGGCGGGTTCGATTCCTGCCCTGGGCAGTAGAAATTTATTTGATGACAGACTCACTAAATAAAATCCTCAGGCCCACCCTAGCTAGAAAAGGGTGGTAACCTGTAGATAACCCATCCCAATTAGCCATGTAGCATAAAGTGGACGTAAATAAATGAATTACAATTTATACATTTTGTACTTTTTTCATTTCTCTAATTAAATTCAGATATAATTTATTTCTCCATCAACTCTCTGTATACCAGACACCCTCTGAAATCCAAAAGATGGCTCCTCCCATAGATGTTAGATTAGAGAGAATCTATTGTGCTGTTTAATATTTTTTTTTTTGTTGCTCAATAATCTGGCTTTAGGAAAATCAAATTTGATACTTTTAATACTTTATACTAATAACTATAATTGGACAGACTTTTTATTATTTTGGTTTAGAATACATTTTTGGGTAGTGGGTAGAATGTTTTTTTGCTTGAAGATGATATATAAACGAGGAGAAGAGCTGATTATGACAGGTATGAAAATTAATATTTCCAAAAGTATTTTCTTGCTCAAGAGGAAGCTGGTACTTCAGTTGTCTTCAAGTACAGGGGGTAGTAATGAAATCATATACGAAGACATCTCATTATCAAACAGCTAATCTAAAGCTAGCAATTTTTTTTAAAAGCAAATCTCTAACATTAAAAGCAATTACTATAAAACAATATTTTTTTCAATGTCTTACCATACTCCTATTGTGAAAAGAATTGTTTTTTCTTTGGTAAGAATGTTAGACAAATTATTCATGTTGAAATGAAGGTTTTCCCAGAAGGACTCGAAGAGATCATATAAAAGATTAGTAGAGTAGGATTTCCTTAGTCAATGTGTGTATTTGCCCTGAGTATTAATGTTAATAATGAATTCAGTTTTTTTTTTTTTTTTTTTTTAACTTATGTTCTTTTTTGTTTCATCTCTTGTTGCTTGTTGATTTTTATTCCATCTACAGTTAATGGATTAATTCAATTGGATTCCAATTTTTATTTATTTAGATTGAGAGGTGAAATGTGAAAAAAAAAAACTTACTTCGCTGTTCTTGAGAGTTAGTGTTCAGCTACACTACTTATATTTACAATGACCACGTGATGTTAGTAAGTGAATAGCCATTTGGCAAGAAGTGACAGTAATAAATAGAGGACTTTATATTTTGTAGATCAATAGTTTCTATAATGTTGAAATTTTTATGCATGTTTACTATCCTTCATGCTGAAAAGCAACTAATTTTTTGTATATATTTGTTTTCATATTATGGCATTGGTCTGAATAGTCTTGCTATGCTATAAATGTTGGAAAAATCTTGAAAGACTAAAAAACATTTTGAAGGAGAGACGTTGGACAAGATTAAAGAGGTTTCTGGCTGTAAAAATGCATTATTCAACTCATGACCATTCTTGAGCCTCTTCATTTGAAAAACTCTATTTGTATAACTTGCTTGATAGTAGTGTTAAACACATCCATATAATATGTTTTATGCTAATTGCCAATAGCTATGGAGCATTTTCTTAAATACATATAATAATGTATCTTATTTTGTATATTCATTTAAAACATCATCTACCTAGACTATGGATAAAACCTTATTTGGTTGGGCATATTGTACAAGTACTAAAATTAGTCTCATGTAACAAGATTATTAAGAGCAATGCTTTAACTGTATGAGCTCAATTTTAATGCTTTATTTCATAGAATTGTTCTGATATATAACAAATGAAAAATAATTATAGAGACTATTGAGTTTTCTTCTTTTTTTTTTGCGAGTGTTTTTGTTTACTGTATCTATTGCATGCATTTCAAATTTCAATCCTTATAGATGTTTTCTGTATATCAGAGGATTCCCTTAATGGAAGTCAGCTATTGAGGTTGCATGACACTATTTTCAATAAACTTTTTTAAATATCTATTTATATATATATTAGGTAGTTCATGTATATATATATATATATAAGTTTATATTAGTGGTTTCCCGTCAAAATATAAAGATTGATGTATTTAAGGTTCTTAAGGTCTATTCCTATCAATGGTTGATGTGTTTAATACAGCCAACATTGACAAAATTCATTCCCTAAATAAATATAAAATATATATACATAATATTTTTTGAACATACATCAAATTTCATAATTTGTTAGAGGGATTCTTATGGAACACTATTTAGTAAGCAAAAGTTGGTAATCAGAATTTGGAAATTAATAAATGTAAGCAATGTATTATCTCTAAAATTACATTTTAAACACAATTTGTTTACATTTTTTTTATGAAAACAGCCCACTTTGACAATATTCGTATCTTTGCTTCATACACAAATATTTCTATCTTGTGGCTCTCATGAAACACTAATAAACTCAATTTAGTGACTGGAAGCTAGAAGTAAAAAGTTAGAAATTCATAAATATAAAAAGTCCGTCATGCAGGGGCTGCGTAAACTAAGCAGATTTCCCACGTGAAGTTTTACAATAGAGAAATCTGCCTAATAACAACTGTAGTAGTAAGAAACCTCTAAACCTAAAACATTATTTAGGGCGTAATAACCCAGTAGTTTCTAGCCCCAAAAAACAGTTAACCTAACCTCTAAACCTATTCACGAGGGACGAATAGTTATGGAAACGGCCGCCAGAGCTCTTGGCGGAAAGTCCGAACATAGCCTACTGGTGACCACACGCAGAATACAAATGCAAATATCTCGGTTAATATTCAAGATAGAGAATAAATGCATATAACAATATTTATAGTAAATTTAATTTGCAATAAAATTGGTTCTATACAATTTTTCGATCCGATGCATAATAAGGGAGATATTTCGAATTTTTGAAAATCCCCCCCTCCCACTGGTCCGATTTCAGCCGTTAACGAACTTGATCTTCCTTATTACATAAAACGATTAAATACCGAATTTGATGACGATTAAACAAAAATTGCGACCCATTCTTCTGTGCTAGATAGTGATGAGATCCAGCGTGTAGTTATCTGTTGGTATGCGTAGGTTTTCTGTAAACCGCATGCCCCAGCTGTCCGTTTGGTTTCCTTTCCACCAGAACATCCAGGAATGGTATCTTTCTATCGCGCTCGATCTCCATCGTGAACTCAATGCTCGTGAACAGCAATTCAATTGAAGATGAACCCCGGAAAACAGCCGTAATACCTTTTGTTAAAGGTACAACGGAAAAGATCTCTAGGATACTCAAGAAGCAGGGAATAGAAACAGCGTTTGGCACGGACAAGAAAATAGCACACATGTTAGCCAGCTGCAAAGATCAACTCCAGACAAAAATCCCAGGAATATACAGCATACCCTGTTCTTGCGGCTTAGAATATATTGGACAAACCGGCAGATTGATAAACACCAGGGTCGCCGAGCATATCAAGAGTCTCAAAAAGTTTCGGACAGAAGAATCAGCAATAGCAGAACACTTCTGGGAAACTAATCACAGCATCAAATTCGATGAAGCCAAGGTGCTGGCCAAGGTGGACCGATACCAAGAAAGACAGGTTCGAGAAGCCATAGAAATCGCAAAATGCCCATTCAACATCAACAGGGAGGATGGATACAAACTCTGGAAGCCCGTAATTCCACAGAGACCAGGGACAAGAAACATAAACGACGGTATAGCGGGTGAACGACCACCGGAAGAAGTATCCGTAGACACCTGGAGGGGACGACTCCGCCCAAGGAAACCGGACAAGGCCTACATATATACCTGAGGTGAACACACACTCTTCAGTCTCAGAGATAGCCCTGAGGAAGCTAGAAGCATGTCTAGCGAAACGTTGGCAACTAAAATGCAGACACGGTCAATACCCGAAGACCTTAACAGTATTATATGTAATGACATTGAAGTAAAACCCCTCACTCCTAAAGGGGCTAGTAAAGTATAAAATAGTGCTTTTAACAATATTCATTCCCCTAACTCTTAAGCAAAATATTAATCACTTCTCTTATGGCATTTTCATTGAATACGGTCTTCAGCCACTGTAAGTCAGAAGTCAAAACTTTGACTTAAATGCTTTATTAAAACTCTGAGTTGTGAAACAACCTTTTATTAATAACATATGAGGAAATATTCTTCTATTAATACACAGCCTCCTTATTTATATGTTTTTCTAGAGAAAAAAATCAGTCATTAACATTTATTAATTTTTGTAGTTGGGTAATGGCTTTGATTATAAAGAAATATTGACTTTGTTCATTTATTGAAATGAATTGTAATGCATGTTCTTTAGATAGAACACTAGCTAATGAAATGTGTAAAAGAGCAATTATTGAGTTTGAGCCCTTCTGTTTTCTGTGCACAGTAGAACATTTATTTTAAAGTTTTACTTACTAATATTTTCTAAGTAGTGATATTAGTTAAAATTAATGCAGTTTTCTTAAATACATAGATTATTTTGATTACCTGTTTATTGATTTCTTATTTTATTCTGATTTCAGATATGTACTAAAGATAGAGATCTAATTGGAGGCCTTCCTTTTGAACATGTTGCCATTATGCAGCTTATCAGAGATAGATGTAGACGGCTGATAGTCGTTGTTTCACCAGTTTTTCTTGAAAGCCCGGCTAACAAATTCTTTATTAGCTTTGCTCAAGCAGTAGGAGTTGGTAAGCAGATAGTTTTCATATTAACTAGCTCCGTCTGTTTTTTTAATCTTTGGATTTCCGTTTGGACAATGTGTTCCACATTTTGGGATTCAAAGACTAATGAAATCAAACTGGTCTAACTTCTTAACTTGGAGGATTATGCTCATATTAACATTCCAATTTACTGTGGTTTAACATAGACTATCTGTATAAACCAATACTGAGTAGCCCATCAGAATATTTTAAATATTAATATACATTTAAAAAGTCATTACCCTGGGGGATAAAAATACTATTTTAGGTTAAATAAAAATTATTAGCATTATCATTATAAGATATCTTACTGCAGTAATTAATAAAATGATAATTAAACCATGGTTTCTATTTCTATTTGTGCTTCTTTTCAAGTATATACAAGATCACTGAGAATGAAGAATGGAGTACATCTAGGAATTAAAAAATAGAATAACATTTTTTTCTTCACAAAAAAAAAGTGTCAGTGCTTGTTAAAATATATATATAAATATATATATATATATATATATATATATATATATATATATATATATTATTTATTAACGTCCACTTTTTGCAACTAAGGCTAATTGGGACGGGTTATCTACAGGTTACCACCCTTTTCTAGCCAGGGTGGGACTAAGGATTTTATTTAATGAATTCTGTCTACTGAATAAATTCCTATTGTCCAGGCGGGAATTGAACTCGCCACTCTAGATTTACCATGTGAGATAAAGGTTAACGCTTTAACTCACATGGCTAACCTGAGCACCTTGTGAAAATAAATAAGCTCTCAATAAAACTAAATATGGTTTATAGTTTCTTCTACGAGGATAGGGGAAATAGTTTTATAATGCACTTACCTTTCAAACTTATTTTTGTGAAGAAAGATGATTGTTTTTGATTTCTTAATTGTGTTTACAAGCAAATGTTAAGTCTTCCTGTATTAAATCTTTATTTTTAACTACCCATTTCAGTGCATCAGTGCCATCCTCAGGTCTTTAAAAAGTCCGTCACACAGTGGCTGTGTAAACTAAGCAGATTTCCCTCGTGCTTGTATAGCACAACTATGAACTCCTCTCATACATATTCTCTATTTCTATGTAAAGAAATGCAGGAAGACTATGTCCTTCTTATCCTGAAGGGATGCTATACTTTTCTGTATGCTGTTTACAGTTAAATGACATGACCATAAGATTTTTTTTATTATTAAGATGTTGGGTTCTTCATAGAGTCCAGTTAGTTTGGACTGTTTGCTTGTATGGATCTGTTTTAGCTGTGGCTCAGATGCCAATGCCTTGTCTACTGGCTGCTGTTGGTTGTGGTGCTTGGACCAGGTTGTGGGTTGTTGATCTTCTAATCAGGCAGGTTGGGATGTGCATTAATCAAATTCCTGGGTTGCAGTTCCCAGGTTGTTATTTTCGTAGTCTGTGTTCTGTGGTTTAAAAGGCTTTTTCAAAATCTGGTAGGGAACCCTGAAGTTATGCATCATGACATACCTCTGGTTAAAAGTCAACTGTAATAAAAGTAATTTTATGTAATCTAAATGAATTCTTTTCAAATCAAAATATTCATTTCTCAACACATTCATTCATCATTCATGAACTTGTATTTTTAATGAAATCGACATTTTTCTGTGATTAATGATTTTATTTATTTTTAGAACAACAACAGAGAAAAATTATTCCATGCGTGTATTTAAATTTCCGTCGACCACCTCAATTGGCATTTTATTTTGTTTTGGATTTCACACGAACATCACAACTTTGGAACCATTGGGAACGGCTGAGCCAGTCGCTCAGAGCAGCTAGCCCAAGGCCTACTCTCACCTACAACCAGCCAAGGGCAATACTTCCTGCAAGGTTTACATCTTTCATATTATTGAGCTTATTAATTTGAAATGGTGTTATATAGTAATATTTTGGGCATCTAGTCTCTTTTATGGCTGCTATGCAAAAGTAAAGAGAGTGTATACAATATAGTGATTAAGATATCAGTAATATTTATTTTCTAGACAATCTATATTATTACTATTAAGATGAGTAGACGCTTTTCCACTTCTATGGTGATACGTAACATGGTAACGTTACGGTCATATATATGGTAATGTGTATGTTTAACGGAGTATGCGAGTTATAATATATTAAGGAATTTTAGTACTAGTCAAATATTTCATCAAATTCAAAATCAAATAATCTATTAGAGATGTTTGTGTTGCAGTATTTGACAATAAAAAAAACAGAAAATTAATATTCAAGTTACAGCAAAATATACAGAAATTAAATTTTCACGTAATTGATGAAATTTATTATATTACATTTTTTGTTGGTACCTTTACTAATAGAGATATTTGTGATTTTATATTTGACTATGTTTCTAATCTCTCACTTCTCCTCATCTAATTTTGACCTGATGTTAAATTGACCTGTAGTCCAGAGTATCTGTATTACCAATCGCCAGATTCAAATAAAAATAGATCCAGAAAATAGATAAATAGGTAGAATATAAGTATTCCATTAAAGTCTTAGCCTTTTATTAATGCAAGTGGCGATTTTAAGGGGATGGGTGGCACGGGAACTTGGGATGGCCTGTATAATGCCCAGGGGTCACCTGGTAGTTTTGGTACAGGCTACTCTTCTCTAATCAGGCCCTGATTATGGAGCTGAAAGTGCACTCTATATATATTAAAGTACTTGTAGAGGACAACGAGTTTTTATTTATCCTGATCAATTGGTTCCTCTACCCTCTAGCATCTCGGGAGAAATCTCTGTATATGTTGAAAACTTTCTCTGTAGAATTCAAGCTTCAAGGCTTGTAAAATTAGTTTCTGCATATTTTGAGACTTTTTTCTCCTCTCAAAACCCTCTTATTTGAGGATGACTGATCAGAATATAGCATGCTTGGAATGCTAATTATCCTGTGCTCATTCTGCCAAAACTACTCGGGTGGTCACTGATGTTTATTCCTAGATTACTAAATTACACTATTGAAGTCAGTTACTATTGTTATTATGAATTTCACTGAGGAGAATATTACTGTTTGTACTAATATCTACTTTACATAGTTTTTTTATTTTATTCCTAACAGTAAACTTTTTCTTTTTCAGTCCCTCGGAATCTACAACTTCAAATGGAGTTGCAGGGGCACTGCGAAATGAAAAACTTTCACCTGAATGTTGGGAATGCCCAGAAAAAAAGCAACATATACCCGACAACTATAATGTCTCTGTATGTGTAAGTGAGATTAATTCTTCCTTTTCTCAAGCTGATGCAAGTACACCAGCTTCTCAGGTCGAGCTTTCTGAAACTTCTATTGTAATCAAAGAAGAGTCTCCACTGAGCACAGGAGAATCATTGAGCGGCCAAAGTGAAACTGACCCAATTATAAGGAAGTCAACAAATTCTTCAACGGCTACAATGCTTTCAAAGGTTTTTATTTCAAAGAGATTTATAAAGCCTAAGTCATGGTTCAAGAAGAAGAAGAAGAAAACTCCTGTACCTGTTAGCTCCTAGCTTTTTCATTTACTCCAATAAAATTATAAACTTTTAGTATTGTAGAATTTGTTATGTTTATTAAGAATCAAATTTTAAATGACGTTTTTACAGACTGGCTCCAATGATATATTTGTGGATTATTAAGTGTATCATTGATGAAGAATGAAATTTTATGAAGTCATTGATTTTTTTTATTCAGTGAAATTAATTTTTAACATTAAGGGTATTTTAGATGATGGAAGAACCCTATTTTTTTATGTTTGTAATTATTGACACCCTTCATGATTCATATCCTTATTGACCATCTTCAGGTTCTGAATTAGATCAGGAAGACAAAAATAGTAGGTCGATGAATCCCTGAACTTTTTTAATTTAGTCTTAAAGAGGTTTTATAAGTATATGAAATATTTATCGTAAGAATTGTATTAAAAAAATGATAAAAGATTAGTGCTACATGACCCTAACCCCGCAAAAATAAATTCTGCAAGTATCCTGGGTTCATACTGGCATATATTAAAATATAATGTTTTCTGTTTTTAAATTATCACATTCAGAGCTATAAAAGGACCAGTGAGTGAAATATATGAGTAAATTTTGTCATTATCTTTAACAAATAGGGTTAACTGTATTTGATGATTCTAAACCTGAGCACAATATCGTTTCACAAGAACAAAAGAAATACATGTCTGGAATTCATTATCTGAATTCTGGGAAATCTTTCTGTTTTTGTGCACGGTTTCCAATGAGATTAATACAACTCCCCTGGACAATGAGATTAATACAACTCCCCAGAATAGAGTATTTCCACCATTATTATGTAGGGGAATGGGATTTCATTGATATTTCTTTCATATATGTATTACATAACTATTTCGTATAGAAAGTGTAATTATCATATTCGTCCTTCTGTGATTAGTAGCACTATTCCTTTTAATATTAAACAGTATAATTTGATTTGCCTTGTAAAATTAAAAGTAAAACAAAAAAAAAAAAAACAGTTTAGTGCTTGTCTGTATTCTCATAAAATAGTGATTAATATGTGCAATGTCAGATGTGTGTATATATATTTACATTTTGTAAATTTTAATGCTCTATTAATTATGAAAAAAATGAAATTTTATTTTATTTTTTTCAAATTAATGTTTACATATTTTTATGTGTAAAAAGCTATTTAATTGATATTAAGTACAATGAATGAAAATTTGGCTGTATAATGTAATATAATACAAGAGTATTTTTGCTTATGTATTAATAAAGTATTCTATTATTGAATTAAGTTTGTTTGCCATCACACCATTTTCTCTTTTAATTCTAGCTGAGTTTCATAGACAACTCTTTTAAATTGTGAGTTTACTATATTCGACTCAGGATAGACATGTCAGTTAAAGCATTGATCTTAATCTCACATGGTAAACCTTGAGTGGTGAGTTGGACTTCCACCTGAACAATAGGTATTTATTTAGTGACGAACTCATTAAATAAAATCCTTAGCCCCACCCTTGCTAGAGAAGGGTCCCAATTAGCAGTAGTTGCAAAAAGTGGATGTTAATAAATAATTTTTTATATTAAAAGTTTTACTGTTCCTTTCTAGATCTAACTGTGATGGTTAGATCATCAAACATCAAAGCTCTGTTGAAGGCCCTCACTCTTCATATGCCATTTAGCCAACAATTTAATTTTCAGTAATTTATAAAAATGTTACTTGTAGATGATCTTTTCAAGTTATAGAGAAATAAATTACATTATTATTTATATTTAACCCTCCAGAACTCGCGCTGTGAGCAAAATACTCACAACCCAATGAAAAAAGTTATATCTATAATTATACATCTTTGGTGATAGTGCTGCTCTGTCTAGCTTCACCTTGTAACCTCCTCTTACCACCCTCTTACCAAACCCTCTTACTCCCAATCATTAGTATCAACTGACTGTCGCCAGGACAAAATTAATCAGCCGGAGTAAGTTAAGTGTGTGTTTTTTCGCACATTGCGAATTCTGGCGCAACGTTTTTTTGGTTTACGGTTAGTGTTTTTCTCATCAAGCGAGTTCTGGAGGAAGTTTTTTTCTTTTTTAATACGAGAGTCGTTCTCATCAAGCGAGTGCTTTGGTGATTTACCAAAAACTGTTTTTTGGCACTGGAACTTACCAAACCTCAACTGTTCACAACTGACCACCATGCCCCTATTAGAAAGAAACAAAAGGAAGAGGATTGCTGGTGTAGAAGTTGTACCTATTATCCAATGAGAAAAAAACAAAAAGTCTAAAAAGAGTTGCCGAACATTTAGAAAAACAGTTTGTAATGAACATTCCTTTGTTGTATGTCATTCTTGTGGAGAACAAAACTTTAATTAGTTAGGTAGCTTTTTAAGTTGCATGATATGATGTTTCTTCAAAACAGAATACCTGTATGATAAATTTTGAATAATATTATTATTTTATATTAGTATTTGATGTTTATAATAAATATTTTTATTTTTGTTGAAAATATTTTATTTACCAACTTTTTTAGAGGGTAATAGGTGGTGTGAGAAAAATTCTCACGCGCGAGTTCTCAGGCCACACATTTTGACACGAGTTTTGGAGTGTTAATAGACTTAATTTTATCTATTTTCGAGTAAGCTTTCCTACTTTTATATGTGTAGGATATATTTGAAACAGCTGGGGATTGGTGCTTCCGTGGTTTAGATTTCAGCTCAGGGCTGGTGAACATAAATCAGGCAAAGCAAGTGCTGTTAAAGAATTTGTACCATCAAGACTGAGAAAGGTCTTCTGGGATTGACAAGGCCAAAGTTATTCCTGGTGTCCCTTTCTCTTACCCTGGTGTAGATGATCTAGTGAATGATTTAACAGTTTCTCCTTAGTATGCATGGTTTCACGGAAGGTTTGAGGAAGTGGATCACATTTCCTATTTGGCTTCATGGGTTCGTTTAGGATGGAAAATATGTTTATCCTAACAAACTTTAACAACACTTTTGTTCAGGGATCCTTTAGAAGCAGATTTCCCTCAAGGGATATATATATATATATATATATATATATATATATATATATATATATATATATATTTGTCTGTTAACGCTCTAGCGGTCGCAATTTTTGTTTGATCGTTACCAAACTTCATATTTAAGCGTTTTACGTAAAAAGAAAGATCAAGTTCGTTAATGGCTGAAATCGGACCAGTGGGAGGGGGGGTTTAGAGGGGGGGATTTTTGAAAATTCAAAATATCTCCGTTATTATGCGTCGGATCGAAAACTTGTATAGAATCAATCTTATTGTAAATTAAATGTACTATAAATATTGTTCTAAACATTTATTCTGTATCTTGAATATTAACCGAGATATTTGCATTTGTATTGTGTGTGTGGTCGACGGAACCCCATGTTCCGGACTCTCCGCCGAAAGCTCTGGTGGCCGTTTCCAGAACTATTCGTCCCTCGTGAATAGGTTTAGAGATCTCTTCCTACTACAGCTGTTATTAGGCGGATTTCTCTATTGTAAAGCTTCACATGGGAAATCTGCTTAGTTTACGCAGCCCCTGCGTGACGGACTTTTTTTATTTCAGGCCTTCCTTATAAACCCAACTTCCGTTCGAACCTAAAAACTTTAATTTAGTTTATAATCATGCAAGAATTAATGCTAATTCACAGACCGAGTTATGTTTAATTATGCTGTCTTTAGCACTCATACTAATAGTTGACTTCCGCTATAGGTTTTAACGCAAATCTCGTTTATACTTCATTATACAAAAAAAAGTATAAAACAAAAGTTACTTTAAATAACAAAGTTAACAACTTTTGATATGTGCACGTTTGCCGAAAAACAAGTAGAAAATGAAATTTCGCGAATTTTTATTTCAGGCCTCCCTTATAACCCCTACTCCCGTTCGAACCTAAAAACTTTAATATCGCCTATAATCGTGGAAGAATTATTGCTAATTCACATACCGAGTTTTGTTAAATTCGGTTGAATCGTTAAGTACCTGGTAAAATTGTTTATTATTAACCCAGATATTTGCATTTTTATTTTGCTAACGGACGAGTGACTTTCCCGCCAAAAGTTAGTTCGGCCGTTTCCTTAACTACTCGGCTCTCGCGAAATTTCTCAATTGTAAAACATCACGTGGGAAATCTGCTTAGTTTACGCAGCCCTTGCGTGACGGACTTTTTAGTGTATATCTCGTTTATACTTTGTTATACGACAAAAGTTACTTTAAATCACAAAATAAGTAGGAAGTAGCTTGACACCTCCCTATGCCCAGTGCTGCCAACACATTTAGAATATCAATCCTGTAATACATGAAATTATATGAACAAATCAGATTACATTTTCTTCACAATACTAAAACTGTTTGTTCAAATATTTTTCACGTTCTAATTAAATAAAGTATTAAATGCACATAGGGAAAACCGGCGTTTCTCTTGAACTAAAGTTTGGGATAAGAGTAGGGGAGGAGGTCAGTATACTTTATTTTGTGCAATCTGTTGTTAGCGTTAAATAATAACATAGATTTGCATTATTAACCCTACGGAACGCGCGCCCTGTGAGGTCCTCCTGGTTACCGTTTAACCCCTCCTACCGGTAACGTACTAAAGTCGGCAGAGTGGGGACCCCTATCTTTGCCTCCCTCGGCCTTCCCTTTAGCCGGCAGTCTTTGTACAGCCTCCATTGTTTGTTCACTGCACAGCTGACGTCAAGAAAGACCTGGAGGGTCAGTTGCGCGCGCCGCCGTAAGTCTTAATTTTTTCTAACAAATCAAATTTTTTTTTTGTCGTAGAGTATTATGTGACGCACTTATTCTTTCAGTGTACTCTTGTTGTCTTAGAATGTCATAATACAGTATAGTGATCTCAAGACCTGTGTGGTCATTGCGCGTTCCTAACTTTCTTGTTTTTATTTCCACAGGAAAAATGAATCCCCAGCGTCGAATTTATAATTTATCAAATCCCGATGACTCGGATGAAGTTCGTCGAGCTTTATTAGATGAAGATGATCCAGATCCACGTGATATACTAAGTAGTGATGAAGATGAAGTAGAGGAAGAATATATTGAAGAACGTGAAGGGGATTCCGAAACAGACCAGAGTAACGACTCTGATGAAGAAGACTGTACGTTGAATGAACCAGAAAACGAAGACGAGGAGTATTTTGTCGCATATAGGAGGAAAAAACAGAAAATTATTGACTTTTGTAGATGGGAAAAAACCCTTTTGCGCTTGAAAAGACGGAAACAAAACATGTTAAGTGCTGATGTCGGAGTAGTTAGGGGTGCTGCGCGAGAATCAAGAACGCCTTTAGAGGCGTGGGAGCAACTGATAGATATTTCAATTTTGGAGTTGATAGTTAAATACACGAATCAATTCATAGAACACGAACAGCGAGCGAAATTTCAGCGAGAAAGGGATGCCCGATGTACAGATGTAATCGAAATCAAAGCTCTAATCGGTCTGTTGTATTTGGCAGGACGATTCCGTGCTAGCCGTCTAAACACTCTAGATTTATGGAACAACAAAGGTCATGGTGTCGAGATATTTGGCTTGGTAATGGGTAGGAAGCGTTTTATGTTTCTTCTAAATTGTATGCGCTTTGATGACAAAATTACAAGACTGGAGCGGCAGAAGAATGATCGCCTTTGCCATGTTCGTGAACTTTTCGAAATGTTTGTCTCAAATTGTCAAAAATCTTATTCTCCAGGAGCCGATGTTACTCTAGATGTAAAACTTGAAGGATTCAGGGGCAGATGTCCCTTCCTCCAGTATATACCGTCAAAACCTCGAAAGTATGTTATAAAAATCGATGCAGTGGTTGACAGTGACGTATATTACGCATATAATTTAGAAATCTATGCAGGAAAACAGCCGGAAGGTTCGCCATTTGCGGTCAGCAACTCCCCTGTAGACGTGGTTAGAAGACTTTGCGCACCCTTATATAATACAGGCTGCAATATCACAATGGATAATTGGTTTTCGGATGTGTCGTTGGCTGAAGAACTGGTCGAAAAAAAAAATCAGTATTGTGGGGACACTGAAAAAAAAAAATAAAGAACATATTCCATTGACGTTCAAGAATACTAAAGACCGTGAAGTGAAATCAAGCATCTTTGGCTTTCGCCAAAAAGCTACATTGGTGTCTTATGTTCCGAAACCAAAGAAAAATGTCTTACTCATTTCTACGACGCATAGCGACGATGCTATTGACATTTCTACAGGAAATAAGAAGAAACCCGAGATAATCACCTATTACAACAA